>JACCIC010000017.1:3162500-3652500 GCA_018907035.1 Sycobia sp. Sy_11 | reverse complement strand
TATGATATATGTACAAAGTAAGATTTTAAAATAATCTCTTGCTATTGTTGTTAATAGTGAGTTCAATAAACTCCTATTCTCTTCAGCAATGTTGATACGTAACAATCTGATGCATTGCTCTTGGTTCGTGTGCGGGACGAACAGGGAGGGAGGGGGGAAGGCTGTGCCGAGCACAATGCGCGACGGCGCGCGCGAGCGCCTTGTGGTTTTCTTGTCCACGGGATGGCGCGCGCGTCGTCTTTTTTCCTGGACAAGTCGGCGCGGGCGCCTTGTGACGCTCGTCACAATATATATATATATATTGTATGTATATTATATTATATATATTATATATACACATTTTAAATACGGTTTCTCTTAAAAAATATTATATTGGCGTGTACCGGCGGTTGATTACGATACCCCGTTACCTCAAGACGATTTCTATAGGCAGTTGTGTATTTGGATGATTGAATGCAATGTCCAGGTGTCTCTGTGCGATTTCTACGGGGAATATTGTCTTTAATTGATAGAAAACGAAATCCAGATATGAGGAAATCAACTTCTATGGAAAGATTCGTGTTGTTAAATAAAATACGATATCTAGATCTTTTCGAACGACTTCTGTGGGGAGTACTGTCTTTAGTAGCTAAGAAGCGATGCTAGCTTTCTTGGGACGACTTCTACTGGGACTATCGTGTTTAGTTGGTAGGAAACGATGTTTATGTATGTCGGGACAACTTCTACGGGGAGTTTCGCGTTCGGATGATAGAATGCGATTTTCAGGTGTTATGGAATGACTTCTACGGGGAATTTCGTTTTCGATCGGTAGAAGACGATGTCCAGAGATGGCTGGACGATTTCTACGGGGAGTATCGTGTTTAGTTGATAGAAAATGATGTTCAGATATGTCGGAACAACTTCTACGGGGAGTTTCCTGTTCGAATGATAGAATGCGATTTCCAGATAATTTGGAACGACTTCTACGGCGAGTGTCGTGTATAGTAGGTGGGAAACAATGTCCAGGTATGTCAGTCCAACTTCTATGAAGATATTCGCATTTGATCATTCGAGCACGCACACTCCCAGCAAGAATCGTCCTGGGACACCTGGGCATTGTATTCTACCTCCTCAAAACAAATCTCTCTATAGCAGTCGTCGCCAGACATTTTCTACAGTCCCAATATGATATTTTCCGTAATCGTTTCCTCGAGATACTTGATCATCTTTTTCTACCGCTCGAACTCGAAAGTATAATTTTCTCCATCGAAACCGTATTGAATATGCATACGAATACTGTATAAAATGGTCGGCAAAATATCAACCTTTTGAAGTGGACGCTACATTGAAACAGCTTTTTATATAGAAGTGATGATAGGTAAATTATGTGCAAAATAAAATTATAGGCAAGTGAAAATTCCAGTCTTTATGATCTTGTTTAACGAAGATAGAAATAATCTGCTTAATAACCCTGTTGACCCGTTTTATGGGATTCTATGGGATGAGCTTATACATGATACGGCACTATGAATTTTTCAATGTTTCCGATCTCCGGTAGTCTCTTTTTTAGAAATGGATTAGCGTATTCGGTACCGTTGTCTGTGTGTATATATTTCAGGCAGCCCCATTTGAAAAGTATTAGCTCTTCTAATGCTTTCATGATTGTTTGCTGCGTGGCTTTTCTTAACGGCCGAATTTCTAAATACTTTTACAAAGGTCCTAAAATACTAATAAGCATTTGTGTTGTCCTTTGCTAGGCGGGAACGGTCTCTTGACGTCTGCCGCTACTGTAGTTCATGGCCTTTCCAGATTACGCTTGCCCATTAGTACTGTGGGTGCCCTTCGAGAAACCTTGTGGATTTGACACTTAGGGTATTGTTTATGATATATATATATATATATATATATGTATATATATGTCTAATCTCATGGTTGGGCAATAGTAATGCTAGTTGATTCAATAGAACATTTTCTCTACACGGACCTGTCCTGCTGTGGGTGTAATATGACACTCATGTATGACTCACTCCTTATCCTTTGAGTATATGACTAGCTTCCAACCTCCTGTATCGTCTCCTAATATTTCTGTCGTCGGATTGGGGGGGTGTTTATATAACGGACAGTTTACTGCTTTCCAATCCGAAAATTTTTCAGGTTGTCGGTTTAACTACCTGACTTTATTGGCAAACTATTTGTCTTTATCTAAGGTCTTGCATGTGGTCGATAGGGAGGCAGTATTTGAAGTGTCCTCTGTAGGCGACCGGGATAACGCGTCCAGTACTTTGTGATATGCATCTTTTCTGTGGACAACTTCCATGTTGTAAACTTGTAAAGCTACAGCCGAAGTCCTGCCGGATTCTTCAACGTATGTAGCCACTTTAGGATGCTGTAGTCAGTTATTACAGTGAAGAATTCACCCAATAAGTAACCGCGAAATTTTTCCACTGCCCATAGCACCGCAAATCATTACTTCTCTCTAATTGTGTAATTAATTTCAGGCGCTGTTTGTGTCCTGCTAGCGTAATCTATGAGATGTTCCTCTCCGATCACTATTTGGCTGAGCACAGCTCCTAGAGCGTAGCTAATTCTAGGATTTCCGCGCTCTAGAGTCTATCAATGCGGAGAATATTTTTCCCGCGATTTCCATGTTTAAGAATAGTCTATTCTCACCCACGTGCACCATCACCATAGGATGAGCTTGTGTAACTTAACTGGCCTGTAGGCACTGTTAAGGTAATGGTCGGCGTTAGTAACGGATCGACGGCGTCATCGTGCCGCTGTCTTTACTGTTATGGTATCGTGTGGTGAAGTCATGTCGTAAGGGGTTTCGGTGTTGACTCCTGTCTCTTGCCCCTTTACTCGTTTCCCGACTGTCTTCTTTCTAGGCCACAGCAGGTGCAATTCGCAACGGTGACGTTCTTTTCTCCACAGTTATAGCAGAATACCCTGCATCTTTCGAAGCATTTATCTACCTAGTGTCCCAGCTGGTTATACGTCCAGCACAGTCTATATTCAGGTCTGGTGTTATTACTCCTTGGTTTTTCCGGTTGTTGTCTCTCACGGCTGGGAGAGCGGTACTATCGGTCCGCTGACCTTCGTCGTGAGTAGGTATATCTTTGTTAGGCTTCACGGTATGATACGCGTGGGGGTTCGAGACTTCTATGAGAATATTGGAAATAGCCTGGAAACGGGCTTCTATTTCGGTTTTGCGGGGGATATGTGTTGTGGACAGATCGAAAGGGTGACTGGTATGGTAGTCTGGGCGATGAATATCTGTTGTTTCTATTTTAGTTCTTTCGATCCAGTGAACGTCCTCTGGTATCTCGCGGTTTGCGATTTCTGTTACGGTTTCTAGTAAACGAATTCCGTCGTATTTCCTCCCGCCGAGTTAAGATCGAGGCGGAGGGTTCTATCAGCGTAACCTGCTTGGTTTTATTCTTAGGGGTATTTTTATCTAAGGCATCTATGTTTAATCGCTGTTTAGTATTCGATCGTCTTGAAGAGGAACAAGCGGCTGAGCTGACCATGCACATATGCGCAGGAGGTTGTGCTTTATAACGTTTAGTCAGCTCTTTTTTTAGTTCTATTTGCCGACCAAGCACTTGTAGCTCTCTGGTTTGGATAACAAATCGTCTCGATTAATCCTGTTAATGAGGTCAGGGTACAATGGAGGTTTCGGTACAATCAATCCAGTTGAGTTTGGAGCGGTATGGGTGGTGACATCTCGACTAGCAAAAGCCTGATTTCTCTTAAATAAGAACCAATTGGTTCATTTGGTCCTTGTGTTCTATCTCGAATTTCATCTTCGAGACGCAGGGCGTAGTGAGTTAGACAGAATTGACGTCTGAGTGCTGATTTAATTTCTAGCAAAGTCCGTCATTCCTTGTATATAGGTATTGCCTAT
This sequence comes from Sycobia sp. Sy_11, assembly GCA_018907035.1. Taxonomy (NCBI): domain Eukaryota; kingdom Metazoa; phylum Arthropoda; class Insecta; order Hymenoptera; family Epichrysomallidae; genus Sycobia; species Sycobia sp. Sy_11. Next base: position 3,648,617 of record JACCIC010000017.1, on the reverse strand, counting down.
ATATGTGCTGCTCCACTTAAGACGCCGGGTATTAATTTCAACTTTTCCGTAATTGGGAAATTCAAGCTCTCTACTGTGTCTTCGAGTCGGTCAATGAATTCATTGACGTCTTCCTTGGGTGCTTCTGAGAATCGCCAATTCCACTGTTGTAAAAGTTGGTCTCTTTGATGTTTGTGTTATCCGCTACGTGTGTTGTTATTGGCGACATTGTTGTGCTTGATAGTGGGTACGCTTTTTACCCTACAATCTGCTGATACTGTTCCGGGAGTCATGACTGGGTTGTCTGGGCTGATTAAATGAGCATATTGTTGCATCGCTACAGCTAATCTGCTAGGGTTTATCCAAGGATTAGTTGCCTCTCATTTCTGCGACATATACTGATTTCTCCTTGCTTCCAGTGAACCTTTGATTTGGCGATGACGGAGCCTGCTATGACGTCTGTAACACATGAGTGTTCGGTCATATTGGCGGTGTGACGGTATGATTCCTGTTATGCTTTTATTTCTTTTCATTTGGGTTGGCTCCTGCTTAGGGATGCAGTCATTCGATTGAATTTTCCCGATGTCTCCGGCACTTTTACTCGCGAGCTGCATCGAGTGCAACATGCCTGAGATATCGGATATCTCTTGTGTGGCCTTATCCAGTATGTCCGCTTTGTCTGCTGAGTCCCCTGCAGCTGCCTCTTTACCGCAAAGTCCGCGTAGCTTGGAACGCACTTCCTTCATCAGTTCTTCCTTGCCTTTCAGCAAATAAGCTGTTCAGCCGTACTTGTTCGTCCTCGATGGCATTGCTCATATTCGATACGTGAGCCATGACTGGACGAGAAGTAGAAAAATGAGAGGAATTCCGGGTGAATTTACTTGCTTCTTCCACTTCAATCTATTTTACAAAATCTGTTTCTTCTGAAGATTCTTTCAATATTTCAAAAATTCTAGGAGCGTCTAATGTTCCAATATGGGCGTACCAGATAATAGCTATTGTTAAAAATTATGTGTAATATTTAATCTACTTCCTTGAGTACTACTGTGTATAAATATGAGTAAAACTTTATTTGTAACTTTTGAAATCTTTATTTATTCTTCTAAATCTAATTTATAGCCCTTACAATAATCCCCACCTAAGGCAATGCAACTATGCAAACGCTTTTTCCAATATTCAAAACATTTTTTATACTCGTATTCTGGAATGGTCATCAGTTCCTTCTTCGAATAGGCTTTTACTTCTTTAGTCGAATCAAAACCGTCTCTCTGATTTGATCTTTTGAGTTTGCTGAACAGCCAGATGTCATACCGTGCTAAATCAGACGAGTACGGTGGTTGCTGAATGATATTGGTTGAATTTTTGGCGAAATGTTCATGTAAAATCAATGCGGTATGAGCTGGTGCATTATCGTGATGCAAAAACCAAGAGTTGTCTTTCCATAAATCCAGACTTTTCAGGCGAATAGCTTCACACAAACGACGCATAAAACTCAAATAATATTCCTAACCGTTTGGACGGTTCAGGGCTTTTGCGTTTTTTTCGGTCTCCGCTCTCCTTTGGCAAGATGTTCGCTCCATTACTCGGCTGTTTCTGGATTGTAAGCGTTGATCTAAATCTCATTCCAGTTATTATGCGTTTCATCCTGTTCTAATAGTCTGAAAACATCGTTTCACAGACCTCCGTGCGACGCTGTTTTTCCAAAAAATTGAGTGTTTTTGGCACCAAAAGAGATTTCACTTTTTCAGGCCCAAAATGTCTTTCAAAATGGTGTTAATTGACCCATTTGAAATTCCAGCAATATCAGCAAGCGCTCTAGTCAATCAACGATTTTGCAGATCCAATTCTTTGATTTTGTCGATGTGTAGCCCAACAGTAAATGTTTTTGGTCGTTTTTGATGTGTTTCGTCTTTAACGCGTTCTCGACCTTCTTTGAACAATTTGAGGCAATCAAAAACACTTGCTCTTGACATTGACTTCTCACCAAAGGCCTTGTGCAATATTCTGAACGTTTCGGTGGCCGATATTTCATTTTGCGCACAAAATTTAATGCTACTTCTTTGTTCAATAATTTCAGACATCATAAAAACCGAAGTTACAACTTTTCTTTGTGCACAAAACACAAGCGTAACTCTATGACAAATGCAGATAATTGCGTGAAATTTGGCACAGATAACTCTCACAGTACAACTTAAAAATAAAAAGATTTTATCGAATCGGTAAACCTAGAAAGTTTGAATTGAAAAGTCTTACTCGTATTCATACACACGTTTTCTTTCTCTTTGTTCTTGTTTTTTTTTAATTTAAGTAGGTTAAAAAAAATTCAAAATTTTCAATTTAATTAATTTATTTATAACCACCATGTTTATTGATATCTATTTATTGCTTATTGTTACTTTATATAGCTATTTTCATTCATCTATGTATATTAATTTATTTATATATACTAGTTTATTTATTTATATTTGTATAATTATTAAAATTCTTTTGTTTATCTAAATTACTTTATTTATGTAATTAATTAAAGAAGATTAGATCCTATCGGTCATCTATCGTTACTTCCTTCCTTGAATTACTGTTGTAGTTTTAGTTAATCCTAGAATGTAGAGGTTATCGAATTTATTTTTAATGTCTGGCAATTTTCTAGATTGTTTATAACTATTTTAGTGATTTATTTCTATTGATGACTTACTTGTGTGTAGGTTATTTAGAATTATTGGGTTAATACCTTTTCTTTGACTACAATGAACTTTTAGAACTCATCAACTTTTAGGATTGTTTAAACTATTGCAGTTGTTTATAATATTATCCACTTAAGTTCACCAGTTTATGTTGCTAATTAAATAGTAGAATGTCACTTATTGGTTATTATAAAATGTTTCGGATAGTTTCTATTTGATTTGTTTATTGTGATCACGTTTATTGTTAGTTTTATTTATTATTGATATATTTTATTAGTAGCTTGCTTGTTGTTATTGATTTAGTTGATTTTGCACTATTTGTTGAATTATATGATTACATTACTAGTATTAGTAACAACTCAGGTTGTTATAATTACTTATTTTATTTATCTTATTATTTATTGATTAGTTTATTTATTTATTGTTGTTTCAATTATAATAATTACTCTTTTTATTTCTCTACTATCGATTGTTGTTCAGTAGATATCGATTGCTTTCTTCTCTTAGTCACCTGAGATGATATTTATTCTTTATACAAGGTTCCTCCACTGTCTTGTTAGTTTATTATTATTATATTATTATGAATTTAATCTATTATTTTAAAGAATTTTACACATGTTGCTTCATTTACATATGGGTCCGTCGAATCTTAGATAAAAATTCTAGTATTTCAGCCAGAGTGCTTTCATGTCTATGTACAAAATGAAAACATATTGTTATTATGTAATTATTTAATTAATGTTTAAAAATTTATTTGTTCATTAGTTTAATATATTCTGTATTCTTCTCGTGTCTGACAGTACAGTCGTGCCTGACAATTCATTTTAATATATACTGATTGCTCTTGCATATGCTGTATATACGTACTCCACGTAAGCCTTTGAGCTCTACAACTTGCTGCCTATTATTTTTGTCAGAATTTTTATGTATTAATCAATCCTTCTGAATTGCATTTCCAGCATATCAATGTTATTTCGACAGATTATGCCGCAGAAGGAGAAACATAAAGGTTCGCTAACTTGAAGCAAATGATACAAAAAGTTTTACATTGACTCAGTGGGTATCAGTAAAATAAGTTATTTTACTGGTGTGGCCGTGAGGGGAATGGCAAATTCACATATTTATTATATACAGATTATAGTAATACAAGTATATGGCATAAATTACAATGATTCATATAGAATCAGTAAGATTACACATACGCATAGCTTGGCCTGATCTCAAATGCTCATATGATACTTAGAAAGAAGAAATAAATGCGTATAATAGTTTTAGATATAATTTCTTGATAATACTTTCATATAATTACTAAAAATACATGAATCATGTACGTTACAGTCAGTACTATTCTTTTGTAATTAATATGTAATTACTACATTAGTTCATTGAAACCGAATGCTCACACTGAGTTGATTGTGTACTTCTTGTATACCAATATCATAGTTAATTAAGATGTTAATCTGCTGTATATCCATACACTGAGCAAAATATTTACTCAGTCTTCATTGTACACTCCAGTAACATTGACCTTACCTGGCAGAGTTTCAACATTGTGTTGCGTCGTGATATAGTCAACACGACTAAATTCCGTTTGTATTTTATAAGAATTCGGATAAAAAGAATATAAGAATAAAGTAAATAAGAAAAAATGTAAAAGGATAGAAAGGTAGATGTAATCGAGGTTTAATAAAGAAAACTACGACAATTGAACCAAATATAAAGATTTTTTATTGGCTCGTAAGAATGGCGAAAAGCTTAGCGGCATAAAAACACCTGATAACAAATGATTTGAAGGTGCCAGCAGTTTTTGTTCTTATGTATGACTTTTGTACGTTGCGAGCACAAGTGCTGGACTCAAGTATTCGAGCATCTGCAACGTGAATCATGTTTGAATTCGGCAACGAACGAATTCACTTGCAAGGAGAGCGGCTTCCTTGCGAAATGTTGCAAAATAAGAAGAGGAGAGGATGTATGAACAATACTATAAGTTTTGGACTACACGATTCGACAACCCAAGACTAACTAACTCATACGCGGTCATCGCAGGTACTCTAACGGCCTGGCATCCCTTATCTCCCGGTTAAGTAAACATAGTCGCTTTGAAAAGAATACGAGCCCCATAAACAATGTGCGGCGAGCAGATTGTATTTATTTAGCTGTTTCGTAAATCAAAGTTAAGATTTTAAATTCTATGAAATAAAATTAATTGTTATTTATGAAAATTTTATTGTAAAATGAAACGATATGAAATTACATTTCATCTAAACACATTGGTTTAGTACTTCAGAACCGATATGTATATGTACTTTCCTATAAGTAACCTACACAGTGTCAATGTATTATTTATACATATTACTTGTAAGACGAGAGGGGAACCAAAGGGGAATTTACTGCGTTATTAGTTTAATGATAATTACAATGCAACATTTTACTTTACATAAGATGCTTTTGGGGTTATGAACTTCTTACTGTAGAAGTTTCTCTCTCTCTCTCTCTCTCTCTCTCTCTCTCTCTCTCTCTCTCTCTCTCTCTCTCTCTCTCTCTCTCTCTCTCTGTCACCTCAGCTGGCTCTTTCATGCGCAGACAAATAGAGCGCATGCAGTCGAGCTCCACGCATTCGGCACCATTTTGTAACCATGTCTGCGAACACAGCTGCTTCACTGCACATTGGAGAGAGAAAGTTGGTTGCTATGGAAAAAAGAGAAAACCGGGAAACAGCAGAAAAAGGAGACATGTTACATAAAAAAACGTGTTACAATTTACAAATAATCACATATGCGTCGCTTTGTTCGATAATCTATTTCCATCTAGACGGCAACTTCATAATACCCCTCTTGTAGAAACCCCTCTCCTTATTTACGAAGAACTCGGACAGCGACTTTTCACAAGCCTCTTTTGAGTCCAACTTTACACCACCAAGTGTGTTCGACATGAACAAGAACAGGTGGCAATCACTTGGCGCTATGTCCGGGCTATATGGTGAATGCGATAAAACCTCCCATCCGAACTCCCGTAGCTTCTGACGAGTCATCAACAAAGTATGTGATTTGGCGTTGTCCCGGTGGAACACTACACCCTTCCTGTTGGCCAATCATGGATGCTTCTGGTCGATAGCCTACTTCAAGCGGTCCAGTTGTTCACAGTAGATGGTAGAATTAAGCATCTGGCCATATGGGAGCAGCTCATAGTGGATGATTCCTTTCCAATCCCACCAAACACACAGCAAAACCTCCCTGGCCGTCAATCCTGACTTGGCCATTGTTTGGGACGATCCACCGGCCTTAGACCATGGCCGTTTTCGCTTGATATTGTCGTATATGATCCATTTTTCGTCGCTAGTCATCATTCGCTTCAAAAATGGGTCGAGTTCGTTCCGTTTCAGCAGCACATCGCAGACGTTGATTCGGTCCAGAAGTTTTTTTTTGCGTCAAATCGTGCGGCACCCAAACACCAAGATTTTTTCGTGGACAATGTCACGAGATGCTACATGCCGGTCTAATTCGATAAATTCCATGATTTGATCGGTATTCGTCGTCACAGGTCTTCCACCGGCTGGCTTATCCATGGTGTCGTTTTCACCGGCTCTGAATCGTCAAAACTATTTCTCTGCGGTTCGAAGTGATAACGTACCATCCTCCAAAACACCATTCATCTTACGGAACGTTTCTCTAACGGATTTGCCGTTGACGAAAGAAAAGTTTAAAATAGCGCGAATTTCGGCATTAGTGAACTCCATGTTTACACGTCTATAAATTTTGAACGCAATATCCAAACTAATCATGCATAGCGTCGTTTTGTATGTTATGTCAAGACCTTTCAAATGATGTATAGTATTGCCAGATATGAGCTCTGTAGTGCTTTGTACATAGCCATGAAATTCATAAGACAAAAAGGCAGAATGGAGATTTTTGACAACCTAATATATGTACAAAAGGGGAAAAATGTAAAAAAGGGATGCGACTCTACTCGACGAGACTGTCTTTGCTAAAGGGGGAAGATCGCAGCAGAGATGAGTGTGGTTCGGAAAAAGCACTATGCTAATCATTTTATAATCGTATCGACGGTAATTGCCGTAAGGGACATCCGATCTGTCGGCGATGCTAGCTGTTGACGATGCCCGAAAATGGTGGCGGCGGCGGCGGCGCGTCGATGGCTTGGGTCGTGCGCGGCACCTGAAATTGAAGATAGAGTGTCGGGGACGCGTCGATGCTTCGGTCATGCGTGGCTTCGCAATTGCCTGGCAGTCGTCTCAGTTGTAGTCCAGTGAGTCAGCGTCGATCTCCGACACTGAACGAGCTTCTTCGTAGCTAGTGAACTACGTCGTCTCTAACTTTGATAATTGCTCCGAATATAGTGCGATCTGTTCTGTTCAGCATTACAGCTTATTGAAAAATATCAGATTTCTAGCAGGTGATGTATAACGCTAATTTTAGATTCTGTTCTTATTCTTCTGAAAGCATTCTTGCGTTTTGTTTGTCTTCCATTTTTTGTTTTATTTCTAAACTTCATGTATTGATTTATATTTTATTGAAAAGTTATAGGATATGCATGAAATTTAATAAAAATATCTAATTTCTGTATGTGCGTGCATGCTATTGTACAAATTCAATATAGATTTTGTAGGAAAATTTAATAAACTACGTATTATGTGTGTAAAAAGGTTAATGTTTATTTAAATCAATATAAACTATTAGGAGTGTGAATAAGTCTTTCCCGTTTTTTGTAAGAGATGGCGCCACCAATACTGTGCGAGTATTCAATGGTTACATATGTCATGATCAAAGCTTATTCATATGTCAACAATTCCATACTAACACATTAGTTAAAATTTTTTCGCATCATAAATTTTTGATATCGTGAAAATGTCGAAATTTGAGCCGAGTCGACGTCATTTGCGGGAAGTTTCACTTTATTGGTTCAATTTGAAGAAATCTGCTGCCGAGACGCATCGATTGCTTCAGGAGGCTTATGGAGAAGGTTGTGTCGATGATTCAAGTGTTCGCGGATGCTTTCGACGCTTCAAAAGCGGTGATTTCGACGTGGAAGACAAGGAGCGTTCCGGGCGGCCGCAAATCTTTGAAGATCGAGAATTGGCGACTTTGCTTGATGAAGATTCTTGTCAAACGCAAGAAGAACTTGCTAAAGCATTGGGAGTTGACCGAACAACCATTTCCAAGCGTTTGAAAGCCATGGGAATGATCCAAAAGCAAGGAAATTGGGTGCCGTACGAACTGAAGCTGAGAGACGTCGAACGGCGTTTTTTCACTTGCGAACAGCTGCTTCAGCGACATAAAAGAAAGGGTTTTCTGCATCGTATCGTGACTGGCGATGAAAAGTGGATACGTTACGATAATCCGAAGCGAAGAAAATCATGGGGACTACCCGGCCATGCATCATCATCGACGGCCAAGCCAAATATTCATGGCGCCAAGCTCATGCTCTGTATATGGTGGGACCAGCTAGGTGTGGTTTACTATGAGCTTCTGAAACCGAATGAAAGGATCACAGGCGAGGTCTATCGACGACAATTGATGCGTTTGAGCCGCGCACTGCGAGAAAAACGGCCACAATACTCCGACAGGCACGACAAAGTTATTTTGCAACATGACAATGCTCGCCCACATGTTGCACCGCCGGTGAAAACATAGTTAGAAACGCTCAAATGGGAAGTCCTACCCCACCCGCCGTATAGTCCAGACGTTGCTCCGTCTGATTACCATCTCTTCAGATCGATGACGCATGGCCTGGCTGACCAGCACTTCCATTCCTACGAGGCAGCCAAAAAATGGGTGGATGACTGGATAGAGGCCAAACCGGTCGAATTTTTTCGCAACGGGATTCGTATGTTGCCAGAAAGATGGGAAAAAGTTGTAGCTAGCGATGGCCAATACTTTCAATAATTCATTTGTAACCATTTTTTCACAATAAAGGCTCAAAATTTGAAAAAAAACGGGAAAGACTTATTCACATACCTGATATATTAATGATTGCAATATTAAAGTTACACTAAATTTCTGTACAGTCTAATATCAATAGAAACCTTATGTCTATCTCTCTTGCCTGTCTCTGCTATACAGTGAATGTAGCCACACTTTTCTTTTCAATAAATGCTTTATTCAGAAAAAATTATTTTACATATAGGAAAAAAATCCATTATACATATAATATTTATAAAAATGTTGATAATGCCACACACGTTACAATTGTTTAACGATTAGTTTTGTCATATAATAGCTTAAGTTCAAAAGATGTAGTGTCAGTTACAGGCCTGTATATTAATTAGCATTTGTCACTAGAAAATCTGATAGTTCTCTTACCAAAAAAACTAGCTATACTAATGCCATGAAAAAAAGAGAAGAAAAAAAAATAAAACAAAGATAAGTAATAATGATAAGATTCCTCTCTCTCTCTCTCTCTCTCTCTCTCTCTCTCTCTCTCTCTCTCTCTCTCTCTCTCTCTCTCTCTCTCTCTCTCTCTCTCTCTCTCTCTCTCTCTCTCTCTTTCTCTCTCTCGCTCGGTCTCTCTAGCACATGCACACAAAAATATCCTAAACTACATTATATCGTTATACTTTTACAGGTTTAATGAATTATTTATAGAAAACTAATAAAACTGATTCCTTATTTGTTGAATTTTATTTATAAAAATACGTTTATATAAGCTACTTGGTGTTGCTGTGAAATTCTACTTTTAATTTCTTTATGCGTAATGAATTGACCAATATAACTCCTTTATACTTTAACTATGGAACTAAATACACTGAAAAAGAAATTTTATACATTTAAGTACATATTTTTAATTTAAATAAATTATAAATTTATATGTTAAAAAAACCGAAATATTTTGTTCGTATAAAAAACGATTTCTTGATTTTAAAAAATATTTATTTAATTGAAATTAATATTTTTTGAAAACACAATTTTTATATTATTAATTTAATCTCATATAGTGCAACAAAATATAAAAAAGAACTGTAGTATCTTAAGTTAATAAGCAGTCTTTTTCGTAATCGTAAAACATGTAAGCGACTACGCGTAGACTATATATTATAATACAATTAAGAATAATTACATTTATATTTTTTCCACAATTTTTATTTTATAATAAGCACGCGAGCGTGTATATGTTTTGTACGCTATGCATCGTAATTTAATTTAAAACGAACACTTCCCCTCTTCAACTTTACATAGAAATTGTAAATATTATAGACTCCATAAATAGTAACCGATAGAGTAGCGCATTATATACGAGTTGTGTTCCGAAACATTTTTAATTTTTAACAAATGAAATATTCAAATTAATGATATGCTTGTTAAACTACATTTCACGCTTTTAAGAAAATGAATTATACTTTCTGATTTAGTCAAATTCAATAAATGCTATTTAGATACATAATAAAGTTTTTTTTAATTGGAAAAGTATTGTTTCAACAAAATCAATTAATTTATTTAAAAATATATGTTTTTTATAATGAAAAATAGTTGTTCACATTTGGTCATTCAAATGTGAATACATGTTTTTATTGAAAATTGATAAAAAAATTTTTCAGTGTAACTATAAACTTTTAATATTTTGCAACTACAATAAAACAACTTTTAAGGTTGTTAAGTTTTACCTCTGTGGTCCGTTTCTTCCTTAATTTTTTGAGCAATTTCTTTTACAATATTTACCTTCATCGTGAGATGCAAATCGACACAGCTCTTTTAGCTGTTTAATGTTGGTGTATTTTTGGCGAGATGTGTATTTTTTTTTCTTATTTGTTTAAGTATACATATAATTATTAAACATTATGAAACATAATTTTCACTTTTTATCAAAAATCAATGGCTTTATTTTTTATATTGCTTTTGCACGGTTTGATAAACATAACTCTATGTTGCTTGATTTGTTAATACTTCAAAATATTCCAATTTCACTACTGTGTACAAATATGAGTAAGACTTTTCAATTCAAACTTACCGGATTTATCGATTCGGATAAATGTTTTTATTCTTAAGTTGGTATCACTGTCAGAGTTATCTGTGCTAAATTTCACGTAATTATATATATTTGTCATATAGTTTCGCTTGTGTTTTGTGAACAAAAACAAGTTGTCACTTCGGTTTTTATGATGTCTGAAATTATTGAACAAAGAAGTAGCATTAAATTTTGTGCGCAAAATGAAATATCGGCCACCGAAACGTTCAGAATATTGCACAAGGCCTTTGGCGAGAAGTCAAGGTCAAGAGCAAGCGTTTTTGATTGCCTCAAATTGTTCAAAGAAGGTCGAGAACGCGTTAAAGACGAAACACATCAAAAACGACCAAAAACATTTACTGTTGGGCTACACATCGACAAAATCAAAGAATTGGATCTGCAAAATCGTTGATTGACTACTAGAGCGCTTGCTGATATTGCTGGAATTTCAAATGGGTCGATTAACACCATTTTGAAAGACATTTTGGGCCTGAAAAAGTGAAATCTCGATTGGTGCCGAAAACACTCAATTTTTTTGAAAAACAGCGTCGCATAGAGGTCTGTGAAACGATGCTTTCAGACTATCAGGACAAGTTGAAACGCATAATAACTGGAGATGAGACTTGGGTCTATGTTTACGATTCAGAAACAACCGATCAATCGAGCGAATATCGTGCCAAAGTCGGGGCCATTTGGCGGGGATTATTTTGAGGGGGATGTATTAGATTTAGAAGAATAAATAAAGATTTCAAAAGTTATAAATAGTCTTACGCATATTTGTACATAGTAGTATAATCTTACGCATATTCGTACACAGTAGTAAATTTTGTGATTTGGTGATGCACAGATTTGCAATGATTTACTTAAATTTTATGAGATTTTGTATTCGAAAATAAACTGTAAATAATTGGTTTATATTAAATCTTTTTTGACAATGCAACGTTCTGAAATAAGTTATTATACACACGCGCGCGCGCGCGCGCGTTTATATATAATCCTATAGAGTTTGAATATAAATAATGCAAAAAAAAATTTTTTTTAATTATTTAAAAATGTAAAATATATTCATTGCATTCGGAGCTGACAAAGGTAAAATCTTGTATTGGAAATTAATAAATTTGAAGTCAATTTTCATAACTGTTAAATACTCTTTTAATTATAATTTATTAATAATTATCGATATATAAATCTAAATATTTTCCAACATTTAAGTACAGAATATTCTTCGAAATGATTTGACAACATTAAATCTTTGCAGTGTTGAAACTTTAATTAAACAGAATGTTAATAGTATAAAGACAGAAATACTGTACATATGTTTAAAATGCTTTTTAATAGTTTCTTCCTTTTTAATTTTTCAACTTTTATGTAAAACTTTGAAAATTAAAAATTTGTATCGAACTCGAGTAGGTATTTTTATTATGTTCGTTCATACATATAAACAGTAAATAATAACTGATGTACAAAATTGTAGAAATCTAATATATAGATTTAGAAAAATTAATGTATAATACAATGAAAATAGATACAGGCATATTGGTACAAATTTATTTGCATCCCCTTTTCTCAAAATTATGGCAGAATTCCTATATATATATATATATATATATATATATATATATATATATATATATATATACGAATAAAAAAGATGACGGACGCAACTCTTCATCTTATATCTAAAGATGCACGTTCTTCTGGTATACACCTAACCCTGACAAAGTAAATCTATGTATTCTGGGAACACACGGACTACAATGGCCTTATGAGACAGACTTGCATGGGTCTGGTAATGCACTAGCTTGAAAGAGTTGTGTTCTCCTGTCTCGATCTTCCTATTTCTTTTTTCATGAAATGTATTTCGATATTTCTTTAATAATGGTCTAATAACAGATTTAAAGTTCTACTATTGTTTCAAAGTAATTTAAAAAGTGTAATTTATTTGCCTCATTCCGTAACTCTTTCCTTTTATCACCAAATGCAATTTACCGAACAAGTAAAAGTCACAAGATGCCGTATTAAATGAATACGGTGAGTGATTGACTATCGAAATTTCAGTTTTTATCAAAAAATCAGTCATCAATGTCGATCAATGGGATAGCGCATTATCATGCAACAAACGCCAGCTTCGACTTTCATGATATTTTGGCCGAACACAACGAATGCGGATACATACAGACCTTAGACATGGAATTCAATTTCTGACAGTCCACGAAGAATCGAGAGCCTTCGTTGCTCCAACAAATCTCGCTGGTTGATCTGCCAATTATACCTTGATCAAACATTTAGCGCGCTTGCATATGCATCTTCATCGCACTCTTCTGAGAGACTACGTAGTAAACGCTTGTGGGAAAGCAAACGCTCCATAACACCAAGATAATATATAGTGTTATTCGTTATTCCAAATAGAACCAATTCTTGATGGATTATCTTCTTGGAATCGTAGAAAGCAATAAGCATTATTGTAATTTTCGATTTTTCCAAGTACAATTTTTTTGGTTTTGTCTCATCAGGGACTTTCCCATTCGTCACTGTGACGAATAGTTTCAGAATCATATTGAAAACATCATGTCTCGGTACATCTTACGATAAAATGAAAATAGTTTTTATCCTTGTGATTACTTTAATTATGTCTTTAGAATACTGAATTCAAAGCGCTTTTTGTGCCTCAGTCAATTTATGTGGAACAAATTTCGAAAAAACCTTTTGGAGACTCAATTGCTCCGAGAAAATGCGATGAATCTATGCTGCTGATAAATTTAATTCTACTTTCATGTGATGCCCCGATGATTTCGGCTCATTGTCAATTAATTGACGTGCTTTCTCGGTGTTCCTTTTGTTTACCACTTCTCTCGGCCGACCTGAACGTTCGTCGTCATTGAGGTCTTTCCTGCCGTTCTTATTAATTCTTGAATGAGAGAAACAATTACTACCATAAACTTGTTACATTATTTGATATGTTTTCGTAAAAGTTTTCCCGATTTTAAAACAAAATTTGATGTTAGCTCTATGTTTAATGCTGATTTTCCCACCTACAAACAAAATACCATATTATTTGAGGCGCAATAACTTCGCTTGTATTCATCCAAATATCATGAAATTTCAGCAGAATGTAAATAGAAGATCTAAAAACGTTTTGAACATGCAAGACCATAAATAGGTGGCGTAAACAGGTAAAAACCATAAACAGGTTGAACCCCTGTTTAAAAAGTTTAGGAGCTTTTAAAACAGATATTGTATATATTATTTAATGAATTCAATTTTTTGCTAGGATGAACAGTCTAAACAACATCCTTGTCAATACAGGCACAACACCAATAACGGTAAAAATCCTTCTGTTTGATAGTGACGATCCCGAGCGTTATTTTTGGATGTTGGAATCGCAATTCACAATTTTCGGAATTACAGCGTATCACTTAAAGTTTCATAATTCATTGTCCGGGCTTGACAAGAGAGCCATACGCGAGATACGCAACTTAATGAGAGAGCCCAAAAGAGAAGTACGCGAATTTGAAGTCTCAACTAATTAGCAGATTTTTCCCGTCGCAAGACAGTAAGCTAAAGCAGCTACTTGCGCGGGAAGAATTCGGCGACAGGAGACCGTCACGCTTTTTACGTCATTTCGAGAGTTTGGTCCGTAATATGACGGAGAATTTATTTAAAACTGTTTGCCAAAGTGGCTGAACTTGCGGATAAAATTCACGAAACGTTGGTACCGCAACCACAAATCGTGAATAAAATTAATAAATTAAGTCAATTTTCATAACTGTTAATTACTCTATTAATCATAATTTATTAATAATTATCGATATATAAATCTAAATATTTTCTAACATATAAGTACAGAATATTCTTCGAAGTGATTTGACAACATTAAATCTTTGCAGTGTTGAAACTTTAATTAAACAAAATTTTAATAGTGTAGGCACCGCAACCACAAATCGCGAACATCACACACGCGCCGACGGCGACTGCACTAGGTATCGCAAAGCTCACAGCGATGGCAGCTGAGCTGGTCAAGGAGAGGAGACACAGTAGGAATCAAGAATATCACCCTCGTCGCTACAGGAGCAGGAGCCGAGACAGGAGCCGCAGCAGATCAGGAGAGTGCTGGTATCATCTGCGATTTGGGGATCGTTCGACAAGATGTCGATCGCCTTGCTCACGGTGGTCGGGAAACGAAACAAGTCGTCCGTGAACGCGACAAGCACCGACAGGCCTTACACGTCGCACATTTATTGGAGATAGCAATAATAAATTGCAATTTCTTATTGACCCGGGCGCAGATATATGTGTTATTCCACGAGTATCATCAAACTTTTGAGACATCAAAAGTTTTGGGCAAACGGCACTCCTATCGCGACGTACAGTGAAATAACCTTGCGCCTAAATTTAAGAATGGGACTGGATATCATGTGAAGCCAATAATAGCCATTCATTTCCTTTCACATTTTGGTCTATTAGTAGATACTCGAAAACAATGCCAAATAGATAAGGTAATAGCGACTAAAGAAGTTGGCTCGATAAGAACTGTCTGGAGCGACTCTCGATACCATCGGATTTTAGCCGAGTATCTGGATCTCTCGCGACCGGGGGACTTTTCACCTGCACAGATCGTTTTACACGATAGCCTGAAGCGATCCCATTGAAGGACATCGAAGCAGCAACCGTTGCCAACGCATTCATAAATGGATAGATAGCGAGATTTAGAATGCCGCTACGAATATCAAGGGACCAAGGACACCAATTTAAGTCTAGCCTGTTTAAGGGGGGAGGGTAAGATTAGTTCGGTATAAAACAGGCATGTTTTTAAGATTTTTTTCTCGCGACACAGATACAACCGGATTACCCACTCAATTTGCATATAATAATGTATCATTTGAACAATATTTTCCTAAATTTTCATTGAAAAATATTTAAAATTAAGTAAATGACAGTAAATCTCCGGAGACTCCTCGAGAAAAAGTTGTTTTGCGGTGTACACGATTACGCACCACAGAATCATCAGAATCGCAAAAACCAAAGTGCATTTTTCAAAGGAGATATTTCCTCAGATAACGCTGTCGAGTTTTTTGTTTTTTTTTTTTATTTTAGAATTTTTGGTAGCCCTAAGAAGTCAAAAATCCGATTTTTGATATAAAAAATCGGGTTATTTGTTACTGTAAAATTAAGAATTAATACAAATAACCAAAAAACTCGATGGCGTTACCTGACGAATTATGTAAAGATGTACCGTGCAAAATTTCAAACCAATCGATTCAGCAGATTTTGTGTGAGAATGTACACCGACTTCAAAAATGTCAGTTTTCAGGAAACGACTTAAAAGATTTGTAAACTAAAAAATTCACAATAAAACTTTATAATTCTTTTAGGTTCATATAGAATCGTCAATACCAGGTCCATATAGCAAAACGCTTTCATCTACATGGTCTAAAGCATCGTTTTGTATTTGTCTACGTAAAACTCATCCTTCTTTACTGTCGTGTGACGCTTGCTCCTCTGCTCAATTTATTCGCATCTCGTCACCTTGTCGCGCCCATTCGTGGGAAGTTGACCCTGTACTAATTTACATCTTTTTCATAATGGCGATTTTGGTCTATTCGTGATTTTCGAATAGAGCAAAAGAACCTTCATTGAAAGCACATGCAGCTATAGTAGCTGCAATTTCAACAATTGTAGAGGTATATATATACTAGCATTCGCCGTCTCGGATTCGCCCGAGTTATTAATTTCACGATTTCATAAATAATTCAATAATATCTAAATAAAAAGTACTTTATATAGAAAAATCGATGTTTCTATAAATAATTGACCGTAATTTACCTATCGTCACTTCTGTATAAAAAGCTGTTTCAATCTAGCGTCCACTTCAAAAATACGGCATCGATTGAGAAAATTGTACTTTCGAGTTCGAGTGGTAGGAAAAGATAACCAAGTATCTCCAGACGACATTTTCGGAGAGTATCATGTTCGGACTATAGGAAATGTCTCGGGACGACTGCTATAGAGAGTTTTGTGTTGGGGAGGTAGAATACAATGTCCAGGTATCCCAGGACGACTCTTACTGGGAGTGTGCGTGTTCAAATGATAGAATACTAATCTATTCATAGAACTCGTACTTACATACCTGGACATTGTTTCCCACCAACTATACACGACACTCTCTGTAGAAGTCGTTCCAAATCATCTGGAAATCGCATTTTATCATCCGAACACGTAACTCCCCGTAGAAGTTAATCTGTCATACCTAAACTTCGTTTCCTATCAACTAAACACAATACTCGCCGTAGGAATCGTCCAGTCATACCTGGACATCGTATTCGACCATCCAAAAACGAAATTCCCCGTAGAAGTCGTTCTAAATCATCTGGAAATCGCATTCTATCATCTGAACACGAAACTGCCCGTAGAAACTGACCCGATATATCTGAACTTCATTTCCTATCAACTAAACAGGATACTCGCCGTAGAAATCGTTCCGTCATACCTGGACATCGTCTTCGACTGTCCAAACATGAAATTCCCCGTAGAAGTTGTCCCGACATACCTAAACATCGTTTCCTACCAACTTAACACGATAGTCCCAGTAGAAGTCGTCCTGACAAAGCTAACATCGCTTCCTAAGGACTAAACACAATACTCCCCGTAGAAGTCATTCGGAAAGACCTATATATCGTATTTTATCGTCAAACACGAATCTTCCCATAGAAGTTGGTTTCCTCATACCTGGACATCGTTTTCGATCAACTAAATACAATATTCCCCATACAAATCGCTCAGAGATATATGGACATCACAATCTATCATCCGAACACACAACTGCCCATATAAATCGTCTTCAGGCAACGGGATATCGTAATCAACCGCCCGTACACGCCAATACAATATTTCTCAGTAGGAACCGTATTTAAAATGTGTATATATAATATGTACAATTAATATACATACAATATATATTACATATTGCGTATATTTTAATTTTTTTAATAATAATAATTCTGAAGTTCATATAACGTACAAAAACAAAAATAGAATTTGTCGTCATAAACTATATTCAGTATGATTTGGCATACAGAACCAATTTATAAGAGTAGGAGACAGAAAGACACACACACACACACACACACACACACAGAGAGAGAGAGAGAGAGAGAGAGAGAGAGAGGGAGGGAGAGAGAGAGAGGGAGAGAGAGAGAGGAGACAGATTTTCTCACGTAAGAGAAAATAAAATTTTAAAAAATCAAAAGATATTCACAAGGTGTGAGACTAGTGTCAGATTAACCTGAAGAACCAAAAAGGTAATATCGACTAACGTCACACCTTCTTTCGGATACGAATCCCAAAATTGGATATGAACATTCGTTTGAGCTGGCCTGGTATTAATACTTTAAGCCGACTACTTTGAGTTGATGTTCGTGATTCAAGACG
Source organism: Sycobia sp. Sy_11 (assembly GCA_018907035.1). NCBI lineage: Eukaryota > Metazoa > Arthropoda > Insecta > Hymenoptera > Epichrysomallidae > Sycobia > Sycobia sp. Sy_11. Next base: position 3,630,573 of record JACCIC010000017.1, on the reverse strand, counting down.
CCACCTAGTGGTCGCTGGTCGAACTGATTGTTAAAACCATTAACTTAATTTATTGATGAAAGTAAAATGATTTTCAATAAAAAACATAGCCTATATCCTTCCCAAGATAATATAGAATTTATATGCCAAATTTCAGAACAATCGATCCAGGAGTTTTTTCGGTTATCGTGTACAAACCAAAACACGCTTTGTCTTTAAAAATTAGTATGACATGATATGATATGATATGATATGATATGATATGATATGATATATATATATATATATATATATATATATATATATATATATATAGTAACAAAAAGAACTAATTTACAGTTGAATATTTCCGGAAACCGAGCTTGTACGAAAGTAACAAAGTCAATCTTTTAGACTAGCTGATGTACGTATGTACTGGCTCTATGGCTCAAATATACAAGAAATGTCCAAAAAGATGCGTTCAATAAGACATGAATGTAGAATTTATAAATCAAAACAATCGCTCTCCAAATAAGCGCACCGCACAATTGTGAAGGAAAATTACGAATATGTAAACATCCTATTTGGAACAACGAATGTTCATATACTCGCAACTTTGTCAATTTTGCTCCGATTAACTTGACATTTCGACACAATATTCTTGTAATATAAAGCATTCATTTAAAAAACTAAAAAACAAATGGCCAAAAAAAACTTCAATACCTTACCCACCCTTAAGGAACTAACACACTTGAGAGGCACAACTTAAGGACGATGGCGTACCGCCCAGCAGCTAATGTAATGGTGGAGTGCTTTCATCGTCAGCTGAAAACCGCATTAAAATGCCACGAAAACGAGCCATGAACGGAGATATTACCCATCGTTTTGTCTGGTTTAAGGACAGCATAAGAAGAAGATTTAGAAGCAACAACGGTGGAATTGCTTTACGGAACCACGCTACGACTCCCAGGAGAATTTTTCAGCCAACAACGTACAAGGGGAATTGATAAGATTTCGGCCTGACCAAGAGATGGCGCCACTAGGCCTACCTTGAGGTGGCGTTCTGTAGTACCATAGTAGCTATCGTTTCAGTTCGATCGCCATGTTAGTTTAGGTTTGAGAGCACGCTGAACAAGACGCCTCTGTGTTTTTCGTAAAAATGGAAAAGCTGGAAAATCGTGCTGTCATCAGATAGTTTTATTTCAAGGGGTTAACGCCGAATGAAATTCTAGAAGAGATGGATTGAACACTGGGGACATCCTGTCCATCATATTCAACCGTCAAACAGTGGGTTTCCGAATTTAAAAAGGGTCGTGTGAGCACCTCTGATGAGCCTCGGGCAGGACGCCCCATTGAAGTCACAACTCCAGATATGATCGAAAAAAATCCATCAAATAGTGCTGAAAGACCGCAGATTAACAGTGCGTGAGACAGGTGACAGTTGTAAGATGTCATATGAACGTGTACAAAATATTTTGCACCAACATTTGTATATGGAAAATCTCTGTGCAAGATGGGCGCCACGTTTGGTGACAGTCGACCAAAAATTGATTCGAAAGAACATTTCTACCGCCAATTTGGCGTTGTATAAGCGTAATCCAAGCGAATTTTTGCGTCGATTCGTAACCGTTGACGAAACTTGGGTCCACCGCTTTACTCCTGAAACCAAACAACAGTTTAAACAGTGGATTGGACCAGGGGAACCAAATCCAAAGAAGGCCAAAACAATTTTTTCGGCGAACAAGGTCATGGCTACTGTTTTTTGGGATTCAAGAGGTATTATATACATTGATTACCTTGAAAAGGGTAAAACTATCACTGATCAGTACTACATAGACTTATGCAACGTTTCAGCCACGAAATGAAAATTAAACGACCTCATCTGGCGAAGAAAAAAAAAACTTGTTTCATCACGATAACGCAGCAGCGCACACGTCAATCGTTGCTATGGTTAAAATCAAGGCTCTGAAGTTTGAATTGATGCCGCACTCTCTCTACTCTCCAGACCTAGCCCGGAGTGACTATTATCTGTTTCCTAACCTCAAAAAATGGCTTGGCGGTAAGAGATTTTAAGGAGCTTGACGAATCAGTCCATAGAGATGGCATTACTAGACTCGAACACCGCTATAAGAAATGTATCAGCCTTGGAGGAGATTATGTTGAGAAATAAAAAAAAATACTTAAAAACGTTGTTTTTCTTGGTCAGGCCGAAAACTTATCAATCCACTTTCGTATATATATTGTCACGAGGCCGCATCCGAAATGCGCCTCGTGAGCGGCGGCGCGTGCATATATGTAAACACCGCGCGACCTCGACGCGGCGATCGGCCGAGCGAGAAAAGAGTGAAGAGGGAGGAGTGAAGATTCGTCGCGGAGAGGCACGAAGTACAGTTAGTTAGTCTCGTGTTACGCGTAAGGGAATTACGTGCGTCCCGGCCTCGTGCAAAGTAAGTCCTCTACACGCCGTGCGGACGATTCTCTGACGAGAAAGACAAAGGGAGAAGACGGAAGAATCGTCGCAACAAGTTCCGCGCGGTCTGCAGCGGCGTGTACCAGTTCGTGGAGGAGACGAGTGTGCGTAACTTGGTGGAGTGTCGGTGGGAGCCGACGATTGGTGGTGTTGCCGAAATCGAGAGGGAAGCCCTTCAACTCTCACCGAGAGAGCCAGCGCCTGCCGCGCGTCCCAGTGCGTCGCGCTCGTGCAGTGGTGTTCGTGTGGAGACTGCGCAGACGGTGTAGGCAAATCGCTGCCGTCTGCTGCTCGTGAATGTTCGTGTCTACCGCCCTGTGGTTAGTCCACGCGAGAGCACCCTTGCGGGGCGCCCCGCTAGCAAGCGAACGAGTGTGAGTGTGAGAGAGAGCGAGAGAGAGAGAGAGAGAGAGAGAGAGAGTGTGTATGTGTGTGTGTGCACGCGTATTGCGGTCTGGATCAAAAAATGGCTTGGCAGTAAGACATTTGCGGACAATGAAGAAGTAATCAAAGCTGTAAATGGGTATTTTGAGGAGCTTGACGAATCAGTCTATAGAGATGGCATTACTAGACTAGAACACCGCTATGAGAAATGTATCAGCCTTGGAGGAGATTATGTTGAGAAATAAAAAAAAATTCTTAAAAACGTTATTTTTCTTGGTCAGGTCGGAAACTTATCAATCCACCCTCGTAAGTCTTGTACGTCGGATTTCATAAAAGGCATCAGAGCTCGGTATCAAGTCATGCAACCAAGCTTGGTCGCGGGACACCGAAAACAAAAAAAATTTGTATACAAAGATATAAAAAATTTTAAGCATGTATTTCTCCTCATTGACGCCTCAAGGGGTTCGCTGCAGCAACCGTCCGAAGGACCGCACAGAATTTATAAAAGGTAAGAGAAAACATTTATTATATAAAATCGGCGCAATGACGTAACTCTTAGTATAGACTGCCTTAAACCAATGCACATACTAGCTGAAGATAAATCAAATATGCTGCAACAGAAACAGAACGATACGTACACCAACATAGTTGGTGCAGAACAGTTCTTGGAACGAGCGTTCTCAGTAAAGTTCAAAAGCATCAGGAAGACGTGTACGATTTCCAAATTACTTGCAAGCCGGCTTTTGAATCAAAATAGTATAATATTATGTATATTTCTTTTAACTAGTGATATTAAATGTAATGTAGAAAAAAAAGAAAAAAATCATATTATATCATGTAAAATTTTCGTTAACACTGGCGAGGGGATGCTGTCGCGACATGCGATGCTTGTGTTTGACGAGTTCAAACTGGAAACAGAAGAACCGTTCGCTGCAATTAAAAGATGGGGGGACTCTGGGAATGCAAGTGCACCTTATGGGCAGTTCGAGGGCAAGTAGCATTAGCGTCGCATGCATGATTGCCACGCGTCCTTCTCCTCGCATTAACGTTTGTACGACATTCGTGTAAAATAAATTATCGTTGTATTGTGTTTGCTAAATATTCTTTCCGTGTTTTCTTTCGTCCCATAACCGATCTTTACTGCACAGAACGTATTTTATTTTATATTTACAAGTAACATTCAAAGGCTTCTCTTTCATTAAATTCAAGTGCAGATTCTATTTTGCATGTATTCTATTTTGATTTTATCGTTATTTAGTGAAAAACTCCATTAATTTTTGGCCTTAAAAATTAAAGTAATTCTTAACAATTTTTAACAAAAGTAAACTAGTTAGGTGAGTTTGATATGTTCTTAGCATAGTAAGAATTCTAAATACATCTTTTCGTGTATTTTATAAAAATTGTATATAAAGTATTTGTCTAAATTTAGTAATTTATTAAGATAAAAATACATACATAATAACATATGTAATTCTATTCTAAATCTCTTCATAGTAAAACAAAAAAAATTTCATATACCTGAATAATATTTATACAAAATATTTTTCTAAAATCCGAAATAGTTTAACAAAAAATAAATTATACAACGCAATAACATCTTAAAACAATGGATCATTAAAACAAATGGCTAAGTGCATTTTATATGCATCCCTGTATATAATACATATATAAATCTAAAACTCTAAAAAATAATAATAAATAAATAGATTTAACGGGAATGCAGCTTAATAAAGTAATGAGATCATTTACAAAAAGCCTAGTTTATTTTCACATCATTTTGTCCACGTATGGACTCATAAAAAGAGTTAATTATCTTGAATCATCAATGTTCTTAGGCGAACATTCTTCTGCGATTTTGTCTGATAATTCATTATTATTAAAAAAAGTAGGATTAAAAAAATAAGACAAGCGACTACATCTGTTTTTTCGATTTTTGTATTTTTTAGGAGATTACAAGAATTATGGCATTTTGAGTAAGTCAAATTTTCATGACAAAAACCATGATTAAAAATGTTTTTGAACAGATCTCGGAAAATAGTAACAATTCCAAAAAATATTTAAAATCAAATATGAAAATTTCATTCAAATACCGATTTTTTATTCTATGTAATTATTTTCTACAAGCAGCATTTCTCAAAAAAAATGTATTCCAAAGTTATTAACATATATTGAAGTATGTACGAGGAACAGTTCAGGAGATCCCAATATGGAAATGTTGAACTTTTGTCCAGAAGTATAGATTGCATTGAAAAGCTGTATAGAACAATAAATATGTATTTTAAAAAGCTCTAGAATATTGGCTTTAAAATTTAAAAAATTTTCTTTTCTATAATAAATTCGGAAAACCATAATTTTAGTAGACTTTTCAGCGATTTGGGAAGAAATATTCAAATACCGTTTACAACCATTACTATATTCGTAATCAGTATATGAAAAAAAAAAATAACTACATACATAATCAGAAAAATAATCCAAGATAGAATTATTGATTTTTTTTCCACAAATATTATCATAGAAAAATTATTTATAGAAATATAGAATTAGATATACATAAAGAAGAATAGAAATACATAAAGTATTTTTTACACAGATATTATTTAATTGTTTAATAAATCAGTTATATTATTATGTCTGGGAAAATCGAGATGGGGAATGCTAGTATTTATATAAAGGATTATAGAAATCTTCTAAATATACAGTTTATTTCCTCTATAGTAAACACAATGAATAAACAATAATTGTTTTCGTATTTGCTACCTATATTAGTTATTACAATTTTTTATACCTCTCCTTCTTTTAATAAACAAGAATTCATTTTTCTATGCACTATTCAGTATACGAATTCTTGTATCTGAAAAACACAATACTTTAAAAAGTATTGTTCTTTCATCATGATTACTATGGAGACAATAAAGTTTATCCTAGTGCAATCGGTTAAATAGTTTTTTTGCTTCACGTTTAAAAAAAATATACGGTTTATCTTTATAAATTAATATATGATTTAATTAAGAATTATTTTAATTTTTAAGGCCAAAAATTAATTAAATTTTCCAATAGACAAGGACAAAATCTCATTAGTCAAAAATAGAATCTGGGCCTAAATTTAAAGAGACAAAAGCCCTTTAATATTATTTTTTAACAAGAAAGAAAATATGTTGAAAGTTACGAAGAGATTAAAAAATTCAAAACCAAGGAAAAATTAATAGTCAAGAAAATTTAATATTGTGTGGACCACGCGCACGGTCTGCACATATGATACACAGCGCATGCGCCAAATATAGTTATAACCGCATGCACCGACGCACGTAAACGAGTGCATACAGCGGAGAGAGTGGCGGCGCCCCGACGCAGAGTGGAGAGCCACGAGCACCGAGCCTCAAGAAGAAAGGATTGACGCCGACATCAAGACGGGTCTAGGAACGAACATCTACACATTTACTGAGGTATATAGAGTCAAATATTACTACTTATACATCTTCGTAGCGCAGTGCGTCGATTTCCGCCACGAGGCTTGGAAAAACCGTTGGCGAGATTCTCCGACTACGTGCAGCAAGTATAGCGCGGTGCGTTATAGCATTGCAACGCATCAACGGCGCAGCGCATAGGCGCACCCACCTCCACGCGCGTCCCAGCAGCGAACGCGTACCGCCACCACTACCAGTGGCAGGCGCAGGGGCGACGAGAGCACCGCCGTCAACAGCACCAAACAGGCAAGTGTAGCATCATCGCCAGAGGAAGAGCAGCACACGGCCCAATCCACGACAGACTCATGACTAGTATAGCAATAGTCCGCGCCCGCGCAATAAAAAATTCTTTTCCTTTTTAGCTTTGTTCCGCGCGTCGCATTCCGCGTAAAGAAAGCGTGAGAGCGCACACGTGGTGTGCATTTCCGGGAAAGTAAAAACGGTTACGTTTATGTATTTTTTTTCAGTATGTATTGATTTTAACTAAGACGATCAAACCGGCATCATAGTTCAAAATATAAAAGACAAAAGACCAGAAATAGTAGCTTTTGATTAAATTCGCATTTTGTAAAAAGAAAAATAATAATGTAAAGTTACCAAAACGAAATACAAGTGTTAGAGATTTTTCTTAGAAATAATTAGCCGGAAACCAATTAGCGCGTGGAACAATAGTTTAGAATTTAAGTAAAAGCATTTGTAATACTGTGGTGATAAATTTCAGGAAACACGTAAATAAGTAAATGAAGAAAAAGGAAATTTAGACGACGTCGTGTTGCCAAGGTAGCGATTCCCGAGTTTTAACAACACAAATAAAAACGGTTAAGTATAATAGCGGCATGAGGACTAATCGGCGCCGTAATCTCATCATCTGACGGCCGAGGCGTTTGGGACAATACACCTTGCCGCAAATCGCGAATAACTTAACCTGGAAACTCATGCCTCAGCAGACAGTGTCGCAAACGGGCGTTCACAAAACGCGCGCTTAGACTCAGCGTCCATCTGAGGCACTATGTGGTGAAGTGCGAGACACCGGGAACGGCCGAAAAACAATATAAAAAAAGACGACACGGCAATTGCTGGTAAGATCGTATTGCGTACGATCCTGATGCCGTCGCCGTAACTAGAGTGCTGTGCAATAAGATAGCGAGCACACATCTTGCACAGGTGATAACTGAGGCAAACGTACATGCCGGAAAAATTCGCGTCTAAATTCGCGAGTAATGAGTGGTTGTCGCGCCAAACCGCTGAAATAGCACATGCATATTAACGAAGGAAATACGCTCTTGGGCCCCTTTCAGGACCCCTTGGAACCGCGCTATTAAGTCGGTTGACATCGTTGCGCTGCAACACCAAGCGTCTGTTAGACAACTCCCCGTGCCCATCGGCACGCACTGGCCATCGCACTGGTCGCACCAACGAGACCTTAAACGACTGTGAGTGTGTTAATTCACGGCCAAGGCGACTAGGACTACAGCCCTAACCTTAGCGCGGCATCACGCGGCGGTAGTACAGAAACAGTTCAACTCAGGCACATGATCGCGAACTGTGTTTCAAATTCCCCCTATAACTAGGTTACATGAGCGAGGGAACGAATTTCGAACCAAGCAATGAGTCCCCGGGATATTGCCTAGTCGAAGTCGGGAAGACGTGCTAGGGTAACGTATATATCTTCGGTACCCCCTCCACTCTGGACGAGATGATGCGATCTCCGACTCGCAAGGTGGCACAGATGACTCGGAAATGTACGAAGTGTTAGAGCTCTGCCGCAGCATACGACAACAATTCAAAGCGCTCACGGAAGAATCACGACACTGAGGACGAATGTAGATAATCTCAGTGATCTACGTAAACTGACAGTCCGAGAGCATCCAATACGCGCGCAAGGCGCACGCTGTATCGAGCTAAATTCACCCGCGAATCAGAGAGTTCAGCAAAGAGACGGGACTAACACGCGGCCGCGAGTTTTTAAGTTCTCGCGTTTTAAAACGATGGACTGCGAGGCGTGGTTCTCGCCGTTTTAATGGATACTATAAATATTCCGCATAAATGAAGACGCGGAAAAATTAGATTCGCTTATAACGCATATAGGTTCAGAGGTGGTCGATACGCTATTCGACTGTCTCCAGACCGTCCCGCAGGAAGATCAGTACGGCGCACTGAAATACGAGATTAATGCGTGATACTCCATGCCTATTGAAAAGCGCATGGAAAGCGTATTCCTCGAAATCACGATACACGATAGAAAGCCCAGCGAGATCCTCGCGGAGATGGTCCGGCTCACAGGAGACCAAATACAGATCGGCACCGTAATGCAGTTCTGACGTATTGCAACTACTAGCACACATACAGATACAAATAATAAACGTCGACAACAAGATAGCGCCCGCGAACGCGGACAACATTTTCAAAATAATGCCAAAATGCGACGGCCCAAGTATAGCGACACCTAGCAAAAACCGGCACTCACGAAGCGTAACGCAGGAGTTCCAACAGGTATACGAAAAGATTGAAGGACTCACACGCGAGTTACACGCGAGAAACTCAGAGAGTCGTAACACGTCTATCCCTAGTCCGACGAGCACACGCCCTCTGCGACGCCCCTCAACAGGTAGGAGCAGCACGTGCAGGTGCGGTAACGCCCAAACAAGGCACACGTGCGCAGCCGTACTGTAAGTACGGTAGCCAGGCGCGGGTATGCGATAGCAGATGCAGGAGATTCGACGAATTCGATGCCAATAACGTGGATTCAAGAAACGAACAGGCGGCGCCCAGTATGAGACGCTCTCGGCGTTGTCTTATTCGTCGCGTCTTCACGTGAAAGATCGTAGGAACAAACGAACGTTTCTAGGAGACTCAGGCAGGGAAATATCATTTTTACCGCGCGATGCTAAAATTCTAGTGAACGCGAAGCCATTGCAGTTATTTGTAGTGAACGGCTGGAAGATAAAAACCTACGGAATCGCAAAGATCGAAGTCGATCTCGGGTTCGAGTTTACGATGCCGTGGAACTTCGTGATCGCCGCACTCGAAAGCCCGATTATAGGAGGCGATTTTCTCAAGGAATATCATTGAATTCCAGACATCAAGCTATGACTGCTGATGTACAGGCTGTTAGGTGCTGTGATTAAATGCACAGCTAAAGTAGTTGCGAATTTCACGGTCCACCGCCTTGTCCCCGCGAGCACGTACGCTGAGATAACCTCAAAATTTCCTACATTAACGGGGATAGAACAGGATGGCGTTTCTTCCATTAGATTCAGACGACAGGCCCGCCGGTAAGCCAACGTGCGCGCCGACTGTCGCCGGAAAAATTACGCGCAGCAAAACAGCAGTTTGAGGAAATGCTAGTGCAGGGCATTGTTAGACCGTCAAAGTGTCCGTGGGCAAGTCCCATCTACATCGTACCCAAGAAGTACAGCCAGTAGTGGATATGCGGGGAGTACCGGCGCTTTAAAAGCGTTACGCTAGTAGATAAATACCCGAGACCGCATTTCCAAGACTTCCCCAACTTCCTATCCGGTAAACGCGTGTTTTCCAAACTTACACGCGGCGTATCACCAGATACCCCTCACCGAGACAGATAAGGCGAAAACGGCCGTGATGACTCCGTTCGTATTATTTAAATACACCGTTCGGACAACGAAACGACAGGTAAATTTTCCAGCGCTACATTAACAGCGCGCTAGGCGGCATGAAATATGCGTTCGTCTTCCTCGACGATATATTAGTCCCGTCGGATAACGAGGAAGAGCACAAGCGCGATCTGGAAAAGGTTCTTACTAAGCTCGAACAGTATTCACTACGGCTGAATGTCGACAAATGCAGCCTAGGTAAAGCTGAGTTAGAGTTCCTCGGCCACATGATCAACAGCGACAGTTTCAATTCGACCCCCGAGAAACTCAACGCGGTGCTAATTACTGGCGTCCCAAGACGATACAGGACTTGCGAAGGTTCCTCGGGCTAATTAACTTTTACCACATGTGTATCTTGCACACAACAGAGAGTCAGGAACCGCTAAGTAACTACCTTGTAAGCGTGAAAAAGAAAGACAACCGCGTAATCAAATGGAACCCCGTCACGTAAAAGGCATTCGACAGCTACAGGCAGTCATAGGAGCTCCCCCGAAACTAACATCAAACGCATTCATTTCATAGGTAAAGGACCCCTCAGTCATGCCGCTGTGTCAAGTAACTGAGCAGCTCGCGGAGATCGAACGACTGAAAAAACAGCCTATCATACGGGTAGTTCCGCTTGAGTTGTTCACTAGCCCTCCTCGAGCTTGAGAATTATAAGCGCGAGATTATTGACAAATGCAAAAACGAGACGAAAAGGACGACAGGCAGTATGGTACAAACGTACCAAAGAGCGCTTCGACTGCGAGTATATGTACCCGCGGCTCGTTATAAATGGACAGCCAGTCCTACACATGTTCTTTTATAACATGCACATATCAGCGAGCAAGGGTTGTATCGCAAAGTTTTTGTGCAGTAAAGGATTTCGCGACGTTACCGTAGAAAATATATTCACGAGAAAACGCTCAACAACTGCTACATTAGCCTAGTACGCACCTAGCCTGGAAACGGTATACCGTCTACAGGTTAGGTCGTGCATGAGCCAATTGAAATGGCAGTACCATCGCGGGCTCCCGAGCTCTTTACGGATCAATCTCGATTTACTAGAAAAACGCGTGCGATAGACGACAAATATGTTTTCAACATGGCCAGGCACAACCAGTCGTTTCACACATACCTGCCTAAGTGTAAACTTGTATTACCTGCTCATAGACAGTGTTAGCTGGAGCGCGACGGGCTTATAGTAGAGCAGTGCAGGAAGTACGTTGAAATCAGGCGCGGCGTCGACTAACGGTGAACGACTACAGATTAGAGCAAATGTGAAACATATTAGGCGTAAGTACGAGCTGTGCAACTAGGATTAAGATTTATGTAAATTTAGTTAAAAAAAAGAAAGAACATGTAACTAGGTTAAGACTTATATAATAACGAACAAATAAATGTAAGAACTAAAGTTAAGCATACAGATATATTACAAATGAACAAGAATCCCCATTAGTAATGAAGAAACCCATACCTCTCCCGTCTATGCCATTTAGTCATAAGTTAAATCATGTAAAAATCAATAGCATTATGTTAACAAGCGATGGACCCGTCCTTGTCGAGTTTTCTAGTATTAGAAAAATCGCAAAATGGGGGGGAGTGATGTAGGGATCACGCGCATGGTTCGCACGTATAACACGGCGCATGCGCCAAATATAGTTATAACCGCATGCATTATAACCATATGCAACAACATGCATGTCGGTACGCGTTATATAGACAATAAAGTATTATTATATTCAGTAATAACGTGGATTCATTTATCCTACCCGTACCACCGCCTTGTCTGGGAGGTGGGATACTAAAATTTCCACAATATAAAGGTTTTTCGCACAAGAAGAATTAAAACGAAGGGATATTGATACAAATAAAAAGTAATGTATTTATTTTTATATTATATTTAATAGATTTTATCAATGTGAAAGCCTTTGGTTCTCTAGTCACTGTACATTCCCTTGGTTCGTTTATCATTTGGAATCTTTATCTATAAATACAATATTTGACTAGTGTTTTATTATTGAAACTCAAATATATATAGCTAAAAATATGGGTATTCTTATTTAAAATACATTTTAACGATAAATCGTTTTTATAAGTAATTAATGTTTTATCTATAAAATTTATAAGTGATTGTAACAATTTATTTTTAAATAATAACAAAACTTTTAAGAAAGTAAAAATAGATTTAAAAAATTTATTTCATTAAATTCTATATATATATATATATATATATATATATATATATATATATATATATAAATGAAAATATAAATGGAATTGTGTGCTCAAAACATTTTTGTCTGGCTCCTTCAGCTGAAAGTACGAACTTTCTGTCTAAATTTCAGGCCTTGAAGTGAGGCTTTCTGGCCAACCACGGCTATCGATCGAATGACAATCAGACAACTCTAAATATCGTATATACCGTGGAACATCTGTACACATAACCGAAATTAATTTACAAACAATAATGTGTGTATTATACAATAATAATATATATTAGTAAATGCGGTTGAATAGATGAAGTGCACCCTAGATGTAAAAAAAAAGAAGAACTACGAATACGAACGCGATATACATTAGAATGATTTAAGAGCGTAACAATACCATATCAATAGTTAGTGGGTCTCGATGATATAAATTATTGAACATTTTTACAATATATAGCAAAAATAGTAAATGGGCAACATGGAAATGATGGTTTTTCTTTCTTTTTCTACTGATGATATTAACTAAATGTGTTTGCGAAAGTATTTATCATTCATAATTTTAAGATTCGATTGTACACTTCTTTTGGATATATTTTTTACTTAACCTATATTTGTTATTTAGTATTTTTACCTAATGAATTTTTGTTCTTTTCATTTTTTATATGTATTTTAATTTTTTATTCCCGCCTCGACCAGCATAATCTCGATTTTGTCTCGGTTCTGCAAATGTCAGGCGAGCATTAATTGTCGATAGTTGCGCAAAAATATCCTACAAATGATACAATATATTAATAAAATTAAAAATATTTTCGGCCCAAGAAATATGACTTAATTATTCATAGTTGTACTTTTGAATGGGGACTAAGAAAAACTGTATATGACACTGGACCAGAAAGTGAAATGCACTGAAGTGCGTGGATTGATATCCACGGCTTCGCTTTGGATGTCAAATCACGCACTCCAGAAAATTCAATTTTCTGACCAAGGGTCATAATATACTATTGATAAAATGAAGTAAATAAATTACACTTGGATTATTTCGAAATAAATATAGAACTTTAAATCAGTTTAGATCATTCTTAAAGAAACTTTTAAATGTACTTTATGAAATGAGAATCAGAATTGGAGAAAGAGAGAGGGGTGGGAGAGAGAAAGAGAGAGGGAGAGAGAGAGAGAGAGAGAGGGAGAGAGAGAGAGAGAGAGAGAGAGAGACACTTGAGGTTCTAAAGCTTGTTCATTATCAGCCCTAACTCGTTTAGAAATATCCTCTATATATCCCCAGTACAAGCTAGATTTTACTTTGTAATTACCGCCGATGTCCTCGTATACGTAATAATTGGCTAGATCCAAGTAGTATTTCACTGTAATTATTCCATTTACATAATATTAATGTATTACTCGATTGAATCTTGTTAGATTTACTTAATTCTTCATCATATAAGAAGTGTAAGGAAAATATAGGAATTCATATTTTGCTTCTATTTAAATGACTTTTCCTTTTTTCTTATATTGGGACAAGTTGAGATTTCTTAAGCTAAGATCGCAAAAATATTTCATGGTCTATGCATTATATAAAATCGACATATATATTTATCAATTACCAGCATATGCAATCTGTGGCCTAAAGAATAATGCGTTAGCTCGCAAACCAGAGAGTTTTCGGTTCGACTCCAAACCAGTCGGATGTTTTTTAACGTAATAAAAATATTATTTATATTAATGTACATGGGTAATTAATAATAATATACATGAAAATAAGACTTGAGATGTATATCTATAGAAAAAAAATAATCTTAGACAATTAGTATAATATAATAGATTATATAATGTAAAAATATTAAAATCTGGAAAGGAATATAAATTTTTTAAATCTTTATTTTAAATATATATTTCAAAATTAAAATAATAAATATTTTTATCGGTCTTACAGTCTTTATAATATAATATATTAGTTAAAATAATGACAGTCAGACTGTCATTGTTTATGTTCACCGCCGTAGAATCTGAAATAAAACTTATTACTACAATAAATTATATTAAAAATTAAAAGTAAACAAATAAAATAAAAAAAAAATTAAATTAATAATAAAATAAAAATAACCATAAAATAATAAAAAAAATAAAATAAAAAAAATAAAAGCAATATTCTATGTTAGTAAAGCACAACCTAACTGACCCCACCATCTTAAATTTAGAATCACCTTGGTGTCCGACGTTTTGAACCACTACGGTTCATCCTCAGGAACTAAACGAAAAACTGTTTTAGTAGATAAAAATATTTATTAATTTAATTCAGAACAGTCGACATAAGTACAATTTTTAATTCTAATATATTTCAAAATATAAAATACAATTATTTATTGGAAATAAGAAAATGTGTATGTATTTAATTTAAATTCAATTTTTGCTTTATATTAAATATATTCTTCATTTTTTGGATTTTCCGTATACTTATTCTATTTCATATTTCGATTATTGGTAAAAAAGAATGGAATCAAAGTTTGAGTTCAAATAAAAATGTTTTGAATAGATTTGATGTAGAATTTTCTAGATACTAGTTAGTCTTATATGCTAAGATTAAGTTAACTATTCCTATTAGAAGCCTAAATAAGTATGGGACATATACACAATATAATCTAGTAAGATTTCCTTGCTAGATATCAATTATAAATAGCGATAGAAAGCATCTGGTTCTGTGAAGAATTCTAAACTAAATTTCTACACGGGAAGTAAGCCTGCTGATGCGCCTGCTGAACCTCCGTGGTTCGCACGTTGAAGGTACGGGGCTCCAATATATATAAATATTCATTTGATAGGAACAGGTTCATATCAGAATGATCGAAGCATGTTGAAAACAAAAAAGAGGAACTGCACGTTCATTTTTCAGTGGTCTTCGTTTGTCACTTTTGTATTGGTATATAATAATATATGTAAGAATTTTAGTACAATTTTGAGAAAAGGGAATGTGCTTGAATGAAAATGTACAAATAAACTTATAAACTATCTAATACGAAGCTTAATAGTGTGCTTTATGAAGCATAAACAATATTTCTTGACAATTGATAAAATAAATTTACGAAGTTATAAACCCCAGAGTTCGAATAATATAAAATGTATAAAATTTTCAATTTTCAAAAACTGCATTCCGTCAGTTTCCATCCTGGCGATTAGTCAATGCATATATATATATATATATATATATATATATATATATATATATATATATATATATAGTCAAAGCACATAATAATGTTATCTACCTAGCACATGTATGTGTAAAACAGGAATTATTCAAAATTTATTTATTTTAACAGAGATCTATCCATCCACAGGTTCACCGTATGTAGCCCCAACGGAGATCGTGCAAAAGATCATGCAGCGACTCCGCGAGCACGAGAGCCATGAAATTGACGGTGATGCCAGCGTATATTGTAGCGGATTTCATCACCAGCATCATCAGCAGGAGAACCGGCTATCGGTCTTGTCGCCGGACAATCGCATATTCCTCGAAAGGCCAAGATCGAAGAGCCCTGATATGCGAAACAAGCGCATGATTATAGGTATAAGTATTCTAATAATAACTTCTTCGTTGTATCTGTGCTCGTATCGCCCATATTATAGATCTTTATTATCTTCAGTTTTTTTAACTTTCGAAGCATACTGAAAGTTTCTCTATACAAATACATATACATTATATATAAAGAATGAACTTAAGCAACATTTTTATAATGATATATAGTTATTAGAAATTGTATTGATAACATTAATGGCTTTTTTCAAATAGTCTATGAATTTTCTTTCACGTCTTGTTGACAATAACTGATGTTTATAAATGTACGACATGTCCTATACGTCACCTAATATGGCCGAGATTAAATAAAAACAGTAGCCGTACTCAATCTTTTCCTATGATGAAGTTCGGGACACGGCATGGGAGGTCTTCTTTTCGTACGTTATATCGATTAGGCAGTTGAGCGCAAAAGTAAGAGCTCGCACACGCTTCCGAACCTAACGCCTGTTCAGCGGCTCGTGTTCCCCACTATACCGACCCTATCCTACCTTAAGGTATTACGGCCGCTGTGGCGACGAGCCGATCGCCTATGACGTATGTGACAACCAGGTATCCACGTTCCATGTCATGCTCTTCGAGCATTATATAATACAATGTTATAAATTTTATTGTAACGATCGAGACTCGAGACCTTCATGCTTCACAGGTATATTTTACGCTTTACTTTTAACGTGGATATTTTGCAACGTTACTATATATATATATATATATATATATATATATATATATATATATATATATATACGTACATAATTTCGGGGCGTTGTTGGTAAAGTAACTTCATATTTTGCCATCATTTCTTTTGGTCAAACTGAAAAAAACATAGCTTATATGTCGCTTCCGAAAATAATGTAACGTGTAAAAACCAAAACTTAATTCGTCTTCACAAATTATGGTTTGTATGATTTGGCATACAACCATCTTATAAGCGAAGATGGAGAGAGAAAGAGAGAGAGAGAGAGAGAGAGAGAGAGAGAGAGAGAGAGAGAGAGAGAGAGAGAGAGAGAGAGAGAGTGATTTTTCTACGTAAGAAAAAATAAAATGTAAAAAAATCAAAAGATATCTACAAGGTGTAAATAGTGTCAGATTAACCTGAAGAACAAAAAATATAATACCGACTAGTATCACACCTTTAGGTTATTCATCCCAAAGCTGGGTATGATCATTCAAATGAGCCGGGCTGGCATTAATAGTTTAAACTAACTAATTTGAGTTGTCATTCGACATAATTCAAGACGCCACCTAGTAACTGCTGGTGAAAATGACTATTAAGGCCGTTCACTGCAATCTTAACTTCTTGATGAAAGTAAAATGATTTTCAATAAAAATATATTTTGAATTTCCGAGTAATCGGTTCATTAGTTTTTTCCGGTTGATGTAACAACATAGAAATGCGTTTTTTTTACTTACATATATATTGTAACGTGGTGGGTTCAATTAATAAAACTCAAGTTCACTCGGGTTCATTAATAAAACTCTAGTCCAGGCGAATTAAGTCCAAAATGGTCGATTTACCAATAATTTCTGCAACGCCTATTTTTTGCATTAAATGATAGATGAGGATGTGTAAAATAAAACCCTAAATTGTCGGGATCGTACCCCATCGGCGACGTATTTATTTATTGCAAAATAGCAAAAATAAAAGCTCTTTTTTTGCTTTTTCTTTAATAGTTTAAATAATATTGCTCTAATCGAAAAATGTTTCGTATAAAATTTGTGCAGGAGATAATTCTGAACAAAAGTACGTACATGAAAAACTCAAAAAGTGGAGTTTTCTATTGTTAAATAAACAATGAAACTGGAAAAAATTTCGATATTCAAAGAGCTATAAAATTTGTTTAAACAGTTGAAATTCAATAATAATAGCGCAAATAGATGTTTTTTAATCTACTAATACTATATTTCAAATTACAAAGTGTACTTTCAAAATGGCGACCAGTTGCAAAATTATTTATATTGCAACTTAACCATTGCGAAGTTCGCCAACGGCTGGGAATTTTTTAATGCAGTAAAATGCAATCAAGAAACAGTGTAAATATGCATCAATAATAAAAATTAATTATCAGAAAAGTGGAAAACTAATATTGAATTACGTTAATATTATAACATAAAGACAAAAAATGAAGTAAAAGTAATTTTAAATTATTAAATAAACCAATATAAAATTGAAAAGAATTAATTAATGTTATTATACATTGAATATAATCAAATTACCGTATTAGAACCAAGAGCACTATGAAGGTTAGAAAAAATAAAGTTAAATTAAAAAAAAATCATCAAAATAGTTGCTTTTATAGTAAAGATATTCTATTTTACAACTAAGATCGAGAGCGACGTAGCTGGAGCTGTCTGTGACGCAGTGTGCGAATGTGCGCATGCTCAGTAAGCGGCGCCGCGATGTCTGCGCGAGGAGAGATTAGCTGCCGCCAGCCGTCGCTGATGCAACGCGTAAAAACTTTTTATAAATGTTACATTTGAACATAATTACTAATAATTTAGAATGTATTAATAAATGTAAAGATAGATTAACCTTTATACTTGCATCTTGCCAAATTTCAAGTTAAAATTTTAATTAAATGACAAGTAATAAATAATAGTTTAAACAAAAATTTTCTCAACTTCTATTAGTCGTATGAAAATGTTCAAGAGCTCAAAATTTTTCTTTTTTTAAGCGTAATAAAATGTATTTTGTTTCAATATTCTAGTGCTGAAAACTTCCGAGATATCGACCCTAGCAACGGCGTTTTTAACTTTAAACAATATAAAAATTTAATTTGAAAATCTGGTCTTTTCAGCTTTGATTACTATTAATATCTTCTAATGATTGCATTTTACTGCATTTCAAAATTCCCAGCCGTTGCAATATAAATAATGGTGCATCTGGTCGCCATTTTGAAAGTACACTTTGTAATTTGAAACATAGTATAAGTAGATGAAAAAACATCTATTAGGTCTGGAGAGTATGAGAGAGTGCGGCATCAATTCAAACTTCAGAGCCTTGATTTTAACCATAGCAACGATTGATGTGTGCGCTGCTGCGTTATCGTGATGAAACAAGTTTTTTTTCTTCGCCAG
This sequence comes from Sycobia sp. Sy_11, assembly GCA_018907035.1. NCBI lineage: Eukaryota > Metazoa > Arthropoda > Insecta > Hymenoptera > Epichrysomallidae > Sycobia > Sycobia sp. Sy_11. Next base: position 3,611,830 of record JACCIC010000017.1, on the reverse strand, counting down.
ATGAGGTCGTTTAATTTTCACTTCGTGGCTGAAACGTTGCATAAGTCTGTGTAGTACTGATCAGTGATAGTTTTACCCTTTTCAAGGTAACCAATGTATATAATACCTCTTGAATCCCAAAAAACAGTAGCCATGACCTTGTTCGCCGAAAAAATTGTTTTGGCCTTCTTTGGATTTGGTTCCCCTGGTCCAATCCACTGTTTAAACTGTTGTTTGGTTTCAGGAGTAAAGCGGTGGACCCAAGTTTCGTCAACGGTTACGAATCGACGCAAAAATTCGCTTGGATTACGCTTATATAACGCCAAATTGGCGGTAGAAATGTTCTTTCGGATCAATTTTTGGTCGACTGTCACCAAACGTGGCGCCCATCTTGCACAGAGATTTTCCATATACAAATGTTGGTGCAAAATATTTTGTACACGTTCATATGACATCTTACAGCTCTCAGCTATCTCACGCACTGTTAATCTGCGGTCTTTCAGCACTATTTGATGGAATTTTTTCGATCATATCTGGAGTTGTGACCTCAATGGGGCGTCCTGCCCGAGGCTCATCAGAGGTGCTCACACGACCCTTTTTAAATTCGGAAACCTACTGTTTGACGGTTGAATATGATGGACAGGATGTCCCCAGTGTTGAGTCCATCTCTTCTAGAATTTCATTCGGCGTTAACCCCTTGAAATAAAACTATCTGATGACAGCACGATTTTCCAGCTTTTCCAATTTTACGAAAAACACAGAGGCGTCTTGTTCAGCGTGCTCTAGAACCTAAACTAACATGTCGATTGGACTGAAACTATAGCTACAAGCTATCTAAGGAAGTTACTATAGAACCCCACCTTAAGGTATGCCTAGTGGCGCCATCTCTTGGCCAGGCCGGGAACTTATCAATCCACCCTCGTGTATATATATATATATATATATATATATATATATATATATATATAATGAAGTATAGATATATAAAGTAAATATGATGAATAAATTCATTCCTGGCCAATGGATCACTATGACGCCTCTTTATTCGCCTGTCTGGTCACTCTAACTGTTGCGTACCGCTGAGGACGAAGGAAAAAATTAATGATTTAATTTTATTAATCAATCAATAATTTCCTTTAATTTTTATTAAAGTCTTAAATTTGATTTATATATATTTAATCTATTGTATTTTGTCGGTGGATAATCTTTCCGCGAAGTCGGAATCTCCAACAACGCGCCTATTACTTTTTCTCGCAAATCAAGCTAATTCCCCGCGCATTAAGTATGCTGAGACTTGTCATCCAATATCATGCAATTGATAGATTCCCCTCCTTAGACCGATTTCGAGACTGCGGACACTGAGCATTTACATGCTCAGCAACTAAACTTATTGGCTTATCTAACTCAGTCCCCACATGCGGTGAGACTCCCTGGCACGCTTACTCTCTCCCAAAATTTAAATATACTGGCCTATACCCTGTGCTATCATACATGATTATATTGTATGCAAATGAAAGTTTGTGCAAAAAATTATCCCATTCCTTTTGTGATTTTTTTGTATACTGTTCTAATATTGTTGTAATCGTACAATTTACAGATTTAATTGAATTGCACTTCGGCGTATATAGTGGCATAGTTCTGTGTATCAGTTTCGTATTTTATACTATTTGAAGAAATTCATTCAAAATAAAATAGAGTGTAATATTATTTGTCCTTTGATCACGTGCCCGATGGCGACACCTATCGTTTGTCGTAATGCACGTACCTAGATCCACAATTCGATTCATCGAATATCCATTAATCGATTTTCTATTACTAAAAGCATTCCGTTTCCATTCTTTGTGCGTGGAAAAGGTCATACTAAACTGGCTGGAACAATCTCTTATGTTTACTCAATGCTTATTACATGTATTTTGCCGGCAAACGATAAGTGCTGTATTTTATGTTTTAAATAATAAATATATGCGCGCAGATACCGAGTGACTCCGCGAAAGATACCGAACCAATAGAAACATTTAAATAATTTTATTAAAGTGTTAGTTACCTCTAAAGGCCCTGCAACATGATCAACGTAATTTTGTATTCTCTCTTTTTCAGTTTTACCGATACGCTTTCCATTCGTTTGGTTCATTGGATTCATTAAAATCAAGCATGTGTATTATATGACGATATAATCTATCAGTTTCTAATCGATAATCAGGTAAATCATTCGTATTTTCTAAACAGATTCATAAGTTCTTGTGTATAATTTATTATATGTATTCCTAATCGCATTTACTTCTACAGGATTGAGAGATAATATATCAGCCACGTAGTTCCCTGCACCTAGTCGGTTCTGAATATCAAAATCCATCTAATTTGGGTGCCTATCGTGATAAACGTCTCGATAAATCTAATATTAAGGCATTTAATTTATCTAAATATTGTCGCATTTGCCACATGTCCCGCTAAACTAAATATTCTGACTTTGTCATAAAATAATTGATCCCCTCTTCGTTTAGTACTGAACTATACTACTTTTCAATTCAAACTTCCCGGGTTTATCGATTCGGACAAATATTTTTATTTTTAAATTGGTAGTACTGTCTACGCTTACGATCCAAAAACAGCCGATTTATTGAGCGAATATCGTGCCAAAGGAGAGCGGAAACCGAAAAAATAACACCAAAGACGAATCAAAGAAAGAACTGATTGCCATTCTGGAATAAGAGTATCAAAAATGTTTTTAAATTTGGAAAAAGCGTTGGCATAGTTGCATTGTATACAGGGGGGGGGGATTATTTTGAGCGGAGTGAATTAGATTTAGAAGAATAAATAAAAATTTCAAAAGTTATAAATAAAGTCTTAATCATATTTGTAGACAGTAGTAGGGAATTGCACATTCTTTTTCGTCGTATCTGTACATATTGGTTATATATTTTCAACAGGCATATCAATTAACTACACATAATATCATACTAATTTATGAAAACAAAGCTTGTTTTTGTTTGTACACGATAAACAAAAAAACTACTGAATCGATTGATCTGAAATTCGAAATATATATTCTATATTATCTTCGGAAGAAGATAGGCTATGTTTTGTGTTGAAAATCATCTTACTTTCGTCAATAAATTATGCGCATACATTATAAGCAGCGTAATATTATTTGATGGAGATAAGAAACCGAGTTTGGCGTCAATTCCACATATCGTGCACGTAGTAAAGTAGTACCATGCGTACGTGCTGTTAACGCTCTTACCCATCAGTTCCAGCAGCTGACTATAGATGACGACTTTATTTATGTCGAGTATGAACTCAAATTAATCGACTTAAACTATAGGGAAAGTATGGCAATAAGGAAAAATTACGCAGGCACATATAGACGGCCGCTAGTTCATGGGCTAGTTTATAGCTAATTTATCAAGTGTAAGAACTAGATGCTGGGAAGGGGATACAGTTTATATCCGGTACGAATATAACAATATTCTCTTACACGGGTATAGAGTTATAGCTATATATATAAAATAAAAATATTTAGCATATATATATTATTTGTAAAAAAATTATTAATTTAAGAGATAACAGATAAGTACTCCATTTGTCTACTCGAGTAACTACTGGCAATTTACTATCTTACTTTCGGAACATGCCTGCTATTTGATACTGCCAGGTATCTGCGACATATAACAATGTCGACGTCTGGAGAAAAATTCGAGCGACATAACCTGTCATGTAATTTGAGACTATTAGAACGTCCTTTTTTAATAAATTGCAATTAAACAAATAGTAAAAATTACTAGGAAAAATACTTTTACATAGTATATAACTTCATTGCTCTAATAACTTGCAATTTTTATCAATTTAATTTGAACATGTTTTTAACATTTTTATAGGTCAAAAATCATTTGCTTTTGGTCGTGATGGCAATCTAATTGAAGTCAATCCAAGGATTATACAGAACTCGGAAAAGAGCAGCGAAGTGGAATATTTTGATAATCTAAAACCTAGCACACAAACTAGAAGCTATAACATTAGCAGTAATTTCAGCAGCATTAGCGGTTGCTCTTTTCCTCGCAAATTCAAACCGCATCTTGTAGAGTACAGTAAACAAGAGTCTACAGAAACGGCAGTACTCACGAAGTCTACCATCAGTAACAGTAGTAGCAAAAACAACAGCCGCAGTAGCAACAGCAGCTACAATAATAACAATATAAATATATCACAATTACCTTGCAACCGCAATCGACGGGGCAGCAGTTTTCGTATGACTAGCGAAAATTCGTGTGAAAAATCGTTTAAATCTTATCAGTTTGATATAGGAGATGACCGAAGATTCAGTGACGGTGTCATGCATAGCATGAAGGAGAACAAAGCCACGACCACAGCCAAGAGGCGGAAAAGTTTAAGACGTCAGGCAAAAATTCGGGACTTGTACGACGAGGGCAAGACAAGGGTGAGAGCGGCAAGTTTATGCTTGATGAGTAATGGCATTAGCAGTCGCTGTTCGCACTGTGGGAAGCCTGAGGTCGAGGAACAAAACGAGGACGTGGAGCAGACCTTATGTTGTTATAAGAGTTCTAGCCAGAGCTGCTGGAGGGAAATGGAGAAGATTTTGCAGAAGAACAAAAAATTGGAAGATACCGTAGCTAAGAGTAGAAGAGAAATGGCCGAGCTCAGGGATATGCTGAGCACAGTGCTTTCTGTTAAAATGGAACCAGGATTTTGAAGAGACGCAACTGTTTTACGAACTTTTAAGGCTTTAGTTGGCAAATCTTATATCAAATTAATATTTATCTGTGAATTCACAATCAATCTCAATTAGTCTCAATTATTCTACTAAATAGTTTTGTTGCTAATGAAGAAAAAATAATAAAAATAGAATGCGAGCTAGATATATTTTAAGAGATTTAAAAGAAAACTTATTTTCAAAATGTTTGCAATGTATTTTTATAAATTTTGTAATTCAACAAAATCAATGGGAAAACATTTCACCATATATAGAAGCGTGAAACTGAAAAAAACAAACAAATATGGAGTCACTACGAATTAACAAATACTACAAAGAGTCCATGGAGTAAAGTTGTATTTTAATTAAAATATAGTGTAGTTGATCATGATTCATAATGGTTTTGATGATTTAAAGATAATTTTAGAATTCTTTTATAAACTTAATTTTAACACGTTTTGTTTTACTTTTATTAAATTTAAATTTAATAATTTTTTACTTTATTTCTTATCAAAATCAGCCAAAATCTAAACATTTTACAAAGGTTAATAATATTTATGCTTTTTTGTTAATCAAATTATTGTCAATTCGAGTCGACCATCTTTATTAGTTCTGTATCCTATAATAGCGCATAGGATATTTAAAATACTAATAGAAATAAAGAAACAAATTCTTTTGTATTCCAATATTATTCCTTTTATAATACCAAGTCTACGATGTTAGATTTGGAGATAAACAGAAGAACTCAGTAGATAGGAAAATATCAATTCAATATTTGTATTGAATATTTAATATTTTTTATGTTTTTTACTAATCCAAATTTATTTTGTATATGAATAACAATGTAAAAAAGGAACAAAACTAAAGTATTTTATGCATAAGAGTTAAAATAATGTATCCTCTTGACATGAGTCAAACTATGGGAACATGTTTATACAATTTAAAAATTAAGACTAAACATTATTAAATATGAATTTCCCCATGTTTACTGAAAAGTCTTTTATTTTTAAATAACAAAAACCACATCATTAGTAATAATTAGATTTTAAACAACTTTTAAAAATCAGTCGCATTCTCTTATCTACTTTACAATATTTTTTAATACTGTCAATTTTCAGCCACGAGATTTTAGCTAACAGATTTTTAATAATTACTTTTTAAAAAATCTTCAAATACTTTATCATCATTAAATTATACTTAAATTTATTTTATAAATCTTAATATTATAAATAATGTTTATAGATCTTTTAATGTTTTCTTTGGTTTAATTTTTAAAATAAGCTGTCTATATTATGGATGAAATTTTAGTTTGACTTATAATATCGATTTCTTTTTATTATTATCTTTCAAAAATTTACAACTATAATTTGTATTAAAATGGTTGTATTTATAGTTAGCAACATTATTTTTTATTGTTAAGTATTATTAGAAAATTATGAAGCATTATAATTGTTATTAAACATTCATAGAATTTAAGATATACTGATTGTCCTATTTTACAAAACACATTACAAAAACTTTTCTAAAAAAAAATTATTGAACGATGTTTATCAGAAGCTATTTACTAATAATATTGAATTGAATTTTCACTTTTCAATGGTAACTTCTATTTTAATACTGTAGAATTACATTTATAGATAAAGTTAATACAATTGATAGAATTTTTATCTAGGTAAATATGTATATTCAGAATGATCTTATTTAGAAGCTTGAATCAAGTTCAAATATTTTTCAAATGAAAAGCAATCTACCAATCTGCACGGAATATAACCTAAATATAGATTCAATTTGTATTGATTAGTTTCCAATGTCTTCGACAATCCAGAAATTATTAATAATATAGTAAAGATTAAAGGTTTTTTCAAGTTGATTCATCATTTGAATTTTTTAATGTTTTCATTATAAAATAAAACAATTTATGAAGGTCTAATCTATTCTTGCATAGCATCAGTTAAGAATTATTTAAGATGTTTCAGTTTTGAACCAGCTTTTTTTTTTTTTTTTTTAAATATTAATTAAGAGTTCACCAAGAAATTGTCTGATCAATATCAAATTATGTATTTTACTTAAGTTATTTATATTTGATGCAAGCACAAATTTTATGGTTCTTCTACATATTATTTCAATACACAGAGTATTCTGATTTATACAAGCTGTTTGTTACAATGTATATAGATGTGAATATTAAAAATCTTAATAGAAAGATTTATTTTATTATTTTCTAATTAAAAAACTAATAAATATTTTATTAATAAAAGATATGTAGTATTATTTATTTAATATATTAAGAGTAGTAGGTCACAAATATTTAACATCAAAAATATTAAAAACATCTAAATACATCTAAATAATAAAAATATAAAAAAGATACTTGGATTTTCATTCCACTATAAAATATATTAACTAATCATTTTTAAAGCTATAGTTTATATGAAGTGGATATAATTTAATAAATGAAAATATTTAAATTTTTTAATGCAAGTTATTATTTCAACATAAAATCAATTCACATTTTTTTTATATGTAATATATTTCTTGAAAAGTGATACAAAAGATCTTTAGAAAAATTAATGATCAAGTAAAATAACGTACAAAATAAGTTTACATAGCATAGTTAACATAAACATAATTAATGCTTATAGAATGTCTAATTAAAATTTTAGGGATTTAATTTTGATTTTGTTTACTTTTTAATTTTGAATTCTTAATATGATCACAATCTACGATTTCCAGTCAGTTTTCTATTTGTATTGTAAAAAAAAAGAATTCTTGTATTTGAATTTGTTTGAACATTAGTTTTGCATTGTTACAACTCATCAATCAAAAGTTATATGTAAAGATAGATATACTATTAAAAGAGTACAAATATTTATCTGTCTAATATTAAAAAAGTTTGTTCTTTAACAATAAACGGTGATTATGTTAATATAATTCAATCAAATTTATTTCTGTAAAACGCATATTTTATGTTTATCACACTCGCACATTATTTAATTCACACTTACGTGTTTAGTTTTGTCAGAGGTTCCATCTTAACAAATAAAAAAAATATAAAACAAAAAACAAAAAAAAGTATAATATAAGATGCTACAATTATTCTTCTTTTTCATCCCTACAAAATAATAACATTGCATTATTTGTTACAGTTGTTTATACTAATAAATATATTTTATTGAAAATAGAAAGAGCTTCTTACTTTAATCCACTTTGTTGTTCTGGATCAAGATGAAGTTCTACAATAGTTTCTTGCCTACTTTGGACTTTAAATGTTACTTGTGCCGCAAAATATTTATCTTTGTTGTTGACAGACCATCCTGAATACTAAAATAAAAGTTATTGAAGAGTTGAAAATTTATAAATTAATTCATTACTTTATATAATAATGCTTTTCATTATTCATCGAACAAGTATTTATTCTCAATAATATAAATAAGAGTAATATTTAATTTCATTTACTGTGAAATACATTATATATATATATATATATATATATATATATATATATATATATATATATAAATTTAATAAACCATAATTTTAATAAAATTATTATCTGTACTATGATGTCATAGAAATATGTACTCACTGTAGATGTGCTTTTGTACAGTGTCTTTCCATCTTCTTTATATGGTAAATATTTTTGTAATAGATTTTTTCCATCTATCCTCCACAATGTTGGATCTTTTTCTCCATTAACGTCAGCTTTTGCAACAACAAAAGCTCCAGACTAAATAGTATTAATATTAAAACAAGCTTTTACATAATAACTTTTATTAGAAAAATATAAATAATAATTATTACAGTAAAGTCTTTAGGAGGAATCCCAGATGTGTCATTAAAATTATTGTCATCCGAATCTTCTTCTTCTTCATCTTCATCATAATCTTCTTTTCTAGATTGCCTCTTTCTTTTTGGTTTTCTCCCACTATCAGAATCTGATTCTTCTTCCTCTTCCTCTTCGTCTTCCTCCTCTTCTTCAAAATCTTCCTCTTCCTCTTCTTCAGAGTGATGTCGTTTTTTAGCTGTAGTTCTCTGTGGTCTTTTTTTTGCTCCACCTCCACCCTGAAAATAGAACAAATATATTATAAAATAATCAAATATTTGCTTAATTAATATTATTAGAATTTTTTATATTTCTTCTTTATAAAATAAAAATCACAAATAAAAACTTCATTTTATCTAAAATTAACAGATTTTTAAATAATTTAAGAACATTATATTCAATTTTATAAAAAGCAAGCTGTCATACTTTTCAATGCTTCTATTTATTAAAATTATATGCATCTATACATAACCATTTATTATAATTGTTTTTGTTTTTATATTATTTATTATCCACATCTTTTAAGGTAATAAATTAATGTGAATATTGAAAGAATTTATTTATATAATCAGTTTATACAATAAGATATCGGTTTATAGTTTAAAACTTGTGATCTTAATTCAGTTTTTTCTATATTTACTTAAGGTCAAATAATGGTTCTGATCAATAGCGATGAAAGTCTATGTATTTGTAAACAAAGTATATATAAATTTTTAGGTAAGGTGCTTTATGTCAATCTGCCAAAATCATGGCTTGAGTTTGTGTCACTGAATATATAATTCTTTTTTTCTACAGTGATTGAGCCACCATAAACTCTCTGAATTATAAATTATAAAGTTTAATAAAAACAAAGAACTATCAATCCTGAAAACGGTTAAACAGAAAAAGTACAACTATTATTGTATTTTATAAACTAAGTACGTAAGTATCTGAATTTGAATATTTTTATTTTTATTTACAAAAAAATTTGCATATCCGATTGCAACCGCAATCAAATAAAGGAACAGGACAACAGGGGCTTATTATTCAATTACGTTGCATTTATATGCTTTATACAAGAATATTCGACTACAGTGGCATATGCGGGAGTACGTAGTACGACAGTATCAGACAATAATGCTGTGAAGTACAGAAAGAGAACGGTTGTTAGAAGCCGGCGCCACTGGCCAGCCGGCTTTTAGTAATATAATGAAATGGACACGAAAACAGGAAGTGCACAAGTCGACGGCGTCGCGTGCATTAGTTACGTTGTTTCAAATCGTTTTGAGTTCGTTCATTTAGTTATTTAAATGAAATGAAAAATAAAACATTTTGCTCTCGTTTTACCGACATTTTTCTTTTTCGAACACATAACCTACACGTAATAATTATTACATGAAAGTGCACGAAATAAAAAAATAACACAGAAGAGACTTATGCGTGCATGCGCATAATTAATGTAGAAAAAAATTTCTTTTTGGTAACGGTTGATTTGTAGAAAAAGCATTGTAAGGAAACTTCTACAGTACTGCAAACTGCAATTATTGACCGTTCTCTTCTTTGAACAGAATAAGCTTTGTGAATATTCAAATATAAGCATGGTCAATACTCAATGCCGATATAATTGAATATTTACTAAAAACTTGATAAAAATCTGTTCTATTTATATTACAAGTTGTATTTAAACGACCTAACTTTCTTAGATGAACATCAAGTAGACTATTTTTTTTTTAGATTAATGCAGATTATGCGACCTAGAGAAATTGAGGTTAGAGAGTACAAATTTGTCGATTATTATCGAATGTTTAACTACTTACCTCTTGTCCAGGTGTCCAATCGTCTCCTGAGTTGCCTTCCTCTTCAGGATCATCGGGATCATCTGCAGAATATTCTTCCTCTTCAGTGACGTCCTTTTTCTTCATATTGTTCTTTCGTGGAATATTTGCGACTTTGTTAGACTTACACCTCACACCTATCGGACTAAATGGGGACGAAATGGAAATACTATGTACACTATACACTCGTTTATTACTTGTACAATATTTTCGACAAACAAAAAATAGTTGGAGGAGGGTGATAAAGGATGTTTTCTATTTTTTCTTGATTTTCGATTATATATAGGATATAATTTTATAAACTACAAAAGAACTGTTCTTGTGTCTACGACGCTCGACTCGAACACGGTCGAACGTTCCGCGGTTCCGCCAGCTTACGTCGCGTCTCGCGAGTCCGTATAGGTTTTCATATACAATCGTGTTCTCTCGTATAGCGCACCTTGCTTCTTCATCAGTATGCGTTCAGTCCAGCTCGACCCGTGCTTGGCCGTCGGGGGCTTCATGCTCTTTTCCCGATATAATCACCAAACGGACGGTGTACGCGCATGCTCCGAAGCACAGTTGCATATATATACTAGCATACCCCATCTCGACTTCGTCCAAGATAATAATGTAACAACTTTATTCAACAGTTAAATAACATTTCTAAAAAAATACTCTATGTATAAATCTATATTTCAACAGATAATTTTATCCTATGATAATATTTCAGAATAAAAACAATCAACAATTCCGTGTTCTCCATATACTTTATACAGGTACCTTTGAATACATTTTTCTCAAGAAATACTGTTTGTAGAGCATAAGCGCATAAAAAATCTGTATTTTGATAAAATCTACAGCTTTTGTCTGAAATTATTTTTGAATTTTTTCTTTTTGCATATGAGTTCGACAAAACCATATTTTTGTTGTTTTTGTGAAGAAAATCGAATTTCCACCAAAAGCCACGACGATATTTATAAGTACTCGACAAAACATAAATATACAAATTATCAGTAAGTTACGTGTAGTCAATTTTGAAAGTACATCCATCAACTGCCAATTTTCAGGGAAAATGAAGACAAAAGTATTGAATTTTTCTCCAGAAATATTGTATGTAAAGAAAAATTGTATATAGTAAACAAAATGTCTTTTAATGAGGTCTATAATATTTGTTGAAAAGATTTTTTACAGTTTACGTATTTTCCGTGATCAATTCGGAAAATTATAATATTTATAAGTTTTTTTCATGGATCCATTATAAAAATTTAATTTCTGCGAAAAACTACTAACATCTTCGTGATTTGTAATTCAAAAAAATAAGTAAAAATTTTCAGCAAAAGCGGGTTAGTTGGAGAGTCAGCTTTGAAATTGGTCACCACAAAATACAATCTTGGTTTTTTAGTTTTTGGTTTTTTGTCAGTATACACATCGGTAGTCTGAAGTTCAGAACTCGAGACCATGCAACGGCGCGTGGGTGGATTGTAAAGGCTGTAAGTTTTAATGCAAAAGTAATTATAAAATACAAATCTGGAATTTTGTGTACGAATCGATTTCGACTATATAAATAGTGGGAAATCATTAACATTAAAAGTTGTTTTTTGCAGATTTCATTTCTTTTTAAAAAAATTATTTAGTGAATTCAGTGCAAAAATCTATAATACAATACAGTAATTATATATATATATATATATATATATATATATATATATATATATATATATATATATATAGATTATATTTCCATTTATCACAATCGGTAGGACATCTGACTATATCAGTGAACTGATTTATAATTTAATTACAGAATATTTTTTGTATTAATATGTCAAAATCATGTCTACTTAACAGTAATTTTAATTAGATGAAAGTTTTATCTTTATAATTCTTTTTTGATTTCTATTTGAAAATAACTTGTAAACTTATTGTTTATTTTTTGTGTTAATATTCAAAATTATATGCGTATAAGTAAAGTTGTTATTTAGAATATTTTATTAATCATTAAATTTGATCTATTTTTTATATTATTAAAAAATTGTAAAATGAAATAATTAAAATTACTTAAATATACTTTAAGTTATACCACAGGGGGGTTTAAACATGTAACACTTTTTAATAAATTTACGTAAATAATATTGTTATACAATTTCATGTAAATATGGAATTTTAGAAGAAATGTTGTACATGTGCAAAGTTTATGAATAAAGATTTATCTTTAAAATCTGATCATATAATGAATTATATCCAATTAGTAGAAATGCTTTTCTAATGTAACTTATTGTAATTTATTATTTTTTATGTTATTTATTAGTATTCATTATATCTAACGTTAGACTTATATTTATTATAGGATTAAAGTTTTAGAATGGAAAGAGAGAAGAAATATATAAAATAAGATATATTTGTTAAAGGCATTTCATTTTTAATAATACTTTTCTATTAATGATAACTAAAAATTATGTGTAAATAATAAATCAATATAATAAAATATTAAAATTAATAATTCTAATTATAAGGTTTATACTTTGAATCACGCCTGTAGATTAATCTGAAATAAAAATATATTAGCTTAAAAAAAATCTTTATTAATAAAGTTCAATCTGACTGTCCCCATAACCTTTACCCAATTGAAGATTGACTGAGGTTGTCCAACGTTTCAAGCTCACTATGTCACCTCATCAGGTACTAAACTAAACCTTATGTTAATATTCTAATTTATATATACTCCTATCCCCACTAAACTACAAATTTAGTAATTTGAATATGCAATCCCCCCTCTACACAAAATGTTCAAAACCAATCAATTTAATAAAGAATGATAAATGTTATCTAATTTACTTGACTCAAACTTAACATTAAATCCACATTATTTCGATTCCTTGAAATGTGAATAATTTCAAGACTCTCCGTTTTGTACTTATTACTAATCTCATGTTCCAAAATATCCACGTTCACAAAATCAAAAGACTGTAAAAACGTCAAACAATTTTCTTTTAAACCAGATATAATATGTGAATGTGAACTAGGTGAATTATATTTTTGTTCCTAAATTTTCTTTTTTAAATATCTACTGGTTTTTCCAGTGTAGCATTTATTACAATCCATAAAATTAATTTTGTAGACAACTCCAGATTTTAAGCATAGATTATTCTTATCTTTGCAATTCTTAAATAACTTACTTAAATTATTACTATTTTGAAAGAAAATTTGAATGTTATATTTCCGAAAATTTCTTTTATTTCTTTCCCACAATCCTCTAACATATGGTAAAACAATAATGTTGCCCTTATTAATATCAACTCTTACATTATGTCTATTTTCGGTATTAAAGATATCAAACAATCTCTCTGCAATTAATTTATTAATAAATTCAAATGGATATCCATTATTAATGAAAGTTTCCCTTACTATCTGTAAATTATTCTGTCTAAAATCCTTATGCGACAATTTTATTGCTCTGTCAATGACACCTTTCAGTCTCCCAATTTTGTTTCCAAGTTGGTGGTGTAAATTAAAATCTAAAAACCTACCTAACCTAAAAAAGTAGGTTTTCTATACCAATTAAGCTTCACATTATTATTATTATACCTAACGACATTGATGTCCAAAAAACTCAACTGATTATTGACTTCAATTTCCTTTGTAAATTTAATTCTGTCATGTACAGAATTAAAAACATCCATCATTTCATCCACTGAACTAATTTTAAACAAGGACAGTCTGACTGTCGTTATAATTTTCAATTTATTATATATTGATATGCATTAGTATTGATATAAATATATATTGATATTATTATGTATTAGTTTTAATTGGACTGTAAAAACAATAGAAATATTTATTAACTTATCTAAATACAGTCGACATAAGCACAATTAAAGTATTTTATAAAATATTAGAATTCATAATTCTAATTATGAGGTTCATATTTTGAATGATTTTTTTTTTAATGTTATTTAACGTCGCTCTATTTATGCTTCCAAATATCTGTGCTAATCAGCGGCGGAGGTCTACGATGCGTTTGTAAACAAAGCACATGTAAATTATTACAGCGGTGCCTGTGTCAACCGGCCGAGACCGAGATTTGAACTCGCATCACTAAGTTACTAGTCCTTCGCTCTAGCGATCGAGCCATCGTAGGCCTCATTTTGAATGGTTATTCACATTAGTTTATAGTACTACAAACTATAAATAACTTATTACCAATAAATGTATATCCAATATTAGATAAAAGTTTAGATTAAATAATTCTAATTGTGAGGTTTATATTTTGAACGACCATTCAAATTAGTCCATAGTTTTTAATTTATGCACAACATGCATCTTATGTAAATAACATTTGCACATTAATAATTATAATATAAATCTCCTTGTTCAAAATTTTTAACTTAAAGCAAAATGTACAAACGTAACTTAACTTAAAAAAATTAATTACTTGATTTAATATTGGAGAATGTAAATTAGAAGCTAACTTTGATTTGTTGATATACTGGTATTTGTTTTCATGTCATCTGCTGCATCATTAGGCACCATTTTATCTTCTATATGTTTATATATATACAGTATAGCTATTGTTATATTATAGCGTCATATGATACTATATTAAATAATAATACTATACTATACATATATCTTACTGCTGAACTTTTGCTACATTTTGAATGGTCTGACTTCTGGAAATTTTTGCTGTACATTTACTATTACTAAATATAAAAAAAGAATTTTCTGAACAAAACTGATTTTTAACCAAAAATACTGGTCGGAAACGATTCTTTAGGTCATAAATAGCAGTTGCTTTGGAAAATTATCTAAAGATGTGATAAATAATTTTTTTCATTGATTAAAAATTCAAAATCTCAATTTAGAAGTAAATGTAAATATATTATAAATATATAATTTTTAACAAAAGTAAAATAGTTAGGCGAGTTTTATGTGTCTTAGCATAGTAAGAATTTGAAATACATCTTCTCATGTATTTTATAAAAAATTTATATAAAATATTTTTCTAAATTCAGTAATATATTAAGACAAAAATACATACAATAACGTATTAAAGCAATAGATCATTAAAACAAATGACTAAGTGCATTTTATATGCATCTCTATATATAACAGCACGTATAGTTTGTACAAATATATCTAACATTCTGAAAAATAATAATGAATAAATAGTTTTGATGGAAATGCAGCTTAATAAAGTCCTGAGAGCAGTTACAAATAGCTGAGTTTATTTTCACATCATTTGGTCCACATGTGGACTCATAAAAAAGAGTTAATTATCTTGAATCATCGATGTTTTTAGTTGAACATTCTTCTGCTATTTTTTCTGATAAGTCATTATTATTAAAAAAGTAGGTACGAACTTGCCAGGCCCGTTCCCACAAAGCTTTTGTTGTTTTTTTAATAATTAATTTTTTCATGAAAACATTTTACAGTCTATACTGTAATCTCAATAAATAAAACTTTATTGGTATAAATAACTTTCCATTTTGTAACTGCATACGATTTGAATAGCCAAAAATATAAATACATATAATTTATAATTTATTAGAATTGGATTATAGATAAAAATTATATATAAGAAGATATTATTTACTTATTATAACAGATGATATAATATTTTTTGAAGAATTATCATTTAAGAATTCAATTTTCGCCCTCAAAGAAATAGGAAAACACTGTTTTGTAAAAAGATTCCGAAAAATTCGGTTGACAAAATTCGGTTAATCCAATTTAGACCACTGAAAAACTTTAATTTGGCCAGTAAAGTCTGGTACTTAACAATAGTCAATGATCAGATGCCTTTATTGCCTGAGCCGAAGCTACTCTCTCTCTCTCTCTCTCTCTCTCTCTCTCTCTCTCTCTCTCTCTCTCTCTCTCTCTTCTCTCTCTCTCTCTCTCTCTCTCTCTCTCTCTCTCTCTCTATATATATATATATATATATATATATATATATATATATATATAATCGTTTTAATATTCTAAATTAAAAATTATAAAACTTTTAGAAATAGTTTTTTTCAGTCATAATAAGTGAAAATCTGATTTGCACACAAATTGAAAATGATAATCATTTGATTGATTAAGTAGTATATATATATATGCTTTAATCCTGTGTATAAATTTCTATTAGATTTATTCCTGTAGACAAGATTTTGAACACATAATTTTGTTATTATAGGTGTTTTACCATTCGTTTAGTTCGTGCGAGAAGTTATGTGACAATTTAAGTACTTCTCAAGGTAGATTTATTTTCTTTGCATATTTTCTCCAAAGAATTGATGAATCTATTCTAAATGAATTCTAATTTAAAGTACGCATTAAATGAAAAGTAAATAATTTTCATTATGATTACGTACTTTTACCTTAGAGTCTATATATTTAAATTATTTAAAAGTATATTATTTCAGACTTAGAGTATATATATTTAAGTTCAATAATGGATTTGTTCACTTATAAACTTTGTGGGAACGAGCCTGGCCAGTACATACCTACTTTTTTAATAATAATGAATTATCAGAAAAAAATAGCAGAAGAATGCTCACCTGAAAATATCGATGATTCAAGATAATTAACTCCTTTTTTATGAGTCCACACGTGGACCAAATGATGTGAAAATAAACTCGGCTATTAGTAAATGATCTCATTACTTTATTAAGCTGCATTTCCGTTAAAATTATTGATTTATTATTATTTTTTAGATATATTTGTGTAAACTATACATGCTGTACATATGTTATATATATAGTGTCACGTCGAGCATGTGATACGTATATACGCATACATATATAGAGGTATATGCATGCATGTATATTTGTTGCGGATTTCAGGCTTACGGTTGCCCGCACTAGCTTGGGGCGAACTTTCAATTATGTTAAAAAAGCGCGTAGTACAATATGCTTAGCGTCACTCCTTAGTCACTTAATTGCACGAGCACTATAAGTGACGCTAGTGCACATCGTGAGTCTGTTTTTAATATAATATAATATTTATCTATTATGTAGTTATATGAGGAAAGGGAGAGGATAAGGGAGGAGAATCGAGTCCCTGCTTTTAAGGGACCACACTTCTCTCTAAGGAAAATATAAATAATAAAAATTGATCTATATAAAATTATTGTTTATTAAACTTACTTGTTTTTTTTGGAGAGCGTGAGAAAGACTTTCTGGCTGGACTGCTGAACGAACTACTGAACTACTGAACTGGACTCAACTGAACTGAACTGAATTGAACTGAATGATTTTTATGGAAAAATTCGGGCTTTATATACCCGATCAGTCAATGCCATAGAAGATCCGTCTCTCGGCCTCTCAATTTTTATTGGTTTGTTTTTGTTACATTGATCTTTCGTTTCTTTATTTCTAACTTTTGATTATTTTATAATAATTATTATAGAAATTTTACAATATGTTCGTTATATTCACTAATTTTGTTATAAATAAATTCTCGTCGTTATAACTAATTATTTTATTGAACATTGAATAATTGGAAAGATTCTATATTTAAATTAGCGCACTGCTAGTGCACGTGTTCGTTACTTCAAGGGTCTTCGATCGTCAAAACATACGCTTCTGACGTATTAGGCTTGCGTCAGTCCCAATAGTCTAACGCCGTATATGGATAGATGCTATAAAATTGTTTTGCTCGCCCAAATATGGTAGCGGACATAATTTCATTATTTTGGGCTAAACTTATAGTCCGATGTATTTTATATAAATATATTTTTGTATATATATATATATATATATATATATATATATTAATATATATATTTCAAATACTATTAAATATTTTAAATTGTATATATCACTATATTTCCCAAATTATATATTTTATTATATATTTATATATTCTAAGTTATATATATTATTATATATTAATATTATATATTTATATATTCTAAATTATATATATCATCATATTTTTTAAATATTCTATGTTATTGTATATCTTAAATATTATATAGTTTATTTATAAAATGTGTTTTTTGTTTTTGTTATATATTTAAACATTCATTAATATTATATTGTTATAAATTATTCGAGTTATTTGGCCTGATGTTACACCCTTTGCATATGACGGTTGTTAGAGGTACGAAAACAATCGTCTGCCTCAGTTAGGCTGATTCGGTATAAACCAGATGTGCATAAAATAAAAAATTTTTTCTCTCCTCATTTCATCTTCGCATTCAGCG
The DNA here is from genome assembly GCA_018907035.1 of Sycobia sp. Sy_11. NCBI lineage: Eukaryota > Metazoa > Arthropoda > Insecta > Hymenoptera > Epichrysomallidae > Sycobia > Sycobia sp. Sy_11. The sequence goes on along the minus strand of JACCIC010000017.1, from coordinate 3,593,333 downwards.
TCGTTTTTCATTAAGTATTCTGACACTATGCTTTCATTGTATGGAATAGGAAAATCGTCTGATACAATGAGAAGTTCGATTCTTTGTCCAGAACATTTTAATGATTAGGTACCTAGAGCTGTTTCTTTACTATCTCTCACTCCTGTAAACGTATAGATTTTTGACTCATCTACATGTGCTCCCTTCAGTATTAATCCTTTTTTAATAATGCTTACTTCGGATCCATTATCTATCATAAAGGAAAGAAGACATTGTGGCCTAAATTAAACCTCTACGTATGGTACGTAGTTAGTTATTGTAGTTACATTTTGCTGGGCGGTGTCGTGCAGTCTATAAGCAGCTTGGGAATGCTCTATCCATCCACATTTTTGGTATTTCAAAACTGATTTTTGTTCGTTTGCTTGATTGATTCAGCAGTAATTGGATGTATGGCCAGGTTTATTGAAAATCTAGCATACTATAGATGGTAGTCTATTGTTGCTTCTGCAATTTCGGGCATTATGATCGGTTTTATTACACGCTTGGCACTTGGTCATCGGAAGGCACCGGGCTGCGATATGGTTTGATCTTCCACAAATTTGGCATGGTAGCGCTTGGCTTTGTCCGCGTATTTTCCGACATTCTGCAAACGTATGACCTATTATCTTGCAATAGCTGCAAGGTGTATTCCTCGGAAGAGTCAAACTGTTCACCTGGTGAGGATCTATATTTTGTTTGTTACTGAACCTATGACTGTTTTGTATGGTTGTCCCCATAAGTCATTGTTGGCCTCTGCACACCGTTAAAGCCAGCATCGACGCTTGCTTGCCTTAATGGCCTTGACAAGCGCTCTTTGTGCTTCTTTAAATAAACTATTAAACGTATCACGATGGGTGCGGGTTCTTTGGGCAAGTCTACGTGCGCGATGACATTGTTTGCGCAATTCTGCAATTTCATTTGTTCACCAGTAGACAGATTGTCGATGTTTAAATCCACTCTTAGTCCTAGTTATCGATGCATCGCATGCTTCAGAGATATGCTTCATGAGTATATTTGCCAGATGGCCTGGTGCACCATATTCTAAACGCTTTTCTGATATTATAGTGGCGAACACTTCACAGTCTAGCCATCTGATGTTCCAGTTCCGTGTGGGCATCCACTCATGGCACTTGTTCTTTACTTTTTCCTCTGCAATCTCGTACAAGATCGCCCTATGATCACTGTGGGTGTAAAGGTCGCTTACTCTCCAATTAAGGATCCGCTGAATCAAGTCATCACTGGCGAATGTTACATCAATGACTGATTGTTTATCACCCCTAATGAAAGTGGATTCAAATCCCTTATTAACCACGTGGAGTTGAAGAGAATTAAGGCCATTAAGCAGCATACTACCTCTGTTATTTGTTAAAGCGCTCCCTCAGGCTATGGACCACGCGTTAAAATCGCCAGCGATTAATAATGGTTTCTTGTCCATGGCTTCATCAACTAATTTAGCTACAAGGATTTCAAACTGCTTGTCCGTCAAGCTTGGAGGAGCATATACACTAAAGACGTATATTTCTTGTATTTTAGCCCAGGATATCAATTCGCTCCGATGACTCGACTACTTTAGTACCTGCCTATTTTGACCAATCCAGAGGGCAGCTCTATTGCTTGTGTCACTTATTCAGCGCTGTGGTCTGACCCTGTCACAATATGGTTCGGAGATTACAGCAATGTCTATTCTTAGCTCCTTTATAGTCTGTTTATAGTAGGTCATGAGCTGCTACGCAATGGTTGGTATTCAGTTGGAGTATTCTCATGTTTTATGTCTGTTTAAAAACTCCACAGTAATCGGGCACTTATAGCTGTATGCTGGATGGTTAATCTCCTTTTTTCCTTCACATTTACAGAGTAAACAGCAGGGCTCGTTTACACACAGCTTGGATAGATGGTCTTTTCCACCGCAGTGTCTGCAAAGTTTAGTTCTGTCAGGGCCCGAGCACAAGGACGCTAAATGGCCAATCTGCCAACACCTGAAGCAGCGCTTTATCTCTGTTTTTTTTCGAACTCTGCAGCTGACCCATCCGATTCGAACATGCCCTGCACGTAGTAACTCAGCTGCGTGGCTATATGGTACAGACACCACCGCCGTCTGAGTACTCCCATAAGCTTGCCGCAAGGAACGAGCGATTAGTAGGATAATCTCCTTTAGCTCGAGGTGTGTTTTCAGAGCATCTAATACTTCATCCTTTGAAGTGACTTCATCTATATCTTTAATCTCCAAAGTAATAAGATTAGTCAGGACCGAAGTGGATGCGCTATGGCCAACCTTAGTTTCAACAATGCGAGCCAACTCATGTGCATCTTTGGCTGTCCGTTCCAGCTGAAGTACAAGGGCACCGCTTGCATTTCTGCGTATCCTGTTAACCTCATTCTTCACATGAGATAACTCCGGGTCATTCTTTATTTGACGCAGTACCTCCACGTATGTAACTCCTTCATTGGCCTTAATCAAAATGGAATTAGGCCTATTTCGTCCATTAAGCCTGCGTGTACTAGATAATTCTTTATCTTTGCCTTTGGGCTTCTTACGCTTGATGGTCTGCCATTGATTTTCTTTGGCTTGAGACTTCCCTGTAGGTACTCCGACCGACTCTAGTGGTCTCCTTGAGCCCAATGGTGGTTCTTTCGTCCTTTTGCCACCTATGGTTTTAGGAGTGGAAACCATCGCTTCTGCTGCGCTTCGTTTGGTGTCAGAGCGTAGACTCGGCGTAGTCTGAGTCACCACTTCATGTGTACCAGGACGTTGATACTGTAATAGATCATCCTCTGCCCTACTAATGCATTTGTATGAGACATTAATAGAACGAGCAAGATCGTTAATGGTCTTGTGCACGTTATGCCTATCTTTAACAAAGTCCAACAATTGGCTGATCTTCTCACCAAGTCGCTCCAGATGATTGTTTCTGCGCGTGATAGAGATTTCTCAATCCGTCGTTTCTTGATCCATCATGACATCTCCTTTAGTATCCAGTGTACTATCTATGATTATGTTTGATTTGCCCTCCCCAGATTCCGAGGGGCTACCACTGACCATAGAGGCTTGCACTCTATCGGAATCGGTGAAGAGATTGACCGGTCTTGCCGGAGTTACTCCCTGGAGTATATCCTTGTTTATACCAAACATTAGTCATAATTGGCCTTAAATTCGGGAGGCCCTCCCTATTAGCTTTTTCTGTCCGCCCTGAGTATTTTATTTCCTCAGTGCCCTCTAGAAATTGTAGCGAGTCATCTCCTATCCGCAACCTGGGGAGGCGCCAGATGGGAGAAAGCAACAAAACTCCACACTGGGGTGTGTGTGTGGCAATAAAATTTCTTTTTGGATGCTGCCAGTATAAGCTGCTCATCTTTAAGTCCGGGAGCCAGGGACATATTTTAGTGACCAATTTATTCTCAGCCGAAAATAAGTTTAAATGATTCCTTTGAATATACTGAAGAGTGGAGCGATCTTCCGCTGCGGCACCTAATCTGGATGTGGCAACACCAGGCACCCAAGCTTTGTGAAAATGATAAAAAGCAAGTTTTAAGAAATAATTTTGAGTTTAGAAAAAACTTGTTCAAACAAAAGTTGTAGATACTATTCAAGTGAATTTTTTATGCTCTATCCATTTTTGCTGTAAAGCTAATAGTTATTGAGAAAAACGCAATTAATAATAAATACTATAATCGTCCCAAGTTACAGTCGATACGTCAGGAACTTACCTCGCTGCTCAGATGATACATGATACAAGTACTTCTTAATTTGTAATTTTGCTCAAAAAATTCTAGTTTTCAAGCTAAAACATGGAATGTAAAAAATTTATTGTATGTAGGTCTCCAAATTTTGTTTGAAAGAATTATATTATTAGGAGTGTGAATAAGTCTTTCCCGTTTTTTTGTAAGAGATGGCGCCACCAATACTGTGCGAGTATTCAATGGTTACATATGTCATAATCAAAGCTTATTCATATGTCAACAATTCCATACTAACACATTAGTTAAAATTTTTTCGCATCATAAATTTTTGATATCGTGAAAATGTCGAAATTTGAGCCGAGTCGACGTCATTTGCGGGAAGTTTCACTTTATTGGTTCAATTTGAAGAAATCTGCTGCCGAGACGCATCGATTGCTTCAGGAGGCTTATGGAGATGGTTGTGTCGATGATTCAAGTATTCGCGGATGGTTTCGACGCTTCAAAAGCGGTGATTTCGACGTGGAAGACAAGGAGCGTTCCGGGCGGCCGCAAATCTTTGAAGATCGAGAATTGGCGACTTTGCTTGATGAAGATTCTTGTCAAACGCAAGAAGAACTTGCTGAAGCATTGGGAGTTGACCGAACAACCATTTCCAAGCGTTTGGAAGCCATGGGAATGATCCAAAAGCAAGGAAATTGGGTGCCGTACGAACTGAAGCTGAGAGACGTCGAACGGCGTTTTTTCACTTGCGGACAGCTGCTTCAGCGACATAAAAGAAAGGGTTTTCTGCATCGTATCGTGACTGGCGATGAAAAGTGGATACGTTACGATAATCCGAAGCGAAGAAAATCATGGGGACTACCCGGCCATGCATCATCATCGACGGCCAAACCAAATATTCATGGCGCCAAGCTCATGCTCTGTATATGGTGGGACCAGCTAGGTGTGGTTTACTATGAGCTTCTGAAACCGAATGAAAGGATCACAGGCGAGGTCTATCGACGACAATTGATGCGTTTGAGCCGCGCACTGCGAGAAAAACGGCCACAATACTCCGACAGGCACGACAAAGTTATTTTGCAACATGACAATGCTCGCCCACATGTTGCACCGCCGGTGAAAACATACTTAGAAACGCTCAAATGGGAAGTCCTACCCCACCCGCCGTATAGTCCAGACGTTGCTCCGTCTGATTACCATCTCTTCAGATCGATGACGCATGGCCTGGCTGACCAGCACTTCCATTCCTACGAGGAAGCCAAAAAATGGGTGGATGACTGGATAGAGGCCAAACCGGTCGAATTTTTTCGCAACGGGATTCGTATGTTGCCAGAAAGATGGGAAAAAGTTGTAGCTAGCGATGGCCAATACTTTCAATAATTCATTTGTAACCATTTTTTCACAATAAAGGCTCAAAATTTGAAAAAAAACGGGAAAGACTTATTCACATACCTGATAGTTGTTAGAAAAATAATATATACAGACTCTTTAATTTATTAGACATACATTTTCCTATTATAATGTTAGAGTGGCTTGGAAGGTGCTGTATTTATAAATGGTTTCAAACTTATAAAAAATTTTACTCTCCCATCACACTCTGTCAAAGAATAATATAACAGATAAATATGACAAAAATTATTCAAATGATAATAAGATTTTGGAAAATTTATTAGGTGATTCGATGACAGTGCACCACACGAGATATCTATTGTGTTCCAGGTATATATATATATATATATATATATATATATATATATATATTTATAATTAAGTTCTAATATAGTTTAATTAAGTTTGTGTATATGTGCACTTCTTGTACAGATTGCAGATTGCATGAAGGTGGACATGCAAAACTGTGTTTTCAATTTTATTCCAATAAAAAGGTATGTGTTTGCATTTATAAATTAATAAAGTATTAATAATTCATATAGTCGAGTAATTTCAAGATTTTAGATAACGTTAATTATGCAAATGTGGAGTGCAATGATATGATAATTATAAATAAGGACTGTCAGGTTTTCATAATTATTATATCAATAATTATTTTACCAATTTGTTTTTTAATATGTATATCAGTACGCGAAGTCTGTCTATAGTAATATAGCTGGCAGACGTATATGATATTTCACGATTATATCCGATTATATATTTCATACATATCTCAATATATTACTTTTACTCATAAATAACTTTAATACTTATGAAATATTTTACAGGTTTGAAGATAATCAACACTGCAGAAATAGTTTCAAAAATCTAATTGGACAAAACGATGATAATGAAGACGATGTCAATAACTACAGGTATAAATAGCCATTAGTTATAATTATTTGTCTTAATTATTACTTATTAATCATATTTTTTTTCCTCATATATAGTAGAGAGTCGAACAGTCGATATCACTTTAAAATAATCACCGATTCTTCTGAGATGACTCGTTTTTTTGAAACCTAAGTGGATGATTTAATGAAAAATTTCTTTGGTGGTTTTCATGGATTTGAAAATGATAAAAATATTTTTGGATCTTTGGGAAGTAAGTTGCTCTATAATAATGTTATTTAATTTAAAATGTGTAAAGATATCTTATTGAATATTAAAATATTAATTCAGACAAGTAAATAAATAGAAATACGTAATAAAATAATGAATGAAGAGGTAAACAATGACCAAATAAAATAAATTTTTTGCAGTTTTTATTGTAAGTTAGAAAATTGTATCATTCATCATAATAACTTAAATTATTGTATGATTAGAGACAATATTAAGAACCTTATTGTACAATATGAAGCGTATTAAATACTTTATTTTCTTTTGATAAATTTTCATCAGAAAAGCCTTAGGTAATTTTATTTTCATAATCTGTTAATAAAAAGAATTTCTTTAAAATATGGCATTGCATATATTAAATTTAATTGACAAAGATTTTTTTAAATATTTTTTTCATTTTTAATGCAAGAATCTTTTTCAAATTTTATTATATACTATATATATTTTACAATTTATACAAAGTCTATTATATATTATATAATAAAATATAATATATATCAGGTATGTGAATAAGTCTTTCCCGTTTTTTTTCAAATTTTGAGCCTTTATTGTGAAAAAATGGTTACAAATGAATTATTGAAAGTATTGGCCATCGCTAGCTACAACTTTTTCCCATCTTTCTGGCAACATACGAATCCCGTTGCGAAAAAAATCGACCGGTTTGGCCTCTATCCAGTCATCCACCCATTTTTTGGCTTCCTCGTAGGAATGGAAGTGCTGGTCAGCCAGGCCATGCGTCATCGATCTGAAGAGATGGTAATCAGACGGAGCAACGTCTGGACTATACGGCGGGTGGGGTAGGACTTCCCATTTGAGCGTTTCTAAGTATGTTTTCACCGGCGGTGCAACATGTGGGCGAGCATTGTCATGTTGCAAAATAACTTTGTCGTGTCTGTCGGAGTATTGTGGCCGTTTTTCTCGCAGTGCGCGGCTCAAACGCATCAATTGTCGTCGATAGACCTCGCCTGTGATCCTTTCATTCGGTTTCAGAAGCTCATAGTAAACCATACCTAGCTGGTCCCACCATATACAGAGCATGAGCTTGGCGCCATGAATATTTGGCTTGGCCGTCGATGATGATGCATGGCCGGGTAGTCCCCATGATTTTCTTCGCTTCGGATTATCGTAACGTATCCACTTTTCATCGCCAGTCACGATACGATGCAGAAAATCCTTTCTTTTATGTCGCTGAAGCAGCTGTTTGCAAGTGAAAAAACGCCGTTCGACGTCTCTCAGCTTCAGTTCGTACGGCACCCAATTTCCTTGCTTTTGGATCATTCCCATGGCTTTCAAACGCTTGGAAATGGTTGTTCGGTCAACTCCCAATGCTTCAGCAAGTTCTTCTTGCGTTTGACAAGAATCTTCATCAAGCAAAGTCGCCAATTCTCGATCTTCAAAGATTTGCGGCCGCCCGGAACGCTCCTTGTCTTCCACGTCGAAATCACCGCTTTTGAAGCGTCGAAACCATCCGCGAACACTTGAATCATCGACACAACCTTCTCCATAAGCCTCCTGAAGCAATCGATGCGTCTCGGCAGCAGATTTCTTCAAATTGAACCAATAAAGTGAAACTTCCCGCAAATGACGTCGACTCGGCTCAAATTTCGACATTTTCACGATATCAAAAATTTATGATGCGAAAAAATTTTATCTAATGTGTTAGTATGGAATTGTGGACATATGAATAAGCTTTGATTATAACATATGTAACCATTGAATACTCGCACAGTATTGGTGGCGCCATCTCTTACAAAAAACGGGAAAGACTTATTCACACTCCTAATATAAAATATACACAAATCTTATTGTATATTATATTAATTCATTCTATTTTCAATTAAGTTAATTTAATAATGAATTCATTTTTATTATAAAAGTAGATGATTATTCTAATACATTGCCAATGCCAGAAAATTTTGATAAAAAGGATCCTCGTGATGAAGTTTTAACACTCTATGATGATTCAAACTCAAGGTTCTTTTGTAAGTACCTCATATTTTTAATTAATAATCCTTTAAATATACCTTTTATTAAAGCTTTGTAAATAATTGAATATTTTTTAATAGAAAATTTAGTGGAAAAAATCTTTGTGAGGAATTATTAGCCTTCTTCTGAAATACCATCCGATAGTCAAAAATTAGATTCTGATACTGATGAAAAGTAAGTAATTAATTGTACAGTACAAATAAAAACAGTAAAATATTTACCATTTCTGAACGTATTTATTCATTTCATAATTCAGAATAAATACTGACCAATTGGCAAAAATTTGGCAAGCTGCATCAAACCCACATAGCATTGAAAGGTCTATTCCATGTTCTGTTTCTACTCAAACTGTAACGAGACCGGATGGAAATATTGAACAACGACAAACAGCATCAGATACAGATGATAATAAAGAAATTACAATAACAAGAAAGATAGGAAACAAGTTGTATACTGTAATATCAAACCAGCCAAAAGATAGAATAGAAATTAAAACTGAAGATATAGGAACAAGAGGATGAACTAGAATATTCAGAAGAAATGTTCTAAAATAAAAATATAATGTAACATAATATAATGTATTGTAATATAATATAACATGTATGAAAATAGATACAAATATATATATATATATATATATATATATATATATATATTCATAAATAATTTAATTGGTCTTGCAGTCTTTATAATATAATATATTAGCTAAAATAAAGACAGTCAGACTGTCCTTCTTTATATTCACCCCTGTAAAATCTGAATTAAAACTTATTACTACAATAAATTATCCTTTACTAATATAGAATATTGCTTTTATTATTTTTATTTTATTGATTATATTTTTACTTTTATTTTATTATTAATTTTATTTTATTTTTATTTTTAATATAATTTATTCTAGTAATAAGTTTTATTTCAGATTCTACGTGGGTGAATATAAATAAGGACAGTCTGACTATCACTATTTTAGCTAATATATTATATTATAAAGACTGCAAGACCGATAAAAATATTTATTAATTTAATTCTGAACAGTCGACATAAATACAATTTTTAATTCTAATATATCGTAATCAACCGCCTGTACACGCCAATAGAATATTTTTCAATAGAAACCGTATTTAAAATGTGTATATATATAATATGTACACTGTAATATACAGACTATATATATATATATATATGTTATGCCGACAAGGCGTCGTAAATGTATGCGTGCTTTTGCATAATTTTGAATTTATTATTTTATTTATTATGTGTGTATATTCTTTGATTTTATTAATTTATGTGTCATAAAATTATGTTTCTTTATTGTATCATTTCTTTATGTCTAAATGCGTCCTTACAACTATTAAATATACTTATACGTCTATCGAGTTTTTGTGGCTGATAATTGAAAAAATGGCCAAATCCTTTGTAGGCTTGGTAGACCTTCGTATAGAAAAGGTTTATTGGTCTCAGCTGAGGGCGCGGGCTTGTCCGAGAAATCCCTTACCTGAAATTAACCTGAGAGACCTCGCATCTATCCATCTCCGCCCCCTGAACGTTTCCATGTACTTTTACTGGCGAAATAGTACATGAACTGGACGACCAATAGAATTTCCCTTCAGAGTTTTCATCAATCCCCTCTCTTGCTAATTTTTAATGTCTCCTTTCGACTCTGAGATATAGAAGCAAAACAGAGAGTCAGATTCATTTTGTCCGCCACGCGAGAAACACGTTACAAAATTTGTATAACGCCTTGTTATTATATAGATTCGTTAAATTGTTAATGTGTGTAAATGATAATTTTTGTAGATAAATAAAATATCATTTTATTATACATTTGTGGTCACATTATTTGAATAGTCGTATAAAGCTGAACATTTATATTGACACGAGGCCGACGACGAAACAAATTTTCTTGTCGCCCAAACAATATATATATATATATATATATATATTGTGACGGGGAACGCAAGCACTACGTGCGCTTGCTTTCCCACGTCCCGTTGCTCTCTCTCTAGCCGTAGCCTGTAAATATGTATTTGTATATTTCCATGTATAGATGTTTATCTGTTACAGGCCGACGCACAACTACACCGGCGGAGAGGTAAGTGGGAGAGAGAGAGAGCGGGGAGTGGGGAGAGACGGCCGCGCGCGCGAAGAATTAGACAGAGAGAAAGCAGCGAGCTTTTGACACGCGTCGTAACCGGCCTTCGCTCCACGCACGTTGTTTTTGCTGTTACGGTGTCGTGTTTGGTCGTGTACGGGAACACGCCTCGTGCTCCACGTATTTCCCCTCACCACGTACCTCTTCTTCGGGGAGTGTAACCCGATCGGACGCGCGTGTTGTGCCACGGTATTGTGGGTGCGTGCAGTGCACACGCGCCTAGGTCTGCGCTCGACGCGCCTTAGCGCACCCGTCGTGTAAATCCGCGAGACATTAAAGCCCATTTAATTTTACCTTTTGTCTTCTTATTCTGTGCAAATCCTGCATGCGAGCCTTCGCCCCTCGCGAACCGCCCCTCTTCTTTGCCGAATTCTTTCGGGGCTAAACCCAGCCGGGCACACTTTTTGCAACGTCCATGCCCGCCGTCCTTGTGTTCGAGGCAGACACGCGCACCGTTACATGGCGCCCAACGCGATCTCGGGATCGCACTTGATATAGGAATATATATACATTTATACATTTATGCATATTTAATTATATATGCTATTATGTATTTTATTATATACTCTATTGCATATATATATTTTATAATATATATGGCATAATATATTGTATTATATTCAGTGACGCGGATGCGCAGAAATAATTTAATAATTATATTATATCGAAAATTGTGATATTACACAGTGCGAACGCACTGCACATCGCGAGTGTTTACGTTGCGAGTTCGTAGATGTAAACACTCTCGAAGTCGGCCAAGGCCAACGGCAATTCGGCAAAAGCGGCTGAAAAGCAGCACAAATGAAATGTAATGCCGAATACGGTAATATAATATTTGTGCAGTTTTTCAAGCAAAACTAATTTTAAGTTAAATACACACATGTACATTAATTTATATAATACTGATATATATATATTAATTGGATGTAACTTTAAAATTTAGCTTAAATTAAATATGTGAATTCATCTAAGCTAAACTAAAATTAATCAATAATTAATTTTTAAGACAACGTAATATGAAAATATAACTGATATAAATAGATTTACATTCGCCATTATAATATAATAATAAATTTTCGCCGTTACAGGCATAAGGAACATTTAGTGTAAATTAAATATAATCAAAATTTCTATTCTTTACACATAGTCGACTATAAATAGCGAAGTCAGCGATCTGTGTATATTCACATACACACACCACCGCGACTCTACGCTGTACATACAGTGTAGAGGCGACTAACGCAAATTTTTCTTTGCTTTCAATTTAAATTTATCAAAATTGATTGTTCCCTTTATGCTTTTCGCTTTCTGATCTTCATTTTGATATTGTAATATCTTTAATATTTTTGCAGTATAATTTTTTTTACCGTTCTTTCAAAAATACAAAAACAAAATTTGTTTTTTTTTGTTAAATGTGCAAAATAAAATTTTTTGAAAAATCGGAAAATATTTAAAATTTTTTTTTTTTGACAACTGAAAAATAAAAATTTTTTTTTTGAAAACTAAAAAATAAAATTTTTTTTTTTTGAAAACTAAAAAATAAGAATTTTTTTTTTTTTTTGAAAACTGAAAAATAAAAATTTTTTAGAAATTATAAAAGGACTAAAAATAAACTATATTTTTATTTTTTTTGTTTTTTTTTGTGTTTTCTTTTTTTTTGTATTTTTGAATTTTTTTATATTTCTTGAAAAATACCAAAAGTAAAAACTATTACAATTTCAAAATAATTTTTTTTGGAAAATCGAGAATTCGAAAGCCAAAATAAGAATTTTGGGAAAATTTTTGGTAAATTTTTTTGAAAATTTTTAAAAATTGTTGAATTTTTTTCTCTCTTATACTTTCTGTTTTTTTGCGTCAGTTGCCCCTAATTTTTGCGTTTTCGCCCTCGCACTCCACTATCTCTTGAGATTGCCGGCTTTTAATCATTTGCCAAAAAGTTTTGTCTGTAACGTTCTATTTTTCTCACGTTGTATTTTTTTTCTTTTTCCGTTTGTTCGTTTGTCTTCCTCTAATTTTCAACTGAAGAAATAAAACATGGCAAATCCGCCAAACGACTTTAACGACTGGCTTCAAAGCCTATGTGAGGAAGAAACAAACATAATTACAACGGAACTAGAATTAAAAAATGAGGGTTCCCCATTTCAAAGGGCTGCCAGGCTATACCGCAGACTGGCAGGAAATTATAGCCCAGGAGACTTTGTGGAATGCGAGAGTGACAGTGATAGTATAAAAACACGCGCGCGCAGAGATAAAAATCTGTTAAAGATAATCGTCACCTCGACAATGCGCGACGCAACAAAGACTTATATTTTGGATCGAATGGAAGCGACATACGCTGAACAAGCGGATGAATCAGCTAATATACAGCAGGCTCGGGAAATTCATCTGAGCACAGACCAAAGAAGTAGCACAGCAGCTGTCGATCACCAAATACAAAATCTGATCGACTTCAATTTGGCTGAGATAAACAGGCATGAACCGCTCGCATGGAGCACTGCCAACGAATCGCCGATTCAGGCAGCCACCACGAGCGTAACTACGCCTCCCGACTCGTGTGTCACGAATGACATCACACGTCAGGCGCAAGTCGCATCTCATACGACGAATATAACAGTCGAGCCTCAACCTACTGACCTCGAAAACAATGTAAACCTTCGTCAGGGATTACATGGCCTGCAAAATATGCTGCAAACTTGGATGCAACACCAAAACTGCACTGTCCAAGATTTGCAGCAGAGATAAAATGAGATGCACGCTACGCTAGCTAGCATTCAGCAACAGCTGCAGAAATCGGCGCGACGCGACCGTGTCACTTTCCAAGACACGTACGATCTGCAATACTTGGAAAGTGACAAAAACCTCAACAGTAATAGGTTTGTAGGCTCGACCAACGAGCCTACGTTTTCGGCTCCTTGCCACCCTCGGTACCAAGGGCCTGGAAGGGGGGGGGGCATCACATGGATCGAGATGTGATGAACTCGCCCGCGAATATAACGCGATCAACGCTGTCAAGCACCTTGGCCCAGCGCACGGATATTGGTAAGACCGTGCGCCAATGGAAAATTAGATTCAATGGTGCCAAAGGGAAAAGCGTAGAAGAATTTCTGCAGAGGATCACGGAATGTCGCAGGTTGACACCGCTCACGGACGAGGATATGCTCAATGCCATGACGGAGCTCCTCGACGGTGTCGCCCTGCATTGGTACCGTCTATCCCGGAAGGATTGGACCACGTGGCAAGAGTTCTGCCACGCAGCCCGGAGCTGCTACGGCGTCGATCGACGCTTCCAAGCTGAACTAATCAGCGAAGCGCAGCGGCGTACACAGGCGAAACGCGAGCCAACACGTGACTACGTGTTTTGTTTGTTAACGATTCTCAATTGGTTCGAAGAACCATGGTCGGACGACAAACAACTCGCCCTTATCTACCGTAATCTACTCCCGGAGATACAGAAGTTAGTTCCGCGGGAGAAGATTACAAGCGTCAATCGGCTAATCGAGCTTGCTGGAGAGGCCGAATGCGTCCTCGATGCGGAGCGAAATTATAAGCCACCGCCGTCACCCGAGGACTGCATAATCCCCGAAGTGGCCTTCCATGCGGCAGACACGTCTCGAACGCGCCCGAAACCAAGGATCGCGGCCGTGGCCGTGAAGCCGCCCAACTTCAAAGCTCTGGTGCGAAAAGTTTTGCAAGAGGCTGGCTTTAGAGCCACCTCACCTGATTTAGAGGCGCCAGGCGTCGCAGCCCTTATCCCGAAGAGGAGCGGTCGCGACTCACGCCCGAGGTCGCCGCGTACAGGAAAGACCAGAGCGTCGACCTCACCTAAGTCGGAGAGATAGACTAGATAAGACCTCCTTCAAAGGAAAGCTGGTGCGCGAGCCCCTCAGTGACGAGAACAAAGGTCGGACAGCAGGTCCTGATCCGCGGTTCTTGTGCTGGGGCTGTAGTTGGCCTGGCCACACCTTACGCAGCTGTCCCGAGTGTTCGGGAAATGCGAAGAAGGGCGAGTAATTGAGGTCCAACTCGCCCCTACGCTCCGTGAGACCTTTGAAGATTAGCATGCAGCTGCGAGGACACATGATAATGATGATTGCCCCCTCCTGTCTGTAAAGAAGGAGCATCACGACCGTGACTCCGCTGACTCAGCCACAAGTGTCGACTCCGATCGGTATTCACGATGGTGGGTACAGGTAGGCATAGGCGAGTTTCGCATTCATGCACTGCTTAATGCAGGGGCTGCTCGTACAGCTCTCGGAGCAATCGGCCTGCAGATTGCATCTGCCCTCGGTCGTCTAGTTTGACCCTTTCCTGGATCTGGCGCTCGACTCGCCACGGGAAAAATTGAGCCGATAATAGGCCAGGTGGCCCTTCCGTTTGCCATAGCGGACGTAGAAATGGAGCTAGACGTCATCATAATTCCAGACTTGGAAAATGACTGTCTGCTCGATGCAGACTTCTACCGCGCCTTCAATGCGGTCATCCACCCGCGCGACAACACCATGTCGATCGAGGGTGCTGCGGATTTCGTTCCGTTACAACTCTGCACCGTCTCAGTTACCTTGGCCTATTCGCTTGCATCTATAGGCTCGGCCGATATTGACGATAGTCAACGTCGAGCTCTCGAGGAACTCCTCGACCGGATGCTGCCTCCGGCTGATCAGCCTCTGGGCTGCACGCATCTGACCGATCACGTGATCTATCTCGGCGATGCTAAGCCAATTAAGCAGCGTTATTATCCGGTCTCTCAGAAGATAGAGCTGGAAATGCATGCGCAAGTTCGCAAGATGCTTGATCAGGGCGTAATTCGCAGATCAACCAGCGAATGGTCTAGCCCCGTCGTGATGGTTCGCAAGAGCGATGGGAGCTACCGATTCTGTGTGGACTATCGCAAATTGAATTCCGTGTGCAAGGTCAGCGCGTACCCGCTTCCTTACATGGACGTAATCTTACGGAAACTGAGAAATGCGCGATATATCTCCATACTGGACCTCAGCAGCGCCTACCATCAGGTCCCTCTTCGTGAGGAATCGTGACACCTCTCTACCTTCACAGTTCCAGGCATGGGGTTATTCGCATGGACCCGTATGCCATATGGTGTCGCCGGTGGCCCTGCCACCTTTCAGCAGTTAAGCGACAAGCTGATCGGCCCTGAAATGGAGCCATCGGGACTAGGCGCCGTGCTCTCGCAAGCAGTTGATGGCGTGGAGCGCGTGCTCTCCTACGCTAGTCGCACGATGACTGCGGCTGAGCGTAATTATTCGGTCACCGAACGTGAGTGCCTCGCCGTGCTATGGGCTGTGCGTAATTTCCGCCCGTACGTCGAGGGCTATCACTTCCAGGTGATAACCGATCACAGCAGCCTTCGTTGGCTGCACTCATTGCGCAACCACACGGGCAGACTCGCCCGTTGGGCCTTGGAATTGCAGGGATATGACTACGAAGTCATCCATCGGAAAGGTACCTTGAATTGCGTACCAGACGCCCTCTCTCGTTTGTACGAAGATGAGCCGACCTACGAAGTTGCCTCCCTCGGCATCACCGATGTGTAAGATCCCTGGTATTTGCGCCTTCGTAAGAAAGTGGTGAGCGATCCGACCGACCTCCCATGGTGGAAAGTCGTTGAGCAGCGACTATACTACTACCGTCCCGATCCTGCCGTCGAAGATTTAGTAGATGACCAGGATGCGTGGAAGTTAGTCGTGCCTAAAGAAGATCGTCGTACCGTTCTTCATGAATGTCATGAGGAGCCCACAGCTGGTCATTTCGGACGCCATAAAACGTATAACCGTATTGCACGATCATACTATTGGCCATCAATGCACAAAGATGTGACACCATTGGTCCGTGGCTGCACCGTGTGCCAACAATGTAAGATACAGCAGGCTGCACCAGCTGGCCTGATGGGCCATCGAACGGTCACCCGCCCTTGGGAAATAGTAGCTGGAGATGTGATGGGTCCATTTCCAAGATCTACCCGGGGATACGAGTATTTGCTCGTCTTCATGGATCTATTCACTCGCTGGGTAGAGTGTATCCCCATCCGAAAGGCGAATGCGGAAACGATTCGCCGCGAGTTGAAAGATCGCGTATTTTTACGCTTTGGTACGCCCGAAGTATTCCTATCGGACAATGGCACCGAATTTCGTAATAAAATCATTGAGAAATTCCTTGTGGAGCGTGGGGTGGAGCATTCCACGATACCTCCTTATCACGCTCACGCCAATCCGGTAGAGAGGGTCAATAGGACTCTGAAGACCGCGATAATCGCCTTCATTGAGAAGTCTCACAGTACTTGGGATGCGCACATCGCCGAGCTGATGTTCGCGTACAATACATCCGTACAAGACTCCACTGGCGTAAGTCCGGCCTTCCTTAACACGGGTCGTCACCCCTCAGCCCCTGGCACACACCGTCGCCAGGAGGAACAGCGCGCACAGATTGCGCAAGAAGAGGCTGCT
The DNA here is from genome assembly GCA_018907035.1 of Sycobia sp. Sy_11. Lineage (NCBI taxonomy): Eukaryota > Metazoa > Arthropoda > Insecta > Hymenoptera > Epichrysomallidae > Sycobia > Sycobia sp. Sy_11. The sequence continues at coordinate 3,576,494 of JACCIC010000017.1, read as the reverse complement.
CTACAACATTGAAAGAGCGCATGGAGAAATTATCTGATCTCCATTTAAAGGCAGCGGAAAACTCGCAGAAAGCGCAGGCAAAGCAAGCTCGCTATTATAATGCGAGACGTCGCGACGTGCATTACGCGATTGGCGATCGCGTATGGCGGCGTAATCGGATCCTCTCGTCAGGCATACAGGGCGTCAGCGTCAAGCTGGCCCCGAAATTCGACGGGCCCTTTACCAGCATGGAGAAACTCGGCACGAATGTTTATCGACTGATCGACTCTACGGGAAGAGATGCTGGTAAGCATCACGTCGCCGACCTGAAGCCCTACCATCGAGATCACGACCCCGAAGATGATAGCAGTTCCAACATGGAAGAGCCTTCGGGCGAAGAGTGTGACTGCGATGCGTCGAATTGTAATGTCGAGACGAGCGAGCGAATCCGCATTGTAACACCACTGGTGAGCGTACGGCGCCCCGACGACGTGCCTCATTGTAATTCCGATACGAGCGTGCGAAGCGATACCCCCGCGGGCAATGCCACGCGATCTAACACCGATATCGCACCGCGTAGATTAGGGAGACCGCGAATCGTAACCTGTCGAAGAACCCAAGCACGAGCCCCTGCGGAGCCCAATAACAGCGAAGCCGCCTGTCATAACGACACGCGCCTGGTGAGGCAAAAAGTAGGTCGCCCCAAGAAGAGCGGACGCTCAACCCCGCCGCGGGACCAATCCCCTCGCCGCACTCGGGCTCAAGCCCGCGCCCGTCAACAGGCCGATTAACTTCTGAACTCATCGACGGTATGCCGGCGAATCCGGCCCTCCAAAAACAACTGCGTCTAGGGAAGGGAGTTCTTTACCCGTCCTTCCTCATTCCGGTGATCCCCAGCGGTAGACCGCAGCCACCCCAGTTCCTCATCCTGACACAATGGTCGATCCGAGAGAGAGATGTTGGGTCGAGCTGTCACGCTTCGGTTACCAGCGTCTGGAGGGGGGCGTGTGACGGGGAACGCAAGCACTACATGCGCTTGCTTTCCCACGTCCCGTTGCTCTCTCTCTAGCCGTAGCCTGTAAATATGTATTTGTATATTTCCATGTATAGATGTTTATCTGTTACAGGCCAACGCACAACTACACCGGCGGAGAGGTAAGTGAGAGAGAGAGCGGGGTGTGGGGAGAGACGGCCGCGCGCGCCAAGAATTAGACAGAGAGAAAGCAGCGAGCTTTTGACACGTGTCGTAACCGGCCTTCGCTCCACGCGCGTTGTTTTTGCTGTTACGGTGTCGTGTATGATCGTGTACGGGAACACGCCTCGTGCTCCACGTGTTTCCCCTCACCACGTACCTCTTCTTCGGGGAGTGTACCCGATCGGACGCGCGTGTTGTGCCACGGTATTGTGGGTGCGTGCAGTGCACACGCGCCTAGGACGAGTCCGAGCGAACGGACTGTCATCCGACCCCGTCTCCGCGGAATAACCGCCCCATCCCGGGGTTTCTGGACGGTGACGTCACCGCCTCTCCCGGCGAAGAAAGGTGCTGCTGCCGGACGAGGACGCGCTGCGGGATCATCGAGCTCCGACTCGCTGTAAGTGGCAGCCCCTTTTCTCTCTCTCTCTCTCTCTTCCCTAGCTCCGCGCGCGCCGTCGCCTCGGCGACCCTCGGTCTGCGCTCGACGCGTCTTAGCGTACCCGTCGTGTAAATCCGCGAGACATTAAAGCCCATTTAATTTTACCTTTTGTCTTCTTATTCCGTGCAAATCCTGCATGCGAGCCTTCGCCCCTCGCGAACCGCCCCTCTTCTTTGCCGAATTCTTTCGGGGCTAAGCCCAGCCGGGCACACCTTTTGCAACGGCCGTGCCGCCGTCCTCGTGTTCGAGGCGGACACGCGCACCGTTACAATTTATATATATATATATATATTGTGAGGGAGTTAGGACAGGATGGTCGAAATGACATAAGCAACAGTACTCGCTGAATAGTATTCAAAAATGTACTTTACTTATTTATCTAGTTACTAACTAAGTGAGCGACTACATAAACTTACAGAAGGTACTGCTTCATAAGATGTACATCTCACCCGACGAAGCTTCAGACTCCTGTTTCCTCCACTCTCCCTTATTTATATTAAAATACAATCGTCGTAACTATACCGAGTGGAGGGGAGCCTACTGTCATTCACGCATTCACACACAGCCTAATTTATCCACGCAAGTTCATACTTGTTTAATTATATGTGCTCTATGTCCCGTTTGACAGACGGACGGATCCCCGCCATGTCGGGCATACGCTTACTGTATATATATATATATATATATATATATATATATATATATATATATCATATATTTCCGTTTTTTCAATTAAAAACGGTCAATTTTTTTCGTAGTGATGACAACTGAAATTTAAGCAAAATGTTAGTATTCGAATAGCATATTTTTTAAGCAGACGACGGATAATTGCTAATTTATGCAGAAGTGACGATATATTTTATATATATATATATATATATATATATATATATATATATATATTATTCATAGTTTCGAGGTTGTTGGTAAAGATTCCTATTTTGCCATCATTCCTTTATTCAAACTAAAAAAAAAACCTAGTTTCTTGCCACAATTCTGAAGTTAATATAATTTATAAAAACAAAACTATATTTTATCGTCACACACTATATTCTGTATGATTTGGCATAAAGAACTATTTTATAAGAGAAGCATATTGAATTTTTATTAAATATAGTAGGTGTAATTTTAAATAAAGATACACGAAATCATCTTTTGACACGAACTTTATTTCAAACGAGGAAAGATAAGACGTCTGTTCAAACGAAAGGACAGCGCAAGACAAACTACAGTAATCGATAAAGAAAACTCTGCAAGCCCTTGTCAGAAGCTTAAAACCTATATAAAAATATCTGGTATCTAATCAATAAACTCATAAATCATTTGCCACGCAGGGCAGCAAAGACGCAGATCGTAATAAGACCCAGCGGACACATATGTTTACATCCTTTTACGGTATTGTCCAATATTTAGTTTCAAGAATTTTTTGCTTTATTATTTATAGAAGGCTAAAATAATGTAACACGCCCTCTCAAAAAGTACTTGAGTAAATACAATTATATATAATAAAATTATATAAAATATATGATAAAATTATATAAAATATATGATAAAATTATATAAAATATATAATAAAACTTTATATTAGATATACAATAGTTCCTTTCAGTCTATATTCTTTCCTCATTTGTTCTGGGAAATTACACACAGTCCAACATTTGTAGCAAGGAATAGGGAAACCCAGTAAAACCTATTCAAATCGTCTCTATTATTCGTATAAAATATATTTATGAAAACAATATGAATTATATTTTATTATTCCTCCATGCTCAAGGAATTTCACAGTTGGCAATGACTTTGTTAGTGCATCAGCAATCTGCTCCCCTGTGGAAATATGTTTCAATATTATTATATTTTTTTTATTTGCTCTCTCGAGAAATGATATTTAATATCTATAAATTTTGATCGCTTATGATTACTTGGGTTATTCGCTATTCTTATACAACCGTTATTGTCTTCATAAATGACAATTGGTTTCATGATTTTAATTTCTAGACTATTTATTAAACATTTAGCCATAATCCTTCTTTAACAATTTAAGTAAAGTCATATATTCAGTTTCTGTTGAAGAAGCTGCTACAGATGCTTGTCTTTTAGTATTCAAGCAAATCGTGCATTTTTCAAATAATTTTCAAATAAGTAGCCTGTTGTACTTTTTCTATCAATACCTTCATGACCACCCTAATAAGATTTAAGATGGCCGCTTAAAATATTTTCACTGTTGCCTTTTGTATAAGTTAATTTTAAATTTATCGAAATTTTCAAATATCTTAAAACTCTCTCTAGGCATTTCCATAGTTCTGTATTATTTCTATTTGAATATCTACTTAGAATATTTATTGCTGTACTCAAATCTGGACGCGTACAAATCATTACATACATTAAGCATCCGATAAGACTTTGAAAAAAGCATCGTATTTGTTATCTGAATTTAAATCAATATAATTTATATTAGGAGTGTGAATAAGTCTTTCCCGTTTTTTGTAAGAGATGGCGCCACCAATACTGTGCGAGTATTCAATGGTTACATATGTCATAATCAAAGCTTATTCATATGTCAACAATTCCATACTAACACATTAGTTAAAATTTTTTCGCATCATAAATTTTTGATATCGTGAAAATGTCGAAATTTGAGCCGAGTCGACGTCATTTGCGGGAAGTTTCACTTTATTGGTTCAATTTGAAGAAATCTGCTGCCGAGACGCATCGATTGCTTCAGGAGGCTTATGGAGATGGTTGTGTCGATGATTCAAGTATTCGCGGATGGTTTCGACGCTTCAAAAGCGGTGATTTCGACGTGGAAGACAAGGAGCGTTCCGGGCGGCCGCAAATCTTTGAAGATCGAGAATTGGCGACTTTGCTTGATGAAGATTCTTGTCAAACGCAAGAAGAACTTGCTGAAGCATTGGGAGTTGACCGAACAACCATTTCCAAGCGTTTGGAAGCCATGGGAATGATCCAAAAGCAAGGAAATTGGGTGCCGTACGAACTGAAGCTGAGAGACGTCGAACGGCGTTTTTTCACTTGCGGACAGCTGCTTCAGCGACATAAAAGAAAGGGTTTTCTGCATCGTATCGTGACTGGCGATGAAAAGTGGATACGTTACGATAATCCGAAGCGAAGAAAATCATGGGGACTACCCGGCCATGCATCATCATCGACGGCCAAACCAAATATTCATGGCGCCAAGCTCATGCTCTGTATATGGTGGGACCAGCTAGGTGTGGTTTACTATGAGCTTCTGAAACCGAATGAAAGGATCACAGGCGAGGTCTATCGACGACAATTGATGCGTTTGAGCCGCGCACTGCGAGAAAAACGGCCACAATACTCCGACAGGCACGACAAAGTTATTTTGCAACATGACAATGCTCGCCCACATGTTGCACCGCCGGTGAAAACATACTTAGAAACGCTCAAATGGGAAGTCCTACCCCACCCGCCGTATAGTCCAGACGTTGCTCCGTCTGATTACCATCTCTTCAGATCGATGTCGCATGGCCTGGCTGACCAGCACTTCCATTCCTACGAGGAAGCCAAAAAATGGGTAGATGACTGGATAGAGGCCAAACCGTTCGAATTTTTTCGCAACGGGATTCGTATGTTGCCAGAAAGATGGGAAAAAGTTGTAGCTAGCGATGGCCAATACTTTCAATAATTCATTTGTAACCATTTTTTCACAATAAAGGCTCAAAATTTGAAAAAAAAACGGGAAAGACTTATTCACATACCTTATTTTCAAATGATGTGTTTACAGCATTACAATCACTCATGTTAAATTTATTTCAAATCGTTTTTATATATGAACTCTAATTAAGAATAAGTACAACATTATTTCATTATTTCATAATTTCCTTATTTCATAATTTCATTATTTCATTATAAACATCGTAATTACATCATACTATAATTTTTATTACAAGAAATAATTTAATTTCTTTTCAATTTGTTATTTTGACTTTCTTCATTAAATAATTTTTAAAATTATTCATTGTTTGAATATAGTCTGTAACGATTACTAAGTAATATACGTAGCGTACAACATATATATTCTTAGATATTTCTCCTTTATTTAAAATATATATGCAACGATCAACTAATGAATTTTTAAAACAATTTTCTACTAGTTTTTTTTCAAAAGTTTCAAACCAACATCTTACTGCTTGTTTCAATCCATATACAGCTCTATTTAATTTACAAACTTTATTTGTTTTAAATTTAATTCCTTCAGGTATTTTCATGTAAATTTCTTTTTGCAATGAACCATTTAAAAATGCAGTTTTTACATCCATATAATGAATCAGCAAATTATATTGATTTTCAAACGCTATAATTAATCTAAAAATTGTAATTCTTGCTACAGAAGCAAAAGTCTCATTATAATCAATTAAATATTTTTGATTGAAACCACGAGCAACAAGACGCGCTTTATATTTATATGGATTTTCATGTTCATCATTTTTAATAGTGAATACCTCTTTGCAACCTATAATATTTTTGTTTTGTGGCTTTAATACTAGTATCCAAGATTTATTAAAATAATATGAATTTAATTTATCTTTAATTACTTGTTCCCATTTTTCTTTATGGATATTATTTTGAATATCATTGAAATTCTTGGGAACTTCACAATTTACTGATTGTGCACACAAAACGTAATTTATTTTCTCATAAGAAATTCTTAGTTTATATTTGACTATTGCTCCTTCTTAGATTTGTAATTATTTTCTTTGTATTAATATTAATCATTTTGAAATTCTGACTGATTGCAATGATTTATTTCTATTATAGATTTATTGGACTTGTTCAAATTTTCATTTGAATTTCTGTCTATTTTCAAATCTTGTTTATCTGATTCATTTTTCTCAGATGGGTCTTCCAGAAATTTTTCTAATTTTTCATTATCAGATTTCTGAAGCTCTACTGATTTGTTGCGAATATCACATTCATCAGTTTTCTTGCAATTTTCTATGACAATTCCTTCCAGAAATTTTTCTGATTTTCCATTATCAGATTTCTGAGGCTCTACTGATTTTTTAAGAACATAGCGTTCATCAGTTTTCTTGGAATTTTCTATGACAATTCCTTCAAGCTTCATTTCTGGTTTAGAATTCAAAAAATTTATTTCATCAGCTATCACATCCCTTGCTACAATAAATTTTTCTGATTCTACATTCCATAATTTATAGTAAAATTAAAATTAAAACGTAGCTAACTAAAATACTTTTCCAAGATATATCTTCAAAATTTTCATTTTTGTTTTTCTTATTTTATTATTCACATATATTGTACTATCGAAAACTTTTAAATATTTTACTTGAAGATTTTTACCATGCCATTGATATGATATTTTATACTGTTGTCAAGCATTAGTAAGGATTCCATTTATTAAATACATAGCAGTTAAAACTGCTTCTCCCCAAATTACTTCCTTCAGTTTATCTTGTTTATCAAGGTAGTACTTTTTCAGTAATTGTTCTAATCATTCTTTCTCCATTTAATAATAGAGTATGAGGAACTGTTAAATTATAGCTGATTTCATTATATTTGCAATAGTTCTTCATTTCATTCGGTAAATACTTTCCACCATAATCACAAATTTACTATTTTTAAATTAAAATGAGTTTGACTTTTTTTTTCTTTTTTATAAATTCTTTGAAAACAGAAAATACATCTGATTTGAATGCTATTAAATATGTAACGCAGTAGTTCGTAAATTCATCTACAAACAATACAAAATAATTTTTACCATCTAATGGCGAAGGAGTGATTGGTTCGCAAACGTCTGAATGAATAATAAAAAATGGTTTTTTTATATGATTTTTATTTTTTCTTTTCTGAAAAGGTACTCTTGCTTGTTTGCCAAAAATACAAGCTTCTCAAATATAATTATTTAGTAGAATATTATTAATTAGTTTAATACCATCGACCATCTTATTATTTTTCATTTCAATAATTTTCGATTTGCCCATATGTCCAAGTCATTGATGCCATCAACCATAATTACTGTTTATCGCATTAGAGCCTTTTTTAATATAATTTATTAATAATGAATTCTATATGAATCAAATTATTTATGGGCTTACCGACAAAAATTATTTTATCATTTTTAGTAACTTCAATCCCATTTGGATTGAAGTGAATACTCATCTGTGCCTTCTGCTTGTTGCTGACAGATAGTAAATTTTGCGGCACTTCCGAACAATATAAGACGTCGTCCAGAACACCTTTAATCCTTCATTGCTGGTAATATTCAGGATATTTCTTTTAAGTGCAACTGTCAAATGTTATTATCTCCTGAATATTGCTGTTCATTTTTCGTATAGAATTTGCGATCTTTTATACGATGATTTTCTCTGTCATATTGGGAAACCATATCAAGACTGCAAAATTGTTCATGCCGTGTGAAAAACCAGTGCCGTGTCATTGGTTTTTGCAAAACCACAAAACCAATGACAAAGTACGTGCAATAGATCAAGTTCGGATAGAAGAGAGCGGATTCTAAACTTCCATACACTATATTTTTCACCGTTCGAATGTATAATATTCCTTTTTGTTTTAAGAGACTCCATTTTTCACTTACTAGAAAAAAATTTTTTTTTGTCTATTTAACACAGTTTTATTTTATTACTAGATTACGTTATACACAAAACCACGGAAAGTTTGCAGGCGAAATCTGGGCCGATAACCTATTGAATTTTTATTAAATATAGTAGGTGTAATGTTAAAATAAAGATACACGAAATAATCTTTTGACATGAACTTTATTTCAAACGAGGAAAGAAAAGACGTCTGTTCAAACGAAAGGACAACGCAAAGCACAACACATTTTATTAATAATTTTCGTGTAGATTTATAATTTTAGTACATTTATCATTTTAGTGTATATAAAAATAAAAGAACTTAGAAAGCGCAGCGATTCTGTTGTGAATATCTATGTTGTTTCTAAATATTATATTTCACATACATTATATTTCAAACTCTTTGTTATAACGCACAGAATTGTATATATCGGTCGAGTATTATCGTTATCGAGGTAATATTACAGCACGCCCATTTATACATACCGCGCGCAGCGATCAAAGTGGTTATCGCAGCATCTTGTCGAAGGTGTCATATGAGACGTACTTTATTTTACGATCTTTATTTTAACTGGAAATATATTTGCTTCTTGACTCGAGTTCTTATATAACTTATAATAAAAATAATTCGTTTAATTTTGTGTATATTCTCTTTCAGTATGGCGCCTGTAGCCTTGAAAAAACTGACCGCGTAACAAACATCTCGTGAAGCTGAAATTGAGAGTATTCGGTCGCGCTTGTTAACGAAACCGCGTGAAACGCTAAGAAAAAATATAATACAAGCACGGCTTGACGCAGTAGGGAATATCTGGGCAGAAATTCGAAAGACGCATTCAGATATAATTGTTAGGGAAGACGCGGAGACAGATGCCTATGTTGCCGACAACTGGTTTGAGCGTATACAAGGGGTTTATGAGAGCGCTCTGGATGATATTTTAACGTTAAGCGCGATATTTAGAAACTCCGGGGGTGATTATAATATATCGGCAGGCTCTGATAATCGCGTGACTAAATTACCGAAGATACCTCTGCCTCGGTTCTCCGGCAAGTATGAGGATTGGTCTAGTTTTTGCGACCTTTTCACTTCTCTTGTGCACGATGCACCGGGCTTATCGGACGTAACTAAACTACAGTATCTAAAGGGTTGCCTGACTAAGGAGGCTGAATCAAAGAGAACAAATCAAAGACGTGACAATCACTAATGCCAAATACGGAATACGTGGCAGGCACTGATTAATCGTTATTACAACCCTCGACTTATTATTAATGAGCATTTGACTGCATTTATGGAGATTCCGCATATTAAAAAGGAATCTGCAACCGAACTGCGATCCTTTGCTGATGAAGCCCAGCGTATATTGCGGGCGTTGAGAAATTTGAAACTTCCAGTGGAACACTGGGATGTTTGGGTGGTTTTTTCGCTTTCAGGCCGCTTAGATACAGAGACACGTAAACTATATGAGGCTGAGCTGAGCGAAAAGGATCGTGAGCTCGATTTGGAAGATAGCCCGACCGAATCGGTTGCATCTAATGCGCTTCCAAAATTTGCAGATTTTTTCCGATTCTTGGAGAAAAGATCACGCACGCTTAGTATGGTGACTGCTGAGCGCAAAGCGGAAAAAAGACCAACTTCTACTGTAACGTCTGGGTCTCACCCTCGGAAGGTGCTTCATAGCAGCTCCTCTCGAGTGCCGTCTTTTACAAAATGTTAGCTTTGTTCCGATGCGCATTCTCTCGCAAGGTGCTATAAAATAAAAGAATAACATCCACATGAGCGGCTAACTACTATTAGACATTTAAAATTATGTTTTAATTGTTTGGGGAGGCACAGGGTGAATGCTTGCACTTCTTCAGGGCGCTGTACTGTATGTCAAGGTAATCATCATACTATCCTGCATCTCGGAAACATCGACGATTCGCGTAGTACTCAGCTAGGCTCTGTAGATTTGAAACCGACTAGAGCAATTGAGAAAAACCCTGTTGTACGTTTACATGCGGCTAAGAGTTTATCTCAGAAACGGAGAGTTATTTTAGCAGTTGCACGAATTGAAGTAATGAGTCCGAATAGAAATATCACTTTTGTACGAGCACTTATAGATCAGGGGGCCGAAGTTTCATTTGTTCCGGAATCAATAGTGCAACTTTTAGGACTTTCAAAGAAACGCGCACATGTACCGTTATCCGGGTTTAGAGCAAGCGCGGCGTGCACTGCGGACTCTATGACGCATCTCGTTCTGAGGTCACGCATTGATTCGAGCTTCGAACTAAAAACAGAAGCGCTCATTCATCCTCGGCTGACATCTAAACTTCTAGCAGAGAGTTTTAGGGATATGTATGTGAAACAGTTTGAAGATTTAACTCTAGCTGACCCGCAATTTTTCGTGTCAAGCAGAGTAGATGTTATATTAGGCGCAGACGTTTTTGCACAATTGATTCGACCCGGTTTGAAACGTTTTCCTCCTTCTCAACTTATCGCATAAAATACAGTCTTTGGGTGGATCGTTTCAGGTGCGTTTCAGAGAGAGCCTTGACGGCGGACGGTACAGTTTTCATTTGAAACGCCGACGCAAATATTACACTGCGCATCTATGCAAGCTCTAAGTGACTCTCTACAGAAGTTTTGGTCAATCGAAGATCTTCCCTCGCGGATTATTAACATGAAGCCTGACGATGCGGCTTGCGAAAATCTGTTCAAGAAAAATTATACACGAAATTGGCAATGTCGATACGAAGTAAATCTGCCAATCAAACCCGACATTCCGTCTGCTTTTAACGAAACTAGACATATTGCTCTGAAGTCACTCTCTGCAATTCATCGTCATCTCGATCGTGATTCAAAGCTGCCTAAGGCTTACAAAACTTTCATGGAAGAATACGAAAATTTAGGACATATGACTCGAATTCCAAACTCAGAAATTCCTAAAGAAGGAACATGGTATTTACCGCATCATCCGATTCTTCAAATTTTAAACGTTTTATGGAAGCTTAGAGTAGTATTCGACGCATCTAGAAAAACTCAAGCTGGTCAATGCCTCAACAATTTTCTATATACGGGGCCTGCACTTCAAAAAGACCTTTCACTAATTCTTCTGAATTGGCGTAGGTATGCGTTTGCATTTACTGCGGACACTGTAAAAATGTTACGACAGATCCTAGTGAAGCCTGCGGACCAGGATTTGCGACGAATAGTTTGAGCTCCTACCGCTGCTTCATCTCCGATCGATTATCGCCTACATATCGTCGTATACGAGACAGTGTGCGCACCGTATTTGGCTATTCGGACACTACTACAGTTAGTTGAGGATGAAGAAGCTAGGTTTCTGCTCGGGGCTGAGTGCATAAAAAATGAAACTTATGTAGATGATACATTTGCTGGTGCATACGATCTGCCCACCGTTATACAAAAAAGGACGAGCTTATTGCGCTCTTAAATTCTGCTGGCTTTTCTCTTGATAAGTGGGCAGCTAATGACCCGAAACTTCTACCTTTGTCCGCGCGGCACGGTCCTTGTAAGCAGACCGAGGCCGATAAATCTGTTAGAACGCTCGGGGTTCAATTGAGTTCAGCTAAAGATCAATTCAGGTTTGAGGTTACCGATATTGCAGAATTCTCATCAGATACGACAAAGCGAGCTATTTTATCAAATATAGCACGCGTATTTGATCCTTTAGGGTGGCTATCTCCATCTACGGTAACAGCTAAGATTTTTAAACAATACTTGTGGATACAAAAGTTTGATTGGGACTCGCCGTTGTTCGCAGAGCTTCAAGAAAAATGGAGCGCATATTGTGAATCGCTAATTCGTTTAAAGGAAGTAAGTATTGATCGGTGGTTAGGAGTTCGTGGTAATTGTACTTATCGGATCCATGTATTTGCTGACGCTTCATCTCGAGCTTATGCTGCCACGGTATATATACGAGTCGATCGAGGAGAGGAAAAATTTAAAGTATCTCTGCTCGCAGCTAAAACCAAGGTGACACCGGTTAAAATGGTTAGCATTCCTAATTTGGAGCTTAGCGGGGCGTCTCTGCTCGTAAAACTCATTGGAAATATCAAGAAACTAAATTTTTTCAAATTAATACCAGTATTCGCATGGTCCGATAGCCAAATTGTACTGACTTGGTTGCGAAAACATCCTTGTAGCTGGAAGACTTTCGTTGTGAATCGAGTGTCATGTATTCAAACCGAGCTACTATCAGCTATTTGGGCACACGTTCCTTCTAAAGAGAATCCGGCAGACTTGGCAACTCGAGGTTGTGATTCCGCGCAGTTAGCACGAAGCGATATTTGGTAGTGTGGGCCATGCTGGCTTTCACAGACGACTGATCAATGGCCAACACCGAAGGAAACCGCGACAGTACTACACGCACGAAAGTTGACGTCCGAATCAGATATATTGACTCGATTTTCATCATTGTCGCGCTTAAATCGCGTAGTCACTTATTGTAAACGCGTAATCAATAATCACCGAAGGCGCAAAAATGGGCAAGAATTGCTTCCATCATTTCTTACTTCGACTGAATTATCTGGCGCTCGTTTTGCTGTCATTCGTCTATCGCAGAATAGCAGTTTAGCAGAGGAAATCGAGATATTAAGGGCAGGAAAGAAACTACCGCCTCGAAACCGACTTAGTAAATTAAATTCCTTTTTATGCAAAAATAACCTTTTACGAGTAGGGGGCCGACTATCGCACTCCAAGCTATCGTTCGATTGCAAACACCCTCCAATTTTGGTACAGTATTCCGCTCTCAGCACACTATTCGTACAGCCGCTCATCGGATGTGTCTCCACGGAGGTGCTACTTTGACCTCTAGTATTTTAATGCAGCAGACATGGATCCTAGGTAGACATAAATTGGTGAAGTGGGTGACTCACAAATGTCTAACCTGTCAGAGGGTTAAACCTCAAGTGGCTCAGCAACTAATGGGAAATCTACCACCGGATCGCGTAACGGTTAGTAGACCGTTTTCTATTTCCGGACTAGACTATGCAGGTCCTATACAAGTTCGTACAACTAAAGGTCGGGGCACAAATCTTACAAAGGTTACATTGTCATTTTTGTTTGTTTTTCTACACGAGCGCTCCATTTAGAACCAGTGAGCGATCTATCGTCGGCGACTTTTATTAATGCATATCGTCGTTTCGTCGGTAGGCTGGGCTCTGTAGCAAACTATACAGTGACAACGCCACGAATTTTCATGGAGCTGATAATGAATTGAAAGCAATGTTCAATCGGGCGTCGTCGTTTTATGAGGAACTTGCTTCAGTTCTCGCAAATGACGCCACCGAGTGGGTATTTATTCCTCCGAATGAACCACACTATGGTGGATTATAGGAGGCCGGTGTTAAGTCCGTGAAATATGACCTAAAAAGAACAGTAGGCGAGCACACGCTAACCTACGAGGATCTGTCGACAGTTGGAAATCGTGGAAATTGAAGCTTACCTTAATGATCTGCATGCTTTAACACCCTTTCACTTTTTAAATGGTAGTTCTTCAGTTTTATTGTCAGATGCTAATGTACATGTCATGCCTTAGAACCGATTAGATCGTTTCTAACTACTTCAACGCATTAGAAATCAATTTTGGAAACGATGGTTAACGGAGTATATTCTGCATTTACAACAGCGAGAGAAATGGAGAAATCCGACGGAAAATTTCTGCGTTGGTCGGTTGGTGCTCGTGAAAGATGATCGCTTCCCACCCTCAAAGTGGCCACTAGGTCGAAACGTAGAAGTCCAACCATTACCAGACGGCCTGGTAATGGTGCCGACTGTGAAGACGGTGACGAAAACGCTTCGCCGGCATATCGTGCGTTTTTGCCCTTTACATATTGATGATGGTCATAAAAACGAAAGAGAACCGATAATTAAATAATTCGTCTCCTAGACAAGGGCGGCCGGGATGTTCAGATCCTTTATAAATTTAAATGATAAAGACGAAATATAATATTATGATATATCGCGTTATTTAGCCTTTGTTCGATTGGTCCTCTAGCGGGGAAGCAGGCTGCGCGAGAGAGGGCGGGCCAGCATTGTTGACCGGACCGCTGAACAGTTCGAACGCGTTTTAATATCGCTTGAGATTTCTCAATATTAATTACTCGAGTCTGTTGTAAAAAAGTATAATTGTGTGCGTGTGCATGTGTGTTTAAGTGTACGTGCATTGTACCTCGAGGTGGCTATAAAACTGTATTGGGAACGGGGTCCACGTGACCCGGTTCAGGGCGAGCTTGATATGCGGCAACGCCTTTGTTGCCCGACACCTCTGCGTTGGTTCCCCGAGACGTCGGGCGCACTTGGTGACGGAGTAGGACCATCTTTCGAGCTTTCCGTGCCCGACTAATCCACGTACAGGTGGTTTATGGTTGCGGCTTGCGTTTGTATCAAGACTCAGCGCACTCCTGAATGATGTGGCGTTCATGTCTGTGCTTTGTATTGCGTAAAGTTTGTATCGTCTATTCGTAGGTAAGATATAGAATAAGTTTGTTGGACGTCCGTACTTTGTTAAGCGTCTAGTTTAAGGTTAGTACTAGGCTAAGTTTAAGTATATATATATAAGTCGCGTACATTATATTTAATGTTGTATTCTATGTATAATAAAGAACATTAATATTAATAAAGATTCCTCTTGCTACGGCTTTTTCCTCAATACCATGAGGGTTTTTACGTCGAAGCAAGAGTGTTCATTGTTCCGGATAAAATTGCATTTTATTTGAAAACCTCTCACTCACTCATCCATTGCTTTATTTACAATAGCTCATTAGCAACATTATAAACAGCTGCCCTGCGTGGCAAATGATTTATCAGTTTATGTTATTTTTGATTATATTTATTTGATTTGTTCATTACATTTGATTTGCTTATGTTATTAAAGATAATTTCGTGTATCTTTATTTTAACATTCCACCTACTATATTTAATAAAAATCCAATAAAAATGATTCATTATTGAATTAACTTACTTGAAAATAGAAGGTATTAATATAATATACAATAAAATTTATATATTTTTTATATATATTATATTATATATAATAACTAATACAATTTGAAAAAGAGTCTTGCATTAAAAATGAAAAAAAATTTTAAAAAATCTTTGTAAATTAAATTTAATATATGCAATAATATTATAAAGAAATTCTTTTTAGTAACAGTATTATGAAAATAAAATTATCTAAATCTTTTCTGACGAAAATTTAGCAAAAGAAAACTAAATATTTAATACGTTTCATATTGTACAATAAGATTCTTAATGCTGTTTCTAATCATACAACAATTTAAGTTATTAGCATAATTAATACAATTTTCTAACTTCTCAAAGGTACAAAAATATTTTTATCATTTACAAATGCATTAAAATCACCAAAGAAATTTCCCATTAAATCATCCATTTAGGTTTCAAAAGAACGAGTCATTTCAGAAGGATCGGTGATTATTTTAAAGTGATATCGTCTATTTGGCTCTCTATTATATACCAGGACAAAAATATGATTAATAAGTAATAATTAAAACAAATAATTATTACTAATTTCGAAGTAATACCTGTAGTTATTGACATCGTCTTCATTATCATCGTTTTGCCCAATTGGATTTCTGAAACTATTTCTGTACTGTTGATCATTTTCAAACCTGTAAAACATTTAATAAGTATTAAAAATATTTATGAGTAAAAGTAATATATTGAGATATGTATGAAATATATAATCAGATATAATCGTGAAATATTATATCCGTCTGCCATCTATATTATTATAGACACACTTCGCGTATTGATATACATATTAAAAAACAAATTCGTAAAATAATTATTGATATAATAATTATGACAACCTCACAGTCCTTATTTATAATTACCATATTATTGTACTCCACATTTGCATAATTAACCTTATGTAAAATTTTGAAATTACTCAACTATATGAATTATTAATACTTTATTAAGTTACAAATGCAAACACATACCTTTTTATTGGAATAAAATTGAAAACACAATTTCGCATGTCCATCTTCATGCAATCTGCAGTCCGTAAACGAGGTGCACATATACATAAACTTATTGAGTCTCTGATGAGGAGCTGTAGTGAGCTCGAAACGTTGGACTGGATCTTCAATTAGGTAAAGGTGTTGGGGACACTCAGATTGAACTTTACTAACAAAAATTTTTTTAGCTAATATTTTATTTCCAGATTAGTCTACGGGGGTGACTGTATACATGGACAGTCTGACTGTCATTATAATTTTTAATTTTAATTTTTGTTTTTATTTTTTTTGTGTATTAATGTATTAATGATAATGTAGATATGTATTGATATTGTTACGTATTGTTTTCCATTGATTTGATTAGACTGCAAGACCAATGAAAAAATATTTATTAATTAATATATTTTTATACAGTTAATATGTTTCCGTAAAGCGCTATAACACGTGCTGATTACATTAATGCGCAGTATTATTAACGAAAATAGACTAGTATAGAAGAGTAAGTCCCATGTAAAATTTTTTCCAAAACTTTTGGGTTACATCCATTAGTACTGTAACCCAATCACTTGATGGAGTCACATCCAAATTGTAAATATAGATATAATATATGCATTAGAGCTGCTCCCCTCACTGTCCCGCCATGGAGATGCTCACAAAATATAATATTATTTTGCTAATATGTAAGATATACACGAAAGAAGTGTCAATCGAATTGATTTAAAACTGTAAATAAAATAGAAATTTAAATTAATAATTTAAAAGCTAACAGGGTAAACTTATGTAACAACATATGCAATATCATTGAAAATTTCTACGAAGCTCACGAGTAGCGTAGTGGTTAATGTTCTCGCTTTTGATGCGGAAGATCAGAGTTCAATTCCTAACTTTTTTTAAAATAAATTTTAATAGTGAATAAAATGTATCATTTATATAATTTATGTATAAATTAACTGATGTTTAAGAGAAAAATATATAATCTTATAAAATACTACAAAAGTTCTCTTTTAAAATAGAATTAAAAATGGTACTTATGTCGACTATTCTGAATTAAATTAATAAATATTTTTATCGGTCTTACAGTCTTTATAATATAACATATTAGCTAAAATATTGACAGTCAGACTGTCTTCTTTATATTCACCCCCGTAGAATCTGAAATAAAACTTATTACTACAATAAATTATCCTTTACTAACATAGAATATTGCTTTTATTATTTTTATTTTATTTATTATTTTATTGTTATTTTTATTTTTATTTTATTATTAATTTTATTTTATTTTTATTTTATATTTTCACTTTTAATTTTTAATATAATTTATTGTAGTAATAAGTTTTATTTCAGATTCTACGGCGGTGAACATAAATAAGGACAGTTTGACTGTCATTATTTTAGGTGATATATTATATTATGAAGACTGTAAACCCGATAAAATATTTATTAATTTAATCTTTGAAAATAGTTTTTTTTTAATTTTCTTATTTATAATTATTTTATTAACAAAGATCATAAAAATTATTTCTATCTTCAGCATTCTTCTGCCATGAAAGACATACTAATATTAAATCTCTTTAATTTTTATTTATAGAAATAATAATATTATTGCTTATTGAAATTATTTATTTTATCACAAATTAGGAAATTGATATGCAAACTAATTTTAGCCGAGAGCAGACAATTATTTTATATTTGAAAATTTCACATTGCTTTTGAGATCAAAAATATACATTCTTGCATTTATATTCAATACAATTATAATTATAACATTAATTATTCATTCTTACTTAGCTATAAAATAGAAGCGCAGTCTTGCACGCAATTTCTTATAAATTTATATTATCAATATATTCATTATATTAGCTCAAAATTTCTTTTACAATTTCATTAATATTTAATAATTAATACCGAACAGCTTTTAATTTTAAAATACTTTTATTACGAAAAATTACATAGAAAAACAAAACTAACGATAATATTAGGATTTCATTACTTTTAAATCTTTTTTTTAATTTTATTTTGTAATTCTCAGAGCTTTATACTTACTTTAATCAATTAATAAAGATTCAAAAAATTGATTTTTTGATTTCGGCCTTAATTTGTTAAAACATCCGAGCCATTCTTTTGTTTAACTGAGGAAATAATTTTTAGTCAAGTATTTATTTTATGTAATAATTATGTGGATCCATGTAATTTGTATTTATTTTAGAATCAATATTTATTCATTAAAAAAAATGGAATTGAACCCATTTCCGGAACGTAGAATTCACTACCTATAGACAGTAAACCAATTTCTATTTTAAGTATAAGTGTTTAAATGTAAATATGTTTATCATCTTACACATCAAATTTAAGTTTTATTTTAATTCTTCATTTAAAAGTAATATATTTATTCTCTTATAAGCCTGAAATACATTAAATTAAATAAATTGTATTTGAAAGTTAATCCACTATTGATGTGCTTACACGTAAACTTGCCGAACCAAAAAAGTTTTGCACGTCAGCACGTGCTAGCGATGCGACGCGGAGGGGGAGGACAAGGCCTGAAGGCTGCACGAGAGAAAAACAGATATAAGGAATTGTGACAGAGGCCGGGAGGCCCGACTGCCCGAAAGACTAAACAGTGTGATGTCTCTATCCTGTAAAAAATAAGCTATAGCGCGCGAAAAATGTGCCGTTTGAAATTCAATATGGTGTTTCGTAAGAAGGAAATAAAGACAAGAATATATCTATATTAGAATATTAATTAAAATTATTATACTATGTAAATGAAATAAGAAACGATATTAATTTAAAAGTTAGCTTTATTCGATAAGTATAATACTGCGCGGCTGCCAAAAGCGAAGTGTTTGTATCCGCAAAAACATCTCCATGCACACCCCGCACACATCGCAACTCCCCACCCCAAGTAAAGCGAGCGCCAATCCGCGCATCGACCGTCCTTCTCCCTTGCTGGTTGTGTACGCTGCAGCTGCTCCCATGCAGCGTCACTTAATTGCGGGAATTCCTCGGCGGTCATAAATGTGTATCGTTTAGCTTCAGCTATGCGCATGTAAGTTTGTTGGCGATCGAACTCAATTATAAAATGTAGTTCAAATATTTATTTGAACAGAATGCCCATACATATCGGTTCTATATGAATAATGTATATTTTTAATGTCCGTGTCCTTTGCGCTATCAAGTGATTCAATATTATTTGTATTTATAAACTATTATAAAATACATATTTGCTATAGGTATAAAATACTTATTTTTGATCGTTTAAGCTATTTTTTTATTACATAATTATATTTCGCGGTTATAAAAGGAGTGTAAAAGGACATGACAAAATACGGTTTCGTGACACGTCGAATGTAGTCGTATTACGTCACAACAGTCACTTGACGCCCCATCTTGCGGCGTTAGTGGTACTATCGGTTTTTCCCCATCTTGTTAATTTTTCCCAACTTACTCTTCTATACTAGTCTGTTTTCCTTGGTATTATAAATATGCATGCTTGAACAAAATATATATAAATGATCTATATGTTAATATATGGACACACGCTGCCATCTGATGCATAAAAATATAATTTTGGAACCATAAACTAAAATTTGTACAAGCCAATCATGCTTCTATAATAGGTCCAGATTGCAAACACGATTTGCCTGACAAATTCTGTGTCTAATTTGGACCGATTCTGGAAGCACGGTTGGCTTCTCCAAAACGTGAATCCAATATGGAAACACATAGGGCCCATACGCACATGCGTACACTGGAGCCACACCGTGACGAGCACGCATCTAGGTGCACGAGCTCGGAAAACATCTGGAATATCGCACGAAACTATCAGTACCTCGCTTTTTCTACCAGATGTCCTCGTTTTCAGTTGAAAATTTTTACTGCAGTCTCGCCCATAAGGGTCGGCGATCTCCCCTTATTATCTCTGTCTCTACTCTAGTCATGACAATCACATTCGAGCGACGGAGGTGCAGTTTGTAGGTTAAAATGAGAAAGAAATATTTTTATAAAAATTAAACAAATATAACATTTGTAACATGAAAATTTCTATAGTCTATAATTATTCTGCATTATTTGTAAAAAATGGCAAAATTTCAATGGTCTATTATAAAAGAACCAAGGGTATATATGTAAATAATAAACTTATTCAGTATCAATATTGCATATAAGAACAGTTCCGATTGTATATAATTTTTTCAGTTATAATTTAGCCTATGAGTTACTTCATTTCCAAATTATATTTAAATCATTATTTTATAATCATTATTTAAATTGGAGTTATGTATTAGACACTTTATTAGAGCCAATTTTATGGTTTGTTGAAAATTTTACTGCTAGTCTTGGACCAGTGAGTATATTACTTATTAATTTTATAACAGAACTTTATTGTAATTATAAATTTAAGATATTTCTGATTGTTTTTTAATCTTCATTTTCTAGATATTTGTAATAATGGCTAGTTTATTAACAGCTTTAATAGTATATGTAGCATATTATGTAGGTCTTCCTTATTGGTGGGAAAAAAGTCCAGGATTTACAGTAATTTTAATGATTATTGGTAATTGGTTATTAGTTAATATATGTTTTCATTATTATATGGGAATTAATGTGCCAGCTGGTTATCCACCAAAAGGAGGTTTGATATCAGAGGCTGTTAGTATTTGCAAAAAATGTATTAAGCCTAAACCACCAAGAACACATCATTGTTCAGTATGCAATAAATGTGTACTCAAAATGGATCATCATTGTCGTATCCTTGTTTAACAAATATTTATATATGATTAAAAATTAGAAAAGGATTTTAATATTAATTTTTTATTTTGTTTTATATTATTGGTTATGGAAGAGTTACATGAATGACTTTCAAATTTCTTTGTAATAAATTATCATATTTGGTGATTAAATAATTGTGTAGCTGATTAAAATCAGTTTTTTTTTCAATATGTTCAAAAATTCGTTAATTATTAAGAGTAGAAAAAGATTTCTCTATAAATATTTTGTTTCGTTATTTAATAACAAAAAAATAAATTTACATGGCATATTTTTTAAACTCCTTACTTTTAATATATATATATATATATATATATATATAGCTTGGCTGAATAATTGCATAGGTCATTACAATCATAGATATTTTTTCCAATACATGGTATTTTCTGTCCTTGGAGTTACCTTTATCATAGTGTTTGGAATACAGTTGGCATATGAAGAATTTGTTCTTTCACCTGAACTAGATATTGATGGTTACCCAGTTCGCATAAACAATTCAGAAATTATCTCAATGGTAATAGATTGTTAGACTTTTTTTTTATAAATGAAAATTACTCCATTATTTATCTTCATTATAAAATATTTTTTAAAATGTGAAGTCTATTTTAGAAAATTATTACTTAAAAACGACAAAATATTTTATTAGAAATAATTAAATTATTATTTTTAGACTGAATCATTAGATCATCTTAGTAAAGAAGAAAGAGAACATATAGCTGAACAAGTAATTGAAAGAAATGAAAACGAATATAAGAGAAAATTAATAATTTTAGCTGCTTTGATTTGTGTCACAACTTTTTCAGCACTAGGAGCTTTAATTTTCTGGCATTCTGGCTTAATTAGCAGAGGTGAGACTAGTATTGAAGCTCGTATTAATAATACTTTTAAAAAAAAATTTAAGGCTATAGGAAAAAAATATACAAATCCATATGACTTTGGATACCGAGAAAACTGGAAATTATTTTTAGGCTTAAAAGACAGGTAATAAATTATATAATATAATAAACTATACATTAATTTATAAAGAAATAAAATAAATATAAATTAATAAAAATTATTTATATAGAAATTGGCGGTATCTACTGTTTCCATCAGTTCATAAGCCTTATAGCGATGGTCTTTTATGGGAAACTGCAGAAATTAAGAAATTTTTCTAAATAAAAGTAGATGTAAAGTAAATTATTTAAACATATAAAGATTTATTATAAACCAATATATTTAAATTATTTAAATATATTGATAAATTACATACTGGCTATAATTTTTTACATATCTCAACTCTTCATGAAAGATTTGACTTTCACCACCACTTATATCTTTGAAATAATAATAGTCCAGAAGATAGTAATTTTTGTCGATGCTGCTGAGTGCCAGACTTAAAAGAGGTTCGAATCTCGGTCTAGAGCTTTGAGTATGTTTTGTGAATTAAGGGTCTCTGCAATCACCAATTTAATAACGTTAGTTATTTAATATTTTAATATTGTTTAATACAAAAACAAGTAAAAATAGATAGAATATTTATATCATGAAAAATAATCTTATATATATAAAACAAGAAAATGCAATATGTGATAATTCTTGATTTTCTAGCAATGCATTGACTGTCTTAATAAGAAAGGATTTTTCAAGGATTTTTAAAAAATTCTGCAAAGATCTGAAAGCACTCTGAATTGATTACTAAAAAAACATTAAAAAATACACGAAAGCCTTACAAACATTATTTTAGAATCTTTTCTAAAAGAATTCATGAAAACGAAATAAAAATTTATTCTAAAAAAATTTCGAGAAAAATTTCTAAAACAAATCACAGAAGGATTTTGAAATAATACAATGAATCGGTTAATTAAAGTATTTTAAAATTCATCAAATTTTGCAATACTACATTTCATGAAAATTTACATATTTTAGTTTACAATAATTTTATTTGAATTATGTTGAATTATTTTATTTTCAAACTTGAAAATGATTATGGAGGGTAAATAACAGGAGTGGAAAGTCCGTTTGCTTTACATGGGAAAAGCTTATGACAAATTAGTCGGAGTCGGAGATGGTCGGAGCAGGTCGGAGCAGAGATGATAAGGGGAGATCGCCGACGCTTATGGGCCAGACTGCAGTAAAAATTTTCAACTGAAAACGAGGGCCTCTGGCGGCCAAAGCGAGGTACTGGCCGTTTCGTGCGATATTCCAAATGTTATTTTTCGAGTTCGTGCGATGGTGCGATCGAGGGGGGAGATGACTGTCTTCGGCGCGTGCAGAGGAAAAGCTTGTCGAGACAATAGGCTGGCAGCGGGGGTGACATAAAAGATAAGTATCTTATACTGACCAAAAAGGAATTTTATTGCTACATATATATTCTCGCAGTAGCTATAGCAAGCAGCTCGAAGTTTTGAAACCTACGGCAACTTTAAGGAAAACTGGCAAACATCAAAGCTCAGAAAATCTCTTATAGCAAAGAGCTACCAAATTTTTCAATTAGTCGACTAACGCAATTTTTGTTAAAATTTTTATATATACGTTTTTTAGGGTTCCGATTATATATATGATAGTAAAAATTGGTGATAATTTCAATTTTATAATAAATCACATTAAAACCCAGTTAAAATATTGTTTTTATAACTTATCTCGTAAAATACAAAAAAAACATTAAATAATTTAACTAAAAGTTGAAAATCTTATCAAAATACATATTTTTTAATCTATATATTTTTCCTTTAAACGTTTTTTATTAACAAAAATGCACTTCACCGTAATATTCTCATTGACTGTTCTATATCCTACGTTAGTTTGAATATATTTCTTTGGGAACTCTTGGTACAGAAAAATGTATAGAATAAGAAATATATTTTTTGATGAAATCTATGACTTTTCTTAACAATGCTTTTTGAAACTTTTCGTATTTTACAAGATAATTTAGAAAAACCAGATTTTTACGCTGTTCTTATAGTTTTCACTATAAAAATGAAATTGCCTTAAATTTTCACCATTATATTTATGATAAGCACTCTAAAAAACATAAACAATATTTCAACATACTAAAGTAAGGCGATTAATAAAATATGCAGATACAATCTTACTTTTGTTAATTCAAAAAGTAACTAGATTTTTCTGTCAGTAATAGAATAATATTTGTGAACAACACAAACATTCTGCTAAAGATTCTGTAAAATAAAATTTTTGTAAAAACCTAAAAATCAAAACCTTCGGGTACTAGACAATAGATGGATATTATAAACAAATATGAATATAAAAAAGAATTATTAATAAATAATGGAAATGAATTAAAAAAAATTATTCTACGAATCTCTTCTCGAGATCGTCACAGACAGTTTTATTTTCTGTAATGTACTGTACAATAAGACTACAAGTTTATATAAACATAATATTACTTAACTAAACATAATTTACGTTGCGCTACACATTGAAAACATTTCCAAATTTAAGTGATTCAATTTCATAAAAGTATATTTATTACAATCCCACAAACATTCATTCAAATTCTATTGAAAGACAAACATACAGGTCTAATAGGAACAAATATTCTGCTGTGACGTAATACGACTACATTCGACGTGTCACGAAACCGTCTTTTGTCATGTCCTTTTACCAGAGATAATAAGGAGAGATTGCCGATGACATATACGAAAGGCTCGACGATTTTCGAGCGCCCGGGAGCGTGCGCCCTCAGCAGGCTCAACTGCTACACTAACGCGCCAACGCGACGTCACAGCTACGTCAGCATAAATTAATGTGCGCATTTGCCTACGTCACAGCTCGTGACGTAGGCAATAAATATATATAGATATAGTTATACGCTTTTGTCCAATGCGACGTTGTCGTTTTCGTTTATATCATTACAGAGGCTAAGCCAAAACATCTAATATGCGCACGAGTATCAAAAAGCAATTCAGATCCAACTCCGATGCCAGGTTTATCATGCAGACGAATTTTTGATTCTGCAGAAAATTAAGACTTTCTTTTCTTCCATTGTAGAAATTTCAAATTGAGTCTTATGATTTTGTGCTAAAATGGATATTCTTTAATTAATTTAAAAAATTTAATTTTAATTTTTAATGCTTATATTATATTGTAGTAAATAACGCGTATGAACAAAAAGAGAAAATCCATTAATTGTCTCAAATAATAAAAATATAAATAATAATATAAATAAAAAATACTCTGTATTATTACTTATTGGTATGATATACATATTGATAGACAATTCGTGTAATTTCGATTTAACACAAAGATTAATCTAAATCATAGAGTCATTTTCTGTATAAATTAATAACGAAATTATTCTGTTTGTTTATTTATAATATTGCAGTGATTGTGGACATAACCTCACTTATGATGAAATTATCTATTGAAGAAATTGTTAAAAAAAATTATCTGAATTACTTATGTATATTATAGAGTAATTGCAATAATTTATTTTATTCTGAAAATTATAGTATAATATTTTAAAGAACATATAATAAATCGTTTATAATCATAAATGTATATTATTTAATATATATATATATATATATATATATATATATATATATATATATATATATAAAATAAAAGTATCAATATAGAGTAGATTGAAATAAATATAAATGAGAAGTATGCTGTTTGAATGTGAAGGAAACTAGGAATCATGTACGTGATTTATGAATTATATTTAATATGTAGTATCAGAGACATAGGTTGATCAACTACGTTAACATTAAAATCTACGTCAAACTCGTATTTTTTAAAAATATGTTTAAGCTCGTGTCATAACGTATAGTAATTTAAAATACTTATACATTTTTTGATTGATAATGCATATTGTAGAAAATACAAAACTTCAAATTCTATCCTATTGTAAAATGTTGTAGAATGTAAATCTTATATCCTGTAGTTATAATTTAGATAGCGTATAACTTTTAAACTTAGTTTTTTAACTAAGTTAAAAAACTTCTATACTTTTATTTTATTTTATTTTAGCATTTAATAGCAAGAATTTCATTTTCAATTTTTGATTTATATTATTATTTATATATTTAATATTGCAGACAATCAATGGATTTTCTCTTTTTGTTCTTACGCGTTATTTACTACAATATAATATAAGAACTAAAAATTAAAATTAAATTTTTTGAACTAATTAAGGAATATCCATTTTAGCACAAAATCATAAGACTTAGTTTGAAATTTCTTTTGCAAAAAAAATTTCTTTTTTCTCTTTGGAAAGTCTTGATTTTTTGCAGAATGAAAATTCGTCTGCATTATGTAGCAGGCATTGGAGTTTGGGTCTGAATTGCTTTTTGATACTCGTGGGCATATTTGATGTGTTTTGGCTTAGCTTCTCTATGATTTAAACGAAAACAGCAACGTCGCAGCTCGTGACGTAGCAATAAATATATATAAATATAGTTGTACGCTTCTGTCCAATGCGACGTTGTCGTTTTCGTTTATATCATTACAGAGCTAAGCCAAAACATCTAATATGCGCACGAGTATCAAAAAGCAATTCAGACCCAACTCCGATGCCAGCTTTATCATGCAGACGAATTTTTGGTTCTGCAGAATATCAAGACTTTCCAAAGAGAAAAAAGAAATTTTTTTTGCAAAAGAAATTTCAAACTAAGTCTTATTATTTTGTGCTAAAATGGATATTCCTTAATTAGTTTAAAAAATTTAATTTTAATTTTTAGTTATTATATTATATTGTAGTAAATAACGCGTAAGAACAAAAACAGAAAATCCATTGATTGTCTGCAATATTAAATATATAAATAATAATATAAATCAAAAATTGAAAATGAAATTCTTGCTATTAAATGCTAAAATAAAATAAAATAAAAGTATAGAAGTTTTTTTAACTTAGTTAAAAATTAAGTTTAAAAGTTATACGTATATATATACATATATATATATATATACGTTATCATATATATATATATATATATACGTTATACGTATATATATATATATATATATATAACATATATATATATATATATACGTTATACGTATATATATATATATATACGTTATCTAAATTATAACTACAAGATATAAGATTTACATTCTACAACATTTTACAATAGGATAGAATTGGAAGTTTTGTATTTGCTGCAATATGCATTATCAATCAAAAAATGTATAAGTATTTTAAATTACTATACGTTATGACGCGAGCTTAAACATATTTTTAAAAAATACGAGTTTGACGTAGATTTTAATGTTAACGTAGTTGATCAACCTATGTCTCTGATACTGCATATTAAATATAATTCATAAATCACGTACATGATTCCTAGTTTCCTTCACATTCAAACAGCATACTTCTCATTTATATTTATTTTAATCTACTCTATATTGTTACTTATTGACATTTTAAACAATTAGTGTAATTCCGATTTAACACAAAGATTGGTCTAAAACATAAAGTCCTTTTCTGAATAAACTAATAATGAAATTATTCTGTTTGTTTATTTATAATATTACAGTGATTGTGGACATAACCTCACTTATCATAAAATTATCTATTGAAGAAATGGTTAAAAATAGATTATCTAAATTACTTATATATATCATAGAGTAATTGCAATAATTTATTTTATTCTGAAAATGATAGTATAATATTTTAAAAAACATATAATAAATCGTTTATAATCTTAAATGTATATTCTTTAATATATAAAATTTAATACAGAGATGTTTCTAAAAACAGTAAACAAGTCAGCAAATAAACAGCCCCAACAGTATTTGCTATAAGACTGCACACTCATGTAAATCATGTATGTAAATCATGCACAAAAATTTCAGATATTTGTACCCCAAAGTGGCCCGGCGATCCTCGTAGATCCAAAAAGATCTCCGAACATTGTTATTAAATATCGTAGCTTCTAAAACAGTTAACGGAACCAGCTGTACATAAAAAATTTTATTTTTAAGAGATCTATCTATCAAACAATTTTATATAAATCATAAGTTTTATTCTATTAATTTATTGCCGTTTTTTTCTTTTAGAGAAAAATTGCATGGAAAATAAGTATTATATTTTGATATGATCTATATTTTTTTATTCAGTTTGTTCCAAAACCTTTTATTGCTATCAATCACTATAATATTAGTAATCAAGCGACTCAAAATCTATACTTAATCTATCTATCCAGAATTTTTATCAGTTTTTTATATAAATCTGACAAGTTGTTCGAAACATCTCTGTTTCAATGATATATATATATATATATATATATATATATATATATATATTAAATAATATACATTTATGATTATAAACGATTTATTATATTATATTATATTACATCGTAGTAAATAATGCGATAGGAACAAAAAAAGAAAATCCATTGATTGCCTCCAACATTAAACATATAAATAATATAATAATATAAATCAAAAATAGAAAATGAAATTCTTGCTATTAAATGCTAAAATAAAATAAAATAAAAGTATAGAAGTTTTTTAACTTAGTTAAAAAACTAAGTTTAAAAGTTATACGTTATCTAAATTATAACTAGAAGATATAAGATTTACATTCTACAACATTTTACAATAGGATAGAATTTGAAGTTTTGTATTTTCTACAATATGCATTATCAATCAAAAAATGTATAAGTATTTTAAATTACTATACGTTATGACACGAGCTTAAACATATTTTTAAAAAATACGAGTTATCTATTTAGATTTTAATGTTAACGTAGTTGACCAACCTATGTCTCTGATACTACATATTAAATATAATTCATAAATCACGTACATGATTCCTAGTTTCCTTCACATTCAAACAGCATACTTCTCATTTATATTTATTTCAATCTACTCTATATTGATACTTTTATTTTATATATATATATATATATATATATATATATATATATATATATATATATATATATTAAATAATATACATTTATGATTATAAACGATTTATTATATGTTCTTTAAAATATTATACTATAATTTTCAGAATAAAATAAATTATTGCAATTACTCTATAATATACATAAGTAATTCAGATAATTTTTTTTAACAATTTCTTCAATAGATAATTTCATCATAAGTGAGGTTATGTCCACAATCACTGCAATATTATAAATAAACAAACAGAATAATTTCGTTATTAATTTATACAGAAAATGACTCTATGATTTAGATTAATCTTTGTGTTAAATCGAAATTACACGAATTGTCTATCAATATGTATATCATACCAATAAGTAATAATACAGAGTATTTTTTATTTATATTATTATTTATATTTTTATTATTTGAGACAATTAATGGATTTTCTCTTTTTGTTCATACGCGTTATTTACTACAATATAATATAAGCATTAAAAATTAAAATTAAATTTTTTAAATTAATTAAAGAATATCCATTTTAGCACAAAATCATAAGACTCAATTTGAAATTTCTACAATGGAAGAAAAGAAAGTCTTAATTTTCTGCAGAATCAAAAATTCGTCTGCATGATAAACCTGGCATCGGAGTTGGATCTGAATTGCTTTTTGATACTCGTGCGCATATTAGATGTTTTGGCTTAGCCTCTGTAATGATATAAACGAAAACGACAACGTCGCATTGGACAAAAGCGTATAACTATATCTATATATATTTATTGCCTACGTCACGAGCTGTGACGTAGGCAAATGCGCACATTAATTTATGCTGACGTAGCTGTGACGTCGCGTTGGCGCGTTAGTGTAGCAGTTGAGCCTGCTGAGGGCGCACGCTCCCGGGCGCTCGAAAATCGTCGAGCCTTTCGTATATGTCATCGGCAATCTCTTCTTATTATCTCTGCTTTTACATTCCTTTATCACCGCGAAATATAATTATGTAATTTAAGAAATAGCAAAAACGATCAAGAATAAGTATTCTATACCTATAGGAAATATGCATTTTATAATAGTTTATAAACACAAATAATATTGGATCACTTGATAGCGTGAAGGACACGGATAATAAAAATATATATTATTCATATAAAATCGATATGTATGGGCATTCTGTTCAAATAAATATTTGAACTACATTTTATAAATGAGTTCGATCGCCAACAAACCTGCATTCGCATAGCTGAATTAGCTAGACGACGCACATCTATGACCGCCGCCAACAGATGTTCGTTAGACCGAGGAATTTCCGCAATTAAGTGACGCTGTATGGGAGCAGCTGCAGGGCACACCACGAGTGAGGGAGAAGGACGGTCGATGCGCGGATTGGCGCTCGTTATACCCGGGGTGGAGAGTTGCGATCTATGCGGGGGTGTACATGGAGAAGTTTTTGCGCGATGAAAGCACTTTGCTTTTGGCAGCCGCTCAGTGTTACGATTTTTAAATAAAGCTATCATTTGAAATTAATGTCTTTTCCTTATTTGTATTTATATTCCCTTTTCTTAAATAAGTAGTTTTATCAATTCTTCACATATTTTAATTATATAATATAATAGTTTTAATTAATATTTTAATATATATATATATATATATATATATATATATATATATATATATATATATATACATTCATTATCTTTAATTCATTTTTCGGAAGTACTACATACAATTTCGACTAGCACATTTTTCGCGCGCTAGTGTTTATTTCTTTACAGGATAGAGACATCACACTGCAATTTCGAAATAACCGTGTATTTGAAATGAATAGCTAGGTTTATTTAAAGAGCAAAAAAGTCTTTGTTACGTTGCAAATACATAAACAATTTCAGGTTATGTAAATTAATTATATAACGACATATGTATTTTATTTTTATATTACAAGTTTTAATTCTTTCTACTTACATTATCATCTCGCGTAATTTTCTTAAGAATATCATTTACATGGTGCTCTACACACTGAAAAGAATTCCAAATTTAATTGAGTCAATTTCATAAAATTATATTTATTGGAATCCAACAACATTCATTCAAATTCTATTGAAACAAAAATATACAGCTTTAATAGGAACGAATATTCTGCAATTTCGAAACAACCGTGTATTTGAAATGAATAGTTGAGTTTATTTAAAGAGCAAAAAATATTTGTTAAGTTACAAACATTTTTAAATGATTAGAATTTCTAATACACCATACTTGCCTTATTCTATACTTTTGTATAAAATAAATTTAAAGTATGTTTTAGTTATGTAAGTAATTTTTATAATTAAGATTTTTAGTGCTGAAGAATACATGTAACTGCCGTATTAAACAGTTAAACACTCTCTATTTATTAGGATTAAGTCCTAATAATAACCCTAATTAACATTCTGATTGGGATGCCTAAAGCTTGAACGGCAGATTGTGTGCGTTGAACATTCACTACCATTGCGTTTCGTATAATACAAATATATTATATATAATATATATATATATATATATATATATATATATATATATATATATATATTACAATAAAAATTATGGAAAAATATGTAAATATAGTTAGTATCTATTGCAATATAATTTATAGTGTACGTTTACATCAATGAAGATTACAAAAATGACGGTCTAATAAGTTGAATGTTATATTTTGTTTAAATTCTCAGTTCTCATATATCAAAAAAATATATACTATATTTAACTAAACATTCAGTATTTTAAATGTATAAATTACTTATATTGAATAAATGATTAATTAATGGTATACGAATCAACCCTTTATTTAAATCTATAAAAATTTTTTTTGAATATAGACTTATTTCTATGACATACGTTTTACTTGGAACTAAAAAAATGTATATTTGATTTAATTTTATAATGTTTTTCTATTGAACTAAAATAATTAAGTTGCAACAAAATATATGTACGCTTGAAAAAAAATTAACTTAACATTGAGACAATATTCATGGCCATTGTCAGCAATTCATTTATGTTTACAAATGCAATAGATCTCGAAAAAGCTGCTAATTATAAACTGTAAACTTTTCCAAAAATTATTTGATTGCTTTTTATATTTTTGAAGTATCATATCAGAATCGTATATAATCATATGTGACATATAACTACCTTGTATGGAGAAGACAGAGAAAGAAAGAGAGAGAGAGAGAGAGAGAGAGAGAGAGAGAGAGAGAGGGAGGGAGGGAGGGAGAGAAAACGTGAATGTGAAAGCGAGAGGGGGACGGGAGAAAAGAAAAATCCAAGGGGATTAACATGGATTACTCGATGTTGGTGGGTGTTGCCATATCATGTACCTGCATGTACCCGCGAGTGTCCTCTATACTGTTTCGTTTCTTTCTCTCACCTGCTGTCACTGTTTATTACCTGTTCATCTGCACGCACGTTGTACGAGGCCTAGCAGGCAGTTTATCGATATACATGCAACAAATGTTGCCATCATTTTGTTATTTTTTTTTTTTTTTTTTGTTAAATTTGCAGTAAATAATATCCTATCATTTTATTCTGACCGTATAGAATACGTATTCAAAATTTGAAGGCGATCGAAATATTAACTTACATTCAGGAAAAACATGATTTTCTTTAACCCAGAGAATAGATTTTCTTAAGAACAAAAATTCAGTCAAGTAAATATTTATTTAATTATCATGTTCTAATTACTTTAATTTAGCTTATCATAATCTAAAAATAAGCATTTTCATTTTCTAGAAAACGTTTCTTTCAAACAAGCTGATCAAAATTAAAATGGAAAACCTGAATTTCTTAAATCTAGTATTCATATACCTGAATACAATACTTTTGATTCTCTAAAAAAGGCTTTACAGAATCAAATTAATATTTTCTAGAAATTAGTATTTAATTGTTTTTATACAGTATATATAGAACAGAGTTACACAATACATATATAAATAAATATGTTCTTAATCTAAGAAAACAAAATTTTGAATCAGAAGGTTATTATATTAAAACAAAAAAGTAATGCATTGAATTTAGAAAATCTAATAGCTAGAATTGCAAATAATCTAAATACTTAAATTATAGATTGATCAAATCTGTGGTCAAAGATTTTTCTGATACTGTCAAAAGAACAATATTATCGAATTAATTAAATAAAAATTTTCTTAGTTTAAGAAATAGATTTTTCGAAATAATTCATTAAAATTATATACTGCTAAAATTCTAATATAAAGTAAATATTACTTGATTCAATAAATTTATGCATTTTCTGTACTAAATAAATATTTTCTTTAACCAAGTAATCGCATAAACTTTAACCAAGTTAGTAGGTACTAAAATAAAGCTTATATTTTCTCAACAGCAGAACATAAATATTGGAAACTAAATGAAGATTTTCTTATCTAAAGAAAATATCTGGAACCTATGATTTCAAATTTAAAATCAGGAAAATAAATTCTTGGATTAATTAAATAACTCCTAGATTTTTGTCAAGATTTTCTAGAAAATGGGTATATATATATATATATATATATATATATATATATATATATATATATATATATACAAGAAATATATTCAATTTTTGAAAAAACTATTTACTCAAAAGAATGAAATAGTTTTCTCAAAGGGTGGATTAGATCTAGTTTGATTATTCCTTGACAGTTGTAAAATCTAATAAATATTTATTTAATTTTATTAAACGAAACACAAAGATTTAAATATTAAATGTAATAAATAAATAGTAAAAACTACAAAATATATATATAAATCAAAAAAATATTTTCTATTTTTGAAAAAATTATTTACATATAAGATATAAATACTTTTATTAAATGATTTATTCTTTTAAATTTAATATTTAAATATTTGTGCTTTGTTTAATAAAATCGAAAAAATGTTTATTAGTTTTTAACAATTCGTTGGATATAATCAAATAAATATATTTCACCTTTTAAGAAAGCTATTTAATTGTTCATATTGAATAGCTTTTCCAAAAAATGAACATATTTGTTACATTTGAGTATATATATAGTTTTTCAAATATTTATTTTTTTAACTTTATTTTTTACGTATATGTAGTTCCGTTTAGTACAATTCAAGAAATATTTATTACTTTTCAATAATTTATTTAGTGTAATGTAATAAATATATGTTCGCTGTGCAAATAAACTTAATTGTTTGTTTTAAATATGTGGTTTACTCTAACTTACAAAATATTCATTCGTGTTAAATATGTATCTTTCTGTTTTAAACATAAATTTAAATAAATATTTGTTGTATTTTAATAACTATTGAATTAATTTTAATGAATGCATGATATAATGTAAATAGCAATGAAATAAAATTTATTATATGAAAATTTAATGTATAAATCAAATTAGTATTATTATTAAGCTCAACGCAGTCTTATTATTAAGTTTTAAATTCAAAATTTAAAAAAAATACGTATATATATATATATATATATATATATATATATATATATATATACACGTATTTTCTTAAAAATTTGGCAGCGGGGTGTAGCAATGGGATTCAAATGGGGTTCACTGGTGTGGACGAAGAAATTCTTTAAGTGCGTATACTCAGGTACACCTTTTCGTAGCCTCGGTCATCGCCACGCAGCGAATTAAAAATTTTAAGAAAATACGTGTGTATATAAATACATGCATACACACTTCCGCACGCAGACAAGAAAATCTATACGCACTTCAAGAATTTCGACACCAGTTAATCTCTTTATTGCATCTATTGTTTCGGCGGCCCCCTACTGAATGCCGTCTCTCCCTCGATCGCACCAGCTTGAAAACCAACATTTGGAATATCGCACGAACGGAGTACCGACGTTCACCGCCTTAGCGCTGAGTGTCAAAATTTTACGGCAATGTCTATCATGGGCATCGGCGATATCCCCTTATTATCTCTGGTCGGAGATTGTAGTTCCTAGTACATTCATTGTCCGACAGACATCGTTGTCTTGGACATCTCTATTGACGCAATTTTCGAAATAATATTTTATCCTGATTTAATTAGTTTAATTATACCGTATCTATTTTTAAAATAAACTGAAACCAAAAAAGCTTCTTAGCACTGCAAATAATACTTTACATTAGAAATTTGAAGGAATTTTACAAATATTTTACTAAGGTATCCAGATAACAGCGCGTGCCAAGCATAAAGGCATAAAGGCAAGTTGCTTCATAAACTAGGTAAAGTCTTCGGCTTATTATCGAAATAAGCAAGAAAAATAATTCAAAATTTTCATGTTTTTTTCAGAAGTTATGCGTTCGATGTATTTTGATGGACTATCCTTCTTCCATCAAACAATTATATTCATCGTCCTAGTATATATATTATATATAAAAAAGTAATATTTATTTATATTTTATGGTTATAATATAAATTATCAGTATATTATTTGTAAGTATTTTAATGTAAATATTATACTTTGAAAAAATATTATATCTTTAATTTATATGTAATAACTTAACTAATCGATTAATTTAATTAATAATTATTATCTAACGAATTACTGAAGATTACTTGCATCTGTGAGGGGGGTTTTTTATATTTTGTATTTTTATTTTTAATGTATAATGATTTGTGTCTGTATGTGTGCATCTCTCTCTCTCTCTCTCTCTCTCTGTGTGTAAAAATATATAATTTATTGAATAAAAATTTTATTTTGTGTAATCCACATTTTTATTAAAAAAATTTATAATAAATATATTAGAAATATATATTTCGCAGGAAAATGCATGATATATCGCGCCAATTTGCATATAAAGCCTGACAATTAGTTTGCGGATTTTGTCTAACATGTTTTGCCTGTAATTTGCCGGTAAATGGTCTTGTATCGGGCCGTCAATACTTAAGAGTGCTCCTTACGGCGTTCGCAGTGCTACGATGAACTACTAAAACGGAAACAAATTTACTTTTTCAGTTTTTGTCGTCATTTCGCATTATTTAGAGAGAAAAAACATTTTAAAAAATTGTTTAGATTATTCTACAAGTGCAAAAACAGAGATATGAATTAATCTATTTTTCTAAATTAGGAAAAAACAGTTCAAAAAGTTTTGTCTTACGAATCGTCTGCTGTACGCAGTCTGGTATGTTTCAGATCTTACAAAGAAAACATTTATTGTGAATTCTATGTACTTGTTGAGCATCTAATTCGAGTTTTCCCACTTGTAGAATAAAATAATGAACCAAATAAAATTTGTTTTATCGCTCTACATACCACATATTTTGAGAAAACAGAAAAAGTAAATTGCTTTCACAATGTAACCATAAATCCATAATAAATAACTATAGTTGTCGGCAAAACAGACAGAAATATAGTTGCTGCGTTTTGAAAGAGATGGAGCAAAAAACCACGCTCAATATCGTACGAATTCAATCAAGTAAAGGGGGTCCTGTGCTTTAAATTTTTACTATTATTTTAACTATTTTATGTATATACAGGATTAAAAACTATTATGAATAAATATATGTATGTATACTCATGTACTTTATATGTTTTAGTATAAGTTTTAGAAAAAATAAATGCAATTCATATATTTATGCATTATAGATGAGGATAGATGATGCATTATAGATGATGCATTATATGAGAAACACATAACTTTTTGGTGTGTCAATATGTAATTCTTATGAAAAATTAAATTATAGATCAAAAGTTACTCTTTTCATTTTTTAATTCGAAGATTATTTTCCAAGATAATATAGAATTTAAATAAAAAAAATTAAATTTTTATGAAAAAGTAAATTTTAATCAAACTTCCTGCGGTCCTCACCTGCGCGCAATAGAATTTGTTAAAAAATATTTATCTCAAGAAACAACAATTAGATATTATATCGCGAATATCTAAAAATTACTCAAAAATATATAATGAGATTGGACGTTCTCTGGTTTTCTTTAGCTCTCTCCAGTTCTCTTCAACTCTCGTTCTTATCGCCCACACAATCTTATAGATGAACTTTGATATACTGTTTACTTGGCGTTGTATTACAGAAGAGAAGCAAGAGAGCTCGGCGAGAGCCGAAAGACTTTTGGAGAACTTGACTCTTATTCGGAATAGCCCCTCATCTATAAATATATAAATATATGAATTGCATTCATTCGGCATTGTAAATAGGTTTCGATTTATAGGTGTGAAACGATGTTTGCAGAGAAATTAGCAAAGACAACAATTATAATCAGCAAAATATCTTTAGAAGTACTAAAAATAAGGAAATAATATAAATATAAAGTTTTGATATTTTAGAGGATATTTTATTTATTACAATTATTGGAAACATAATGCATTCCATTAATAATTATTATTAAACTAATTGTAATATTAAATTAAATTAAATCGTGTAATATTCTATTAAGATGTTATGGCAGTAGTATTAAATTAAAATTTTATAAAAGAAAAATAATCCCGATAAAAAATTATTTATTCAATTTAATAAGATTTAATTTAAATACATACATTTATTCTCCTTTGATATATTTATTTATACAAAAATGTGGATTTCTAATTAGCATTTTTAACACTCATTCCATTCGTTTTAAATTAATTTTGATTAATTTTTGCGTATAAAAAACCCCCAATTCATTTACATTACGATATGATTAGCAAATTCATTTTTTGAACCTCTATTAATTTTGAATAGTATATATAGATATAATTTACAATTTCATGATTTTGATTTCATTGAAGAATAGGTTGAAAACTATTTTTTACCTAATCGGTTCTCAAAGAGCCAATCCGAAGGTTACGCTCTGATTCGCAGTCTAAAGTCTTAGCCACTAATGTACTAGATATAGTTCGTGATATAGATAAACTTGCTTCATTGGTAACAGTAATTGTTAATCCTATAAGCTTTAATGTTATGCTGACTTTTAACTTTCTCTATCAATTCGTTTCGAGTATTACAATTCTATTTTTTGAACGAATATATAAACAACTGAATTTTGGAATAATTTTATTAATAATTATTATAAAAATAAAATTTTTAAAATAATAATACAGATATATACTCAGTCGTTCATTAGAAATGCCACACAAAAAACTTGTGGCACAAAGAATTTAAGCACGAAGCATGAAGGATTCGTATCTTTTGTTTTCAACAGAATATATGAAATAAATATTGTAGAATTTACTAATCTTTGTAAAATTGTTCTACTTTTACTATTACACATACTTTATTTATTGCACATATTTTTTATTGAAATTGTATTTCCCGATGCTAAGTGATAAATAAGAAAAATTATTTTTTTCACTGCGATAAGATTACTGGTTTATATTCAAATTTTATAAGCTCCGAATAGATATTCTAAATTCTAAATATTATTACAGAATTTTTTAGAAATTAATAAGTTAATGTATAATATATATATATATATATATATATATATATATATATATATATATATATATATGGGATTGGTAGTGAGGCTGGATATTCGTGACAGCGAAGTAAACAATAATATGAACGAAAATGTATTTATTAAAAGGAGAAAAATAAACTATTAGACAACGGAAGCACACACGTACACAATATAGAGGCCCCAACACAACTGACTCTCCTTCCTACGCTTCCTCACTTCATCACCTCGTATTTCCTAACTCCCGTTAAACGCATGTACATGCTTACATAGTCCTGTCCGAACTTGTCGCGCGCATGATCTAACTCGTGCGACTTTGTTGGGACTTCTCACGCACATTCTTACACTCAGCACTGTCAATATACATGCACTCTCTCTCTCTACCCCACATTCGGCCGTTCCTGACATTCCGTCTGCCCTCAGATGACTCGCATATCGCATATCACCCAAACCCAAAATTCTCATTCATTGTTGTGTTAACATTTAATCTAAGGGAACAAAAACCTTTCTCATTATCATACATAGAATACCAATTGTCTCCTTACAACAATGTAAATCAATATTACAAAGAGAAAAATATCAAATAGTAATCATACACACATTCTTACGCCCAAAATACTTACGCACTTAAAATTGCTACTTCCGAATATAATATTCATAAAGTTTACACTTTCACTTTCACCAACTTCACGAACAGGAACACTACACTCCACATTGCTCATGATTCTCGCCCTCTTCACTGTCGCTAGCCGAAGATAGATCGTCGCTGAAGCCTGTCCATGGCTTCATAAAATCAGCTGCCGTGGTGTTGTTCTGTGGCCCTTCTCCATCACCTATTTTCTCGATCACGTATCTATCCACTGCTTTGCGCTGAACCACTCTGTATGGCCCAAGAAACTTTATTGCCAGTTTCAGACCTGGTCATTAAAATCCGTTGACGTAAATACCGTGCCTCGATCCGTAATAAGCCGGTACGGGCTTCCAAAATGCTGCTGAATAATTTTTAATTTTTCCAGGACCTCCTTGGTACCTGTGGATTTTGTTGCAAAAACCCAAGTATATTTTGTAAACGCATCTACAATTACAAGTATTTTTGCTCGTCGAGGGTAACGGTCCAATGTGATCCACGTGAAAAGTATGCAACGGTGTTTCACTTTCGGGATATGATGTAACAATCCTTCAGCTTTTCCTTGCTTCCTTGATGTCAAAAGGCAGGTCAGGCAATTATTTATAAAGTTCTTGACGTGCTTTTCCATTTTGTTAAAAAAATAATTTTCCTGGATCCTCTCAATGGTTTTTCGCGAGCCAAAATATCCCATTTCTTGCACTTTCTTAATTATTTCATCGCGCATTCCTCTTGGCACCACCAGTTCCCGTTTATCCTTGTCACCGACAAAAATTATGCCATTTTCAAGAGATTAGTTCTTATATTCGTCTTGCTCTAAAAGCGTTCTTACAGCCTTCAGATGTTCATCCTGGTGCTGCGCCCTTTCCAACCGTTCCAAAAGAGGATCATGCACCAACAAAATACTATTTTTTCGACTTAAAGCGTCAGCATGCTTCATACGCACGCCTGGTCGATGCTCGATTGCATAATCAAACATTTCCATATACATAACCGAGCGGGCGAGCCTTGGCTTTAAGTTTTGGTTGTTTAATGTCATCTAGAAGGCTGCACAATCTGTTATAATTATAAACTTAATACCTTCCAGATATATTCTAAACTTCTCTAGCACTTTTACAATAGTGAGTGCTTCAAGTTCATAACTGTGGTACTTGCTTTCTGCATTAGTCGTTTTCCGACTCATATAATACACAGAATGCATGCACTTATCTGCTGGATTGTCCTGCATTAGCAATGCAGCATATCTATCATTCGATGCATCCGTGTGTAGCTCTGTCTGTCTCGTAGCATCGTATATTTGCAGCACTGGCTCCTTTGCGAGCGCTTCTTTCAGCATAATAAAAGCGCTCTCTTGTCTTTCTCCAAAGACAAATTTTGCATCTTTTTTCATTAAGTCATTGAGAGGCTTCGCTATTTGCGCATAGGCACGAATACATTTTCGAAAATATCCGGCCAGGCCAAGAAATCTCTGTACCTGCTTGACACTTCTTAACGGCGGAAAATTCATTAGCTACGTGACTTTCGCTGGCGACAGAGAAATAGTCCCATTATCTATGGTGTACCCGAAAAATTCTACTTTTCTCTGTAGCAACTGGCACTTTCTCCAGTTAAAGTTCAAGCCATATTTTTTCGCTGTATCCAGTACTAGCTGCAATCGATCAATCGCTTGCACTTCGTTTTCCGCTATAATGAATATATCATCTAGATATAGCACGATGATCTTCTCCCGTATCAGCTTTTTGAAAATTGTGGCGATGTATTCTTGGAAAATTACGGGCGAGTTGCAAAATCCAAAAGGGGCTTTCTGGGGTATATACTGCCCCCAAGGTGTCACCAAAGCGAGATATTTTTGGCTGTTCGTGTCAACATTAACATGGAAAAATCCGTCCACTAGATCTAAGGTCGAATGCACTCTTGATTGTCCTGTAAGATCCACCGCATCCTCTATAACCGGCAAAGGATAATGCTATTTTTCCACGACATCATTCAGTCTCTTATAATTTATACACACGCGCATTCGACCATCTTTCTTCCGCGTAACTACTATCGGATTCGCGTATTCGGACGTACCTTTCCGAATCACTCCTTTCGCTAACCACTCATCGATCTGCGATTTTACTTCGACTTCCTCGCCCGGCGATAAGCGATGTGGCCGCGAACTAATCGGCTTTGCATCCTTCACCTTGATCCGTAATTTTACGGGCCCTGCTGTCGATTCCTACGGTACATAATCCTTAATGATTTTTCCTACCTTTTTGCGAAATTCCTGAGACACCTCGCTAATCATGATACCAACAGGATTCGAAGTTTCCTCTTAATCGAGCTGTACATATTCGTGTCCGATAATTGGCTATATTAACGGACCTTCGCGCCTTAACTCGATTTTTGCGATATCGAGCAACGGATCTCCTAATAAAATACGCGAGGGAACACTTTCTTCCGGCACCACTAAATACTCCAACTCGTACACTGTTCCTTCGATGCTCGTCGGTATCGTCACTCTCCCTAACCTACAGATTGGACCACCGGCCCCACGAAGACACATATTTTGTGTAACTAACTCGAACTGACTGTCAGCATTCACTATTTTAAATATGTCCTCGCGTAACATGTTCTTGTCGACATCACTGTCCACTTGACACTTGGCTTTCACGTTTCCAATCACTGCTAAAACCCGACTCCGATTTTCTCTCCCAAATGAAACGCGGTTCACCCTTGATGCTTTCGACTGAAATGTATTGACTTTGGCGTTCGTATATTTACTTGTTTCGGGACAGTCCCGTGCAACGTGTCCCGTTTTATTACAAGTATAGCACACTTTGCTGCCTCTACTCTTCGTATTTGAGTCATCGTTGCTTCCATTGTTTCCAACCGGACAATTAGCCCGAAAATGGCCCGGCTGCCTACAGATGTAACACGATCGTATGTTTTTCAAGCCATTGCGACCTTTCGCTGCATGACTAATGTTCTCACAATCTAGCATTTCAAGCAAATTGATAAAATGCTTTCTTGAAAATGCTGTTGCAAGTGACATCCGCGTCTGTGTATTATCGGTTACACTTTCAATGATGTATTGCCTTACATCCTCCGATAACGAACCTCTCTGAGCACCTATGCATTCCATGGTTTGCACATATAACAGCATCGACTCGCCTTTCATCCGCCCTCTTCGCCGTAACGCACTATAAACGTCGCAAATGTTGACGCGCTTAAAATACTCTGCTTTTAATGCATCGCACAAGCTTTCCCAATCGCGTAAGCCCCTCTGCATGCTGAGCCACGTTTTTGCTAGCCCTTCGAGTCCTTTCTTTGCTGCTAAACATTTTTCCTGAGGTGACCACTTGTAAATTACCGCTTCGTCGCCTACTTGATCGAGCCAACTTTCTATTTTCACGGACATATTGTCCGGGTTACATTTCGGCAAAATATCGATGGTCATAGACAAGGCCATTCTCCCGCTTTGCCCCGAGACGTCAAGCTCTGGCTCCGTCTCGATGAGGCTCCTATCAGCAGTAGTGACGATCTCTG
This sequence comes from Sycobia sp. Sy_11, assembly GCA_018907035.1. Taxonomy (NCBI): domain Eukaryota; kingdom Metazoa; phylum Arthropoda; class Insecta; order Hymenoptera; family Epichrysomallidae; genus Sycobia; species Sycobia sp. Sy_11. The sequence goes on along the minus strand of JACCIC010000017.1, from coordinate 3,534,173 downwards.
CAGTCCCCTTTCGTTCTCGTTTTTCCTCGTCACATCGCTTACGAGCTTCCTGCTCCGATTATATGCGTTCGTTCGCGGTTGCATTCGCAGTTGCGCCCTGCTGTCGCTGCCGTCGCTCCGCGTCCTGTTGCTCTAGTATAGCTGCTTGCTGCCGTTGATTTTCTTCAAGAGCCACGGCTGCTTGCTGACGCTCCTGCTCCCATTGAATTTTTTGCTGCTGAAATGCGCCCTGCATTTCAGCCATCTGTCGACGCATCTCTTTCATCACTCTTTGCATTTCCTGAACCTGCCTCTCCGCCGCTTCGTGTCGTTGCATTTCTTGTTGCAGCTCCATATCGAAAACTGAACTTACAATTTTTGCCCGACGCAACGGTTGCAGACGTGTAGGTTTGATCACAACGCGCTTTCCCGCCACTATGAAAAGTTCTAAAAAACAATCTTTTTACCCCCGATGGTAGAAATACTACCTTCTTAACTAAAGACACACAAAGCCCATTGAACGCACAAAGCTAATTCCACGCACCAAGCCGTACTAAGCTAAATGATCGCACAAAGCAGCACTAAGCAAAACCTTATACAGTGTCACAGTTTACACGAACGATTCCTCTTCGCACCGAGCTTATTTCTATTCTGTTAATCGCTTACTTGCGTCACTTATGGACGTGCCCCCATATGTGGGATTGGTAGTGAGGTTGGATATTCGTGACAGCGAAGTAAACAATAATATGAACGAAAATGTATTTATTAAAAGGAGAAATTATAAACTATTAGATACAACGGAAACATACACGTGCACAATGTAGACGCCCCAACACAACTGACTCTCCTTTCTACGCTTCCTTACTTCATCACCTCGTATTTCCTAACTCCCGTTAGACGCATGTACATGCTCACATAGTCCTGTTCGAACTTGTCGCGCGCATGATCTAACTCGTGCGACTTTGTTGGGACTTCTCACGCACATTCTTACACTCAGCACTGTCAATATACATGCACTCTCTCTCTCTCTACCCCACATTCGGCCGTTCGTGACATTCCGTCTGCCCTTAGACGACTCGCATATCGCATATCACCCAAACCCAAAATTCTCATTCATTGTTGTGCACATTTAATCTAAGGGAACAAAAACCTTTCGGATTATCATACATAGAATACCAAGTCCAAATCGCACGTTGGACGTTGTCTCTTTAAAACAATGTAAATCAATATTACAAAGAGAAAAATACCAAATAGTAATCATACACAGATTTTTACGCCCATAAACACTTACGCACTTAAAATTGCTACTGCCGAGTATAATATTCATAGAGTTTACACTTTCACTTTCACCAACTTCACGAACGGGAACACTACACTGCACACTGCTCATGATTCTCGCCCCCTTTTTAATTATCTTTACTATATTAGTAATATGTATCACCTTGAATATTAATATTTGTTATCAGAAAAGTTATTATAAAAGACAAAAATGCATTTCAATATTGCCATATGTACGTACTGGCAACTTATTATCGAACTTTGAGATGCTACATTTTACTCGCAACTACTCGCGACAGAGCAAGGCAATGAAATATGATCCTGAAATAAGAAGCTTTGATAAGGGACGTTCTTTCGTGTATAACATCGAGCACTACATGGACGTAGTATATATTATGAGGAAAATTCTCCGAGCAAGCGGGAGGGTCCGCTGGATCTCCATCGGGCCGATAGACGATACGAATGGAAGAGTGTGTGTGACCGCGAAATTGCGAAAAACTAATATAGGCGCTCGAAATGGAGAAGCGAGCTGGAGAGAGGGAGAGAGAGAGAGAGACGACACCAGGAGGCATCAGCGACAGCAGCCATCCAGAGGCGTCAAGCCGAGAAGGGCGGTGTCTGCAACGCCCGCGTACGGATGTGTGCGTGCGCCACGGGCTAGAGTGAGAACAGAGCTACAGCAGCCTGGCCCACCAACTATATCCTCGCCTAAAGCCGCGAGCACCGAGTGCAGCGCTGCCATGCCCGCCCTGTGAAACAGCAGTATCAACACCGCGCGGCAAGAGAAGTAGCAAGATGGGACACTCTCTCGCTTACCGCGACTCGCGTCGAACATTCTCAGATCATATACGCGCCGGTTTTTCTCGCGCCGAGGAAATTAAAATTTCGTTTCGTGAAAATAACTGCTAAAGTATGTGTGTCCGTTCCTGAATTAATGAGGAAGGATGGCTGGAGGCCTGTGGGAGATCTGCCGGCCAGAGCCCGATCTACGAGAAGAATAAAATGTGTAACGCAACCCCGCGACAAGAAGGCAGCCGAGAAGCTGCTCGCGAAGTAACGGCTGCGAGGAGGCCGATCGCTCGTACCGTACCGCCATGTCGGCTTGTTGTAAATATAAGTAAATTCTCCGACTAATGTATCGGGTTTGCAGGCGATGCGATATCACTTTATGTATCGCGAGATTAAGTTGAATATTATTTTTCTTTGTTCGTTCTTTCTATTAAGTGCTTTTGTATCTTATTTCATACACCCTTCCCGATTCACAGCTGTCCCGAGGCCGGCAAAGGTAAGTGCTCCAGCATGCATCTATGCTCGTTCGGACGTGAGCTTCTTTATGGGATCGTGGATTTCCCGGCGATATATAACGTCTCTTCGTTATAAAATAGGTTGTTCGGTACGTTACTAGCTACTTAATAAAGTTCTGTTCTCTATAGAAGTATCTACGTATATAAATATTCTACGTTATAAATGGCGCCCAATGTGGGCCTACGTGTTACAGTAAAGTAAAAAAAAAATTGGAAAATTTTAAAGTCATCATGGAAATAAAACAAAAATTAGAAAATTTTAAATTTATCCTCGGAATAAAATTAAAATTAAATTTTTTTTAAATTTTTTAAATTGAACATTGAATTCAAATTGAATTCTATTCTTTTGATAGAGTTGCGTATTTCATTTTTTTTGTGTTCTCTCTCGATAGAGTAAAAATTACCTTTAATATTTCGGAAAAATTTTTTAAATTATTTAAAGAAAAATGTATTGATGCTTCTATACAGATGTGTCAGTTTAGTTCTTACTGCTACAGAAGAGATACATATCTTTCATTTTTGATTTTGCGCGTTTTCGTAAATATTTTCTAAAATTGATATATTTTACGAAAATAAAAATGTATTAAAATAATAATATTCGATCAGTCTATTTTGTGATCGAAGTGTTTCTTTGAATTAATGTTAAAATTCAGTGGCAGATATTAATCACGTAAAAAAAGGAAAAAGTGCTTAGAATTTTAATTTGTATAGAAGAGAGTTTAGATTATTAAATTTATTTTATAATTCGAAAGTTTTCGGATTATTACGCGCATGAAGCTCGGTATGGTTCGGCAAGGTTACACAACGTAAACTCGAAAAGTAAGCAAACGAGAATAGATGCTCGGGACAGACTAGAAGTTAAATTTCGAAAGTATAATATTACTGCGTACGTAATTTCTAAACTTAAAATGAGATAAATAAGGTAACGTGAAATGATACATAGTGTAACCGCGTATAATAATTCACATAAGCGTACCGTGTAGTATATCAGCAGGGTTGACTAAATAATATACGATCGAGTATTGGAGCGAATACAGAACACGTATCCCCTGTCCCCGTAAACAGACGGGATGTACATGTGCGACGAAGAAAATGAATCCCGCACGTAAATAGAGGAGACAATGGGAACAGGAGCGTAACAAAGGAGGCAGGGGCCCTCGGGAAAAAATGGAGTTATATGACGTACCGGAATTGTCCACACAAATTAATAGAATGGTAACGGAATTAATAGAAATCTTGGTGTCTCGGTCGCTAAATATTCAAGATAGCATTGTGGAAATCCGAGACCGTCTTGTTAGGTTCCTAGCCATAAAACGAGGATTAATAGAAGTCCCCTGGGAAAAAGTCGATGCAAATTGCGATCCTTCAAGAAAATTCTACCAAAAGCTTCAAGATTTAGGGATAGACGAAACAATAGTTGAAGAGAGATCACCTACGATAAATAACGGTAATCAGTCGCAACAACGAGAAATATCGCTTATGGAGTCCGATGATCCACCCGTCCCGAATACCTTTAGAGTCGAAGAGGCAACAAACGAACAGCCACAGAATACTCTAGCAACGGAGAAAATTTATCATCAGACTACACGTAGTAATCGCGATCCCCAGGCAATAAGAGAGGAAATCGAGGTAATCCAGCAGCGATGCACGTTTCGGGTAAACTTCGCGTCATCGACGACCCGGCAGACAATAATGCCGCCGCGGTATCAAGAACCGGTGACGGATAATCCGAAAAATAATGGAACGTTCAGTGGGACTACGAGTTCGCCATTGACGAGAGATAGGGAACATACCACTACGTTCCACGGCGCCCACACATGGGGATATATCTCACCCTATTCCCTCGGAGGACTCCCCATGCGAGATTTATTAGGCGCACAGGAGGAAGCGATCCCCGGGGAAAATGAGGTAGGAATGTTTAAAGGCATGAGCACCTTAGTCCCACAGAGAAAAATTTCAATTACCGACAAATCATACGGGACTGGAAAATAAGATTCTCTGGCGGTACGGATTTCAGCGCAGAAGAATTTTTATGCCAAATGGATGATGCTCGTCGAGGTACAAGTATCACGCACTCAGAATTGCTAGAAGCAATCTCTGACTTACTAAGCGGCACTGCATTAAGTTGGGCACGGTTAGAGCGAAATAACCGAATAACATGGACGGATTTTGTAATAAATCTACGAGAACGGTACGGCGACCCCAACTTTCAAGTCAGAATGAAAACAGAGTCAATTCTGCCTAAACAAGGCAAAGGGGAGCCAATAATAGATTTGATTATTAATTATCGTCATATCCTGAAATATTTATTTCCCCAACCCCCGCTAGACGAACAATTGGCCATGACCCTAAATAACTTACATCCGGAGTACAGAAGAAAAATTAACCGGAGAGAGATTAAATCGTTTCGAGACTTAGAAATTCTAGGTAAAGAATTAGAGGCGGATAAGTTGGCAAGCAAGGAATACCAACCACCTTCGTCCAAAACGCAACCCGTTCTACCGGAATATGCGTTTGAATATGCGTCAGACGTAGCGGGCATGGTGGAGAAACCAAAATCGGAAAATTCGAAATGGCAGAAAGCTTCTCCAAAGAAAAAGATTTTAAGTGAAGACCGAAATAAGCCAGTGCCCTGGAAATAGTGAGAATCTCGTGGTGTAGACCGGAAAACGCCCAAGACGAAAATAAAGAGCGAGAAAGGCTCACCGATTATTTCAACTGTCACGGTAGGGGTCACTGGGCCAGGGATTGCCCGTCACCCAAAACCCAGGGGAACAGGACGAAGAAGGAATCTCCAAAGAAAGAAAGTGTTAAGAGTCCAGGGAGGCTCCGGTCGAAAAATTAGAACCGCGGGACACTAAAGAGACAAGTCGTCTCGTGGAAAAGTCAAAAAAGTCTCCAGGTAAAGATAATAAGAAATCATCAGAAAATGAGACTGTCGTCGAGGAGAAAAGGTCATCGTATATCTGGAAGGAGACACCGATAGAAGAGAAACCTCTAATCGACCTGACCTTCGAAGACCCCGAAATGGCAAGAGATTCCACCTCCACTTTAGAAGCGATTCAAGGAACACAGAAAGAGTACAAGAGTAAACTACAAATAGGCGGAACAGTAGAACTCGGAAGATTCAAGGAAATAGCCGAATTTTGCCACCCATTAGGTCCCGAAAAGTTAAAGGACAACCGATACTTCACCGAAGTGTACGTAGCCGGTGCCAAGCTTACAGCACTTCTAGATTCAGGGGCGTCAAGGACGTACGTAGGATCTAAAGTGATCGAATTCCTCGGAGAGGAAATATTCGATAAGGCAGACGCTAAGATAATAACCTTAGCGAATGGGTCAGTAGAAAAGATTTCAGGGCAAATCTTACTACCCATCGAACTACATGGAAAACAAGCGGAAGTGAATGTCCCCCTCGTGAAAGCTTTCGTATACGAATGTGTGCTGGGAGTGGATGTTTTGGAAGCATTCGACATAGAAATGTCATTTCAAAAGAGACAATGGCGCATGGGTGAAAGATCCCCTATAGATAAATCCCCAGAAAATCATGGCAAATTCGTAGAGGGGAATGTAGTAGGAATTTCGGAACTCGCTAGGAGTGAGTCCGAAAAACTACGAAGTCTAGGAGTTTAAAGTTAGGACTTGAAAGTTGAAGTTAGTTGAAACAACGGTATCATTCGGTGTCACCGAAAGTAAAAGAGTTCATGTACGCGGAGGTGAATAAAATGCTCAGCGAAGGTATCATTGAACCATCATCAAGCGAATAGTCAAGCCCGATCGTCATGGTACGAAAAGCGAACGGAACGTATCGTTTCTGTCTAGATTTTCGAAGGCTAAACGACGTAACTAAGAAGGATGCTTATCCTCTGCCTCGTATGGACGAGATATTGAAACAACTTCGTGCAGCCCGATACATAAATACCATCGATCTAAGCCAGGCTTATTTTCAAGTTCCATTCGATTTTCAGTCAAAAGAGTATACAGCCTTCACAGTGTCGGGACGTGGACTATTTCAGTTTACGAGGTTACCGTTTGGCTTATCGAATAGCCCAGCGACATTTCAGAGACTTGTCGACAGGGTGATTACACCGGAAATGCAACCCTAAGCATTCTCATATTTGGACGATATCATGGTCGTCTCTGAAGCGTTCGAAGACCATCTCAAGTAGCTTACCATCGTTCTAGAAGCTTTAAACGCAGCGAACCTATCGATGAATCGGGACAAATCAGTATTCGGATGCAACAAGGTGAAATATCTAGGATATATCGTCAACAAGGAAGGTTTGAATACAAATCCGGAGAAGGTCGAGTCGATCAAAGAGTACGCTGCACCGAAAAACATGAAACAATTACGAAGATTCTTAGGCATGACGTCCTGGTACCGCCGTTTCATCAACAACTTCGCAACAGAGTCTGCCCCATTGACGAAACTTCTGAAGAAAAATAAGCGTTGGGAATGGACAGAAGAGTAGGAGAATGCTTTTCAAAAGCTTAAGAAGGCCTTAACATCAGCGCCAATTCTGGCATATCCAGATTTTAAAGAGATATTCTCTCTCCAATGCGACGCCAGCTCATTTGGGTTAGGAGCGGTACTTACGCAAGTTCAGGACGGACAAGAACGCGTGATCGCATAGGCCAGCCGCACCTTAAACGGAGCTGAAACGAATTACTCTTTGACTGAAAAAGAGTGTCTCGTGATTGTATGGGCAGTACAAAAGTTTAGAGAATACCTGGAAGGGTATAACTTCAAGGTGATAACAGATCACCACAGTTTAAAGTGGATGTACCGCCAAGACAATCCCGTCGGCAGAGTCGCATGATGGGCAATGGCCTTAGCCCAGTATGACTTTGAAATCATACACAGGAAAGGCACACTGCACCACGTGCCTGACGCACTATCACGTAGTTTCGAAACCAAAAACGAAACCATACTCGCTATAAATGAGACGAGCGATTCGTGGTATTGGAAAAGGGTAAAAGCAGTCGAGACACACCCGAAATTATACAAGGATTGGCGGGTGCATGAAGAAAAAATCTACGTCAATAATGAAGATCCATTATTGGAATCATTTAGATTCTTGGAAGCTAGTGCTACCAGAAGATCTACGAAGCAGCAAGAAGCGACACTCTCTCGCTTGCCGCGACTCGCTTCGAACGTCCTCAGATCATATACGCCGGTTTTTCTCGCGCCGAGCAAATTAAAATTACGTTTCGTGCAAATAACTACTAAGGTATGTGTGTCGGTTCCTGAATAAATGAGGAAGGATGGTTGGAGGCCTGTGGAAATCTGCCGACCAGCGCCTGATCTACGAGAAGAATACGACAAGAAGGCAGCCGGGAAGCTGCTCGCGAAGTAACGACTGCGAGGAGGCCGATAGCTCGTACCGTACCACCATGTCGGCTTGTTGTAAATTTAAGTAAATTCTCCGACTAATGTGTTGGGTTTGCAGGCGATGCGATATCGCTTTATGTATCGCGAGACTAAGTTGATTATTATTTTTCTTTGTTCGTTCTTTCTATTAAGTGCTTTTGTATCTTATTTCATACACCCTTCCCGATTCACAGCTGTCCCGAGGCGGGCAAAGGTAAGTGCTACAGCATGCATCTATGCCCGTTCGGACGTGAGCTTCTCTATGGGATCGTGGATTTCCCGGCAATATATAACTTCTCTTCGTTATAAAATAGGTTGTTCGGTACGGTAAATGTATATACGTTACTAGCTACGTTATAAAGTTCTGTTCGCTATCGAAGTATCTACGTATATAAATATTGTACGTTATAATATATATATATATATATATATATATATATATATATATATATATATATATGTATGAAAGGGGGCTATTCATACAATTTTCATTGTGAATACGTTCCTGAAATGTCGGTAGTGCAGAACATTGATTTTAGTTCTCTAACTTGACGCAAAATTTTTCTCTGTGAGGCGCATCGATCGATTCGGACTTCCGGCAATCGTGAGGAGCACTCTTAAGCTGATACTTAAGATTGCAAGTACCAAAGCGTGCTAAGTGTTGCCGACAATACGCCGGCACGATGATGATGCAGCAGATGACATGAAAACAAAAACCAGTATTTCATCAAATCAAAATTAACTTCTAGTTTACATTCTTCAATTAGGTAAGGGTGTTGGGGACAGTCAGACTGCACTTTACTAACAAAGAATTTTTTCAGCTAATATTTTATTTTCAGATTGGTCTACGGGGGTGAATGTAAACAAGGACAGTCTCACTGTCATTATAATTTTAATTTAATTTTTAATTTAATTTTCATTTTTTATTTTTATTTTATTTTTTTATTTATTTTTATTTTTATTTTTTATTTTTATTTTTATTTTATTTTTAGATTGAATTGATTGGACTGTAAGACCAATAAAAAATATTTATTCATTTAAATGAAGTAATTACTTTTTTTAAGTTAAATTATATTTGTACATTTTGCTTTAAGTTAAAAAATTTGAACAAGGAGATTTATATTATAATTATTGATGTGCAAATGTTATTTACATAAGATGCATGTTGTGCATAAATTAAAAATTATGAACTAATTTGAATGATCGTTCAAAATATAAACCTCACAATTAGAATTAATTATTCTAATCTTTTATCTAATATTGGATATACATTTATTGATTAACCGAATTTTATCAACCGAATTTTTCGGAATCTTTTAACAAAACAGTATTTCTTTGAGCGCAAAAATTTAACTCTTAAATCACAATCCTTCAAAAAATATTATATAATCTGTTCAAATAAATAAATAATATTTTGTTATATATAATTGTTATCTATAATTCACTTATAATAAATTATAAATTATATATAATTATATATTTGGCTATTCAAATCGTATGCAGTTACAAAATTGAAAGTTATTGACCAACAAAGCTTTATTTATTGAGATTACAGTATAGACTGTAAAATGTTTTCATGCAAAAATTAATTATTAAAAAAACAGCATAAGCTTTGTGGGAACAAGTCTGGTAAGTTTATACCTACTTTTTTAATAATAATGAATTATCAGAAAAAATAGCAGAAGGATTTATGCCTAAAAACATCAATGATTCAAGATAATTAACTCTTTTTTGAGTCCACACGTGGACCAAATGATGTGAAAATAAACTCGGCTATTTGTAAATGATGTCATTACTTTATTAAGTTGCATTTCCGTTAATAATTATAGAAATATTATTCTGATATATGAAGATTCTTTTTTGTTTTACTATGAAAAGATGTATAATATAATCCCATATCATATTATGTTTCCCTTTATCGAGTCAAGATATCTGAATATTTCAAAAGATCTAATTTTTAATTTCGTTATATTATATATATAATATATTTTTGCTAAGATATTTCGGAACTTAAAAAATATTTTATATCTAAAAACTGCTCTGTGGGATTCAATAATAAAAACTTCCAATAGCCTTCGCTAACTGCAGCCCCAATGACTAGTAAAAATTATTCCGTTGTTGCTATCAGTTTTGAGAACTCATTATTCTTAAAAGTAATTATTATTATAATGGGACTAGTAATGAATACCTTCTATAGAATTCCTTGATATGTTTCAGGGGGGAATCTGGTTTTAGATGTTTCCAAAAATCGTTTTTTTTCAACTTTTTTTGCGAAGGAAACAAATATCCGATTGAAACGAAACTTACAGAATTTATTGTTTTATATTTCTACAGTCTTCTCAAACTTTTTCATTAAGATACATATGATCTTATGTCTGGTATGAGTATTTCGCCGATGCGCCTCGAGTGTGCATTTGTCGTGCGGCGAAAAAAGTACAGATCTCAATTTCCATCTGAAATAAGGAATAAAAAAAAACATCTATTTTTCAATAATATAACTTTTAGTTAAACCAAGAATAATCCAACCAAAAATAAACAAATCAACAATTTTTCGTTAATTGATATTATATTAAAAAATCAAATCATTCTTTCACTGGAAATCGCAGTCTTTTATCGTCAGGCGGAAAACTGTGGCCTTTGCTCCGTAATTTTAATATAACTTTTTTATTTTTAAATTTTATTACAACCAAGTACTTCTGTATAATTTTAATATATTCGCAGTGTACATATAAAAATATTTAATATTTTAATAAAATGAAAAATATGCATATAGGGAAGCATTAAATGTGATAATTTAAGAAGAAAAGGTCTACATATATATATATATATATATATATATATATATATATATATATATATATATATATATGTATATTAACCGTACTCAGTTAAATACAAAAAGCATACAAACTTTTATTAAAAGTAGGTACAAAAATAATAGATACACAAAATCTTTTGGCCGCTTCATTTTTTCAGAGTTTTAAAAACGCTTGGCATCATGCATTCGTGCCATATGAGTCGATGTATAATAATTGACTACTACATGCTAAATCCAACGTAAGTTATCTACGAAAGACGAGTCGCGTGGACGTTCGCTAATTCCTTATTTTTCAGTTCTATATTTTCACATTCTAATTGAACAAGAAGAAATGGTATGTGTTATTAAATAAACCTTGAGTTTAACTGGAACTATAGAAAATTATTGTAACTTTTAAATATACTTGAATGTATTCGATACGCAAAGGTCGTTTACATATTTTGAATCGTTGATTTAATTTGGATACTTTTTAAGAGCGATGGTATGTTATCAATTTGATTCTGTTTTCTTCCTATTTTTAATTTACGTGTGACTTTAGCTAACGTTTCAATAGAACAAAAAGATTGTGAAATATTGTATATGTACATTTGGAAGATTAAAAAATATATTTGATAGGTAATGCACGCAAACGTACATTATACAGAGAGCTTAAATCTGATGTTTAAGTAAAATCTCGTAAAATATATTGTAAAATAACTTGTGAAATGTATTCAACTTTATTTTTATTGTATTTTTTTTATAATAGTGGAATTTTGTTTAAAGAATTAGATCCATTTTTTATCATTTTAACAATAAAAATTTCATAAAATAGTTGTATACTTAATTTTAAGCTAATACATGTACAAAAGGTATACATATGTATCCTTTAATCGGAAACTTACTAGAACAAACTGTTTCATATTCAATAGCAGTACATACAAGCCTTGGCTTTTATTAAAAGTAAAAACATAAATCCTTTATACACGTTACAATAAATGAGAATTTTCTTTATAAATTTTATGTATTAAAAACAGACATCTTGAAAAGATCAGAGGACTAAAAAATAAACACAGAAAGATTTCCACAGTGACCAAGACTATAAAAAGATTATATGTAAAAGGCTTCGAAAGAATAAGATTACTATTCCTCTGATAGGTATACATCATGGCGTCGAGTCACACACATAAAGAATTTTCATTCTTCTCCTGATTTTGTTATTCCATCAGGTGTTTATTACTATATGTATTATTATTTATAAATATATTATATCGGTAGTACGTAATATATACTTTCTATACTCTCTGACACTACTGGGATCTTTCTATAGATTTCATTGTACTCCTCTCCTCTTTAGATACTCTTACATCTTGTAATACTCTAATATTCTAGGTGTTTCTCATCGAATGAAAAGGGTCTAGGGTGAACACATAATATCAGAGAAAAGATACAGTAGCATTCAGAAAAGAAAGAAGATTAAATGTTCTATATGGAGTGATATCGAACGTGTCAATAATTGTATAAAACAAGAGAGAATAAATTCGATTCTACCAACATGCCAAGGCATTGTTTACATTCCATAGCATAATGGTTTAGTACTACTCACTAACCATATTGTCTACTGTAGCTTCCAGGTATTTAATTATACAGGAATTGATAAAAAATTTTCACTCTTTCTCTTTCAGATATAGCTCTTGTATACAATATTCGTACGTTTCCAACATTTTTCTCAAATTTTATGTATGCATTTATACGTGCACGCAAATAGTACACACACACACACACACACACACACACACACACACACACACACACACACACACACACACATATATATATATATATATAGTTTATTGTATAAATATAAAAGTACATGAATATAATATATATTGCGACTCCGTTAACAAAGTTAAATTCTAATATTATTCACATAACATCATATTTTCTATAATAGAATCAACATCATCACTGTATATCATAATCACTCATGTTTTCGTTGTCCCTGCGGCAGTTTCAACATTAGATAATCAACCAAATCAATATACTTTATCGTTATATTGCATTTTCGTTAAAAATAGAATTATTGTTAAATGTTAAGGTACAATAATAACCACTATATGTTTTGTACTAAATAGATAGAGCTTAAGTATTTTATAAGTGTCTTTGAACCACATGCAGTAATTCTTTACTCTTAAAAGATAATATGGAAAAATTTTAGGCATTAGCTACGTGTCTTTATCTTTGCCTTAATGCACTTCAATGATTCATTATATACTTCCAAGATTTTCCATTCATTTATTGTATACTGAATTTCGAATTCGAGAATCTTGATCTTGACCTTATTGGTTCTATGAAATACAAGGATATATTAAGAATTGATATGGTAACGTTTCTCAGGCTGTGCTCAAGCTTGGGCCATCAGTGACTCCAAACTCAAATATAGTCCAATTGACAAGAAAAAAAGTGAGTTAAATTTGTAAGAAAAATTTGCTCTTTTTCTGAGAATTAATTCGTATAAGAGTGAATGTTAAAAATGAAAATGTGTAAGATAGGTAACGGTAATTTTATCAAAAAATTTATCAATAACGTACTCAACTTACAAAAAGATTCTTTTTTGTTTTTTATTAAAATTAACAGACATTGTTATTTATTAATAGTTCTTATAGAAATCAACTTTTAAAGTTCAAAAGTAACATCTGTTGTACTACATAAGACCTTTATACAAAAAAATATTGTAATAAAATTTTAATGGTTTAGTAGTAATAAAATTTATTTATAAGAAAAGTCGTCCTCTTTCAAGCGTTAGAATTCTGGTTTAGCAATAAATAAAACGTTCTAGTAAAGTTTAACATAAATTAGAAGATATATATATATATATATATATATATATATATATATATATTGATTTATAAAATAGTTAATTAACAAAATATAATCTCGTATATTAAATTAAATATATATTTTAATTTTAAATTTACAAATTGACAAGTTCTTGCATCAGATTAAAATATTTTTTTCGAATTTTGTAAAATAAAAAAATCAGTTTTGATAATTAGTAGCTAAGATAAGTTTTTACTTCAACAACTCGGGGCGTGTATTGCTCTTAACATTGAGTCAAAATTTTGACAACGTTTTAAGGGATACTTAAGTTATGTGCAATTAACTTTTGGAATATTATATATAATGAATAGAATCAATGGAATTATTTATAAATAAAACTTATCAGAAACTGTCGGTCAATTCGTTAACAGATACAGAAGGAACATCTACGTTCCGCGAAGGAGAGAAATGTTCATGATCTGTAAGTAGATTTCGACGCCTCATACGGTTTCTAATAATTAAATTACTTCATTTTAATAAAAGTTATTAATAAATGAAAAAACAGATATTTTGGAAAGTCTTTGCCAATTTTCAACATAATAAACAATCCAATTTTAACGAAACTCATATGATTTTGTAGATAATTTAATTGTCTGCAACATTTATTTGAAATATTTTTTGATCCAAGTTATAAGTTCTTAAATAAATGTTAAAAATAAAAAAGCCTTTTTTCAACTTTAAAGCATTATTTACATAATTAACATAATTAACATTATTTACATAATTAACATTACCCATTTTACATATTTTCATTCCTAATATTAACTACTATATAAATCTACTCTCAGAAAAAAGGCAGAATTTCTTTTTCATAATCTTTCTATTGATTGAATTAATATTCCAAGCATATGGAAACACTTCAAACTCAGTACCTTTTCTGTTCATATATACTTGGTTTCTCTGAAGTGATTGAAAAACATAGTACGTTAGAATCGAGTAAAAAATCTATATCACATAACGCATATAATTTGACCCTTGCCCGTTACTTGAAAATTGAGAAAATCACAGGCGGAGACTTTGGTACAGTTTCGATTCATAATGGGATAGTAAAAATGATTATAAGAAGGAAAAATAGTAAATGTTTATTCCTAAATACTTTTCATTCAAAATTTTACGGGATCCAAGTAGTTTATAGTAAACAATTGTAAACACATTACGAGAAAGTTGCCACCTGCTGACTGATAAGTTTCGATGCGTACCAAAAATAATTAAATGCCTACTAATTAGCTCATGAACATTGGAACGAAATACCAAAATCATTTACAAAATACATATTACTTTTATATAAAAATTTTTTGACTCGAAGGCAATATACATTGTTGACCAATCACTTCAGGAGCACTATATATTTTTTAAAGATAAATTCTAATTCATCCAGTTTCTATAATATCTGTATTATGTCATAAAATTAAGACAGAAATAAAATTTTATTATTGAAATTATTTTTTAGGAGCTATAAAATAGTTAATGAAAAAAGTTATTTTTATATTGTTACCATGGTAACTCAATGATATACTGAATATAATTTTTTCTCAATTGAATACATTAATAATAAAAATACTAAAAATTATGTTCTGTTCATTTAAAAAATTTAGTTGTCGGAGTCGTTTGTTATATGCATTTGAGTATTGTCATATTATTTTATAATATACACGGGGTATCTTAAAGTAATAAATGCGCATAAGATATAACATTAGGATTAGCATTAGGATTAGCCTAAGTTGAATAAAAATATCTGAAAACAATTTCATAAAACCGTTTTGCATGTAAAACTCTACTAAGAAATAGTTATTATTTTTAAATTAAATTGTTTCGACGGAAATAGCTAAAATTAAAAAACGCTGAACATGTTCTAAATAGTGCTTCATCAATGCCATGACAAGACGAAATTTCGTATAATATTATCTTGGTATTGGAAAAATATTGTAAATTGAAATATTGTTTTAGTCTTATATGAATCTTGAGATTGTCTGTCTTGGTCTTATGTTCATCTTGAGATTGGCTTAGTATATAACCAAGACCAACATTCTTACAATACTTGGTTAAACAGCTTGTCAAGACGAATATTCTTGTGTCTCAGGTCTTGATTTTAATCTAAATAGATTTAATTTGAATCATTTTAATATTGTCTTGTCTTGTTGTTGGTCTTGAATTCCGATACGAGACCGAATAATACCAAGACTAGTCTTTAGAATTGGCGAAGTTCTAACGTTAAGATAAGCTTTTAGTTACCAATTATAGATGTATATAAATATGACGCTCTATAACAATCAAATTTATCTTATTGCTTACTTAATTTATTTTATTTTCTTAGAAGAATTTTTAACTTTAATTTTTACTTAAGTGATTATTACTTAAAAATGTTTATCTCAAATTTTCTATAAATGTTCTCCATGTATCAACCCTAATGCAACTCCATATAGGCCATAATTACTGAAGAATACATCCTGTATATATAGATTTTTAAAAATATAATTAAACATACTAACATCTTGATATATTAAATAGGAAAATTGGCATATAAATGTAATATGAATTGTAGTAAGTTATGAATTATTTGTGCGATATTTGTTACTGTTCATCAGTAATTCCGATATGCATAGTTGAAATGTACAAACAAGCAAAAACTTTCAAGTAATTTTAATAAACAATAATAAAAAATAATCCACCATAACACAGAGGTGAGCAGTTTATTCTTAAATACAGTGTTTATTCTTAAATACCTTCTTTGTTCGATTTTCAGGGGTTCATTTTGTTTATGATGTATTGTCATAAACAGTCTGTATGGAAATATGGTCAAAATCATTAGATTTTTATTTTATGCGTTCATAGGCAATTTATAATTACGCACATTAGTGATTGACTGACGAATACTGGCATGTAACAAAAAAATCATTTACAACTTTCCAAAATGCATATTACTTTTGAATTGACATTTTTTACACAATATATAACCGGTATATCTACTATTAGTTATATCTAGAATACACTATATAATTACTTGTTTATATACCCAACCTGTTTTCGCATATTTTCGATCGAAAACTTCATTTTGTTGATAATCTATAAAAGAAATTTGCGCACGTATTTATAAATAATGTTGCATTTAAAATTCTTACTATTTGTACGCTACATTTCGTCAAGATAATTTTAGTATCTATTAGTTAATAGTAAATTAATTACATGTTGAGTTTAATCGCTTGAATATTTTATAAACAAATATACTTTTCTTTTAAATATGCTATAATAGTTTTCTAAGAAAAATGTTTATAAATTTACTAAATTACCTATATTTGTTTAACTATGTAATTTACGCGACTGCAAAGTTGGAGCACATAACGATAGCTCGATTGATTATCTTGTGAAGAAAATATATTATACATAATTATACACAAAATATCTTAGTATATTCTAAAGTTCTAAACATTTATATGAAATCGTGTTCGAGTTGATTTTTCGATATAAATACTAGACTAAATATTAGACTAAAATAGGGTCAGCTTCCGAAAAGCACCCAGCCCCGATTTTAATGAAAAATTCTAGAGTTACATTATTTGGGTTGCTAATTACGAATGTTGTATTGGTTTGTGGAAGGAATTTAATTTTCATCATAAAATCCATCAAAGAAACAGACATAAAAATGAAGATTTTTCGAATTCATTTCAAAATATTGTCAAAATAGTTCTTAAAAAATCTAAAATTATCTTAAAATACAAACACTTTCAAAATACGTTTCAAACAAAAGTTGTAGATAACATCTGATTATATATTTTTTTATCTATATATTTGTTTGGCGCAAGTGAAATTTTTGGAAAAAAATTGAAAAATTCCATCTGAAGAATTCTTTGAAGCAACGTCAATGGTGTGACTATATTCAACTAGCTCCTTAACCTGATTTTGCTGAATATTTGTAAACTTATGTTTTTGTAATGCTGATTATGAATAGCATAGTGATTTTGGGCGAAAATTGAATTTTCATTGGGTATCCATAAATATTATAGTTTTTAGAATTTATCTCAGAAAATACAAAATAATTTAAAAATAATTTTAAGAAAAAGTTATGGCTCTTATACATATACATCTGTTTTTTTATACAGCTTTTTTTTAAACAAAAAATGTTTATGAAGAAACATTCAACGTTTTCGCCACGAGATTCTCTGAAGCATCGGTGATGTGGTCGAATTGTAAAAAATTAGAAACTCTTTATACATATTTGTGGAGTTTTTTCCACTAAAACTATTCGTCGAGAAAAATTCATAGAGTAATTAAGATTGTATTTTAATGACATCTTCAATGTTTGTTTGAAATAGTTTTTGGCAATTTTCAAATTGTTCATATTTTTCACGATAAGTTTCGAATACCATTCTTTTTATTGTTTTGAATATTAAAATTCAATTTCTGATATAAGCCACTACGACGTTCGTAATAAACGTTGTACAAAATATAAATATACAAAATTTTCAGTAAGATCGAGGATTCTACTTTTCTAAAGTATATCTACAAACCGTCGATCTTCACGGGAATCTGAGACTGAATTGTTGAATTATTGTTCTCCGTAAATATTACTTGCGCGGGAAAAAATATAGAACATAACATACGTATTTTGATGAGATATTTGTTTGAAATATTTTTTGAAAAGTTTCGTATTTTCTATGATAATTTTCAAAAACCTTCCATTTTATGAGTTTTTTTTTTCTACTTTCGGCTTAAAATATTCAAAATATTGCAAAGAAGTAAAAAATAAATAATATTTTTTGTTTTCTTGTAATACCTATCCTTGTAAAAGATTTATAATGATATTGAACTACGAGGGTGGTTCCAGAAGTACCTGGCCTGACCTAGATGTGCTGGTAGTTGCTCAAAAAATACTACTGTATTAGAAAGTACACAATCTATAAAGCATATGTCTCAAGTTTGAAGACGCCATGATGTTTAGTATTTATTTGACAGTTATTAACAGTGAACGTTTTCAGTGAATTTGTAAACATGGAAAAAATTGGTCATGTTTATATGATATAATACCTTTATTGAAAGGCCTCAGCCCAACCAATATAAAAGCTGAACTAGACTCTACTCTGAGTGAGATTGCTCCTTCGTTTGCAACAGTAAAATATTATGTAGCAGAGTTTAAACGAGGCCGTACGAGCTGCCAAGACGAGCATCGCAGTGGTCGATAAAGTGGTACTGGATGATCGTCAACTGAAAGTACGCGAGGTAGCAGACATGGTAGGAATTTTAAAAAGTGCGGTACATTGCATATTAACTGAAAATTTGGAGATGGCAAAGTTGTGCGCAAGATAAGTGCCGTGTTTGCTCACAATGGAACAACAACAGCGTCGTGAAGATGTTTCAGTTGAGTGTTTGGCAATGTTTTGCAAAAATGAAGCCGAATTTTTGCGCCATTTCATAACTATGGATGAAACATGGGTTCACCATTTCACACCCGAAACAAAAGAACAATCAAAACAATGGACTCAAAAAGGAGAACCTGCTCCAAAGAAGGCAAAGACCGTTTCATCTGCAGGCAAGGTTATGGCGTCGGTTTTTCGGGATGCGTGTGGGATAATTTCCATTGACTATCTTGTAAAAGGAAAAACTATCAACGGCGAATATTATGTGAACTTATTGCAACGTTTGAGCGAAAAAATCAAGCGAAAACGGCCGCATTTGGTTAAGAAGAAAGTGTTGTTCCATTAAGACAATGCACCGGCTCATACATCCGTTATTGTAATCGTCAAAATTAATGAATTAGAATTTGAATTGCTACCTCATGCACCCTATTCGCCAGATTTAACTCCCTCGGATTATTTTCTGTTCTCAGATTTGAAAAAATGGCTCGCTGGTCAAAGATTTTCCAACAATGAAGAGGTGGTGTCGGCAATTAATGTCTATTATGAGGAGCTTGACAATTCTTATTATAAAAAGAGTATCGAACTTATTGAACATCGCTGGGAAACGTGTATAGAACTGAAAGGAGATTATGTTGAAAAATAAATATATTTATTTCCAAAATTTTTGAGTTTTATTTGTTGGGCCAAGTACTTTTGGGACCACCCTCGTATATGTAAGGCCTTTTTCGTTTATATAGAATATGTCTATGTCTTTCTATTTTTCAATGAAAATATTAATAGTAATAGTAAATTTGTAAATTCTTGAATACTTGATCCTTCTACAAAATTTAACCATGAACAAAATGCCTCATTCATGTAATTTTTTTATCTGATACTTGGTTTGTAAGTAATTTTGTATTATCTGATAACAGAGCAAAAATTTTCACTTTGATCTTAATTTCAAGAAAGAAGATACGGTTTTACAGATTATCCATTATTAAACTTCAATTTACGTATGTTTTTCTACCAGTCTTTCGAAAATAGTTTTAAACTATTTCTAGTATCATGCAGACATCTAAATTATCTGGACTACTAATATTCTTGGTAATTTGGAGCATTCAAATTATATTTGTTCAGATAAAACTGGATAAATTGAGAGCTTAAAAATTCTTAGTCTTAGGTGATTCGAGCTTCAACTCAATCTGTTTTATTAAAAAAATATAACTTCCGGTGCTTAGAGAATTCTAGTCTAAGAACAATTTAATATTATCGTTCTTTTAAAAAAATTTCCTTCATTGCTTCGTATAAATCGTGAATACCTTAGGATTCAATAGATGAATAGATTCAATATTTTTTCAAAAATTTTTCGTATTTTTTTGAGTAATTTTCAAAAATATTCACAAAATCTCTATTAAAAGTTTAGACAATCAAGTTCTTTTAGAAATGAAATGAGATATTCCTAACAGTACAAAATAATTGTGTTTGCAATTGCGAAATGTGGACAAATTCACAATTATGACTGTAATAAATGAACGACTTGTGTACGCAATAAAATCTTATTTTTTGAAGCAAGTATTGAACAATATTTTTTACCGCGAAATTCGAAAAATCATCTTAATATTTTGACTTTGATTAGAGTAGTGAAAATGTGTATACTCTTTAAATGTAATTATCTAGATTTTTGTTTATGGATTTTATTGAAAATAATTTACCGTTATTTTAATATCTAAATAAACAATTTTTTGAGTAGCTAATTCTAACACTCAAAGTTGCCATTACCATAAAGACATATCTTCTCAGGCGACGTTAGTCTTTACCAGCTAAATTTTGAATGTACTGCTCTTGCTTATATTCACGTTTTTTATACTTAAACATGTATAGTACTTGCCACTAAAAATATACAACTATAAATATGTACTTTCTTTGTATAGTCTATATATTTATATACATACAGGATGTCTTATTAGAAATAATGGATAGGAATATCTCAGGCGTTGATAAATTTGGAGAAAAACTGTTTATGTAATAGTTGTAGGGTACAAGGGGGTTAGTTGATGGTGACTTTGACCTTAATCTTGAAGTTTATATTAAAGGCTATTTCAACGTAAATTTAGTTTCTTTAAATGGCAATCCTCACTATTTATTCCAGAATTGGAAAGAGCTAAAAATTCTACGTTTCAATAGATCTTTCAGTGCTAGGCTAATTTGACCTCTAATGATCATTAGAAGATCAATCCAATTCTGACTAAATAATTCGATAATAGCTAGTCAGCGACAATAAGTTTCGTATAAAAGTTATTGGGCACGAAGGGGCTAACCGACGTATGACCTTGACTTTGACGTTGAGGTCAGATGTCAAGGTCATTTGATAGGTAACTTAATTTTTTAAATGGATATCCTTGTTTTTTATTCCAAAATCAAAAAGAGCGGAAAATTCTACATTGATGTTTCCAGGGCTTACTGACGAAGAACCTTCATTTTGTTTTGACCACTTAGCAAATTTCTTTAATCATGTGTTCAAACAATTGATGTTATTATTAAGACATAATTCAATTCGATTTTGAACACTTCGAACAGTAGATAGAAAAACATTTTTTGGAATGTTACGTCATGCGATTTTTAAGCGTTGCATTATATTTTCTCTCGTGCTGGGTGCTTTAGCATATACAATCTTTTTTAGATAACTTCACAAAAAGAAGTGCAAGCTTATCACGTTTGGAGACTTTTGGCACCATTCTACAAATCCACCGCGTCCTATCCACTGATTCGTGAATCTGATATTCCTATAGTCACGAGCATCCTGGCATCATCCGGACGTACGCCACCTTGCTGAAACCTTATGCGCGGTCTTGATTGTAAATCAATATTTTCGAACTATCCTGATAAATCATTCATCAAAAAATGTAAATAGTTGTGCGGATTTTTGATTTTCTCGAAGAAATAGAATTCAATCAAGTTCTCATTTACAATATCGCACCATACGTCCAAACTCTAAAGGTGCTGATGATTCACTTCTTGATACCAATGAGGATTTTCGATAGACTAGTAAGGACAATTTTCTCTATTAAGTTGATCAGTATTGTGCAAATTGACCTCATCGTTAAATAATACGTAATTAAAAAATTCTGAATTTTATATCATTCCTTGTTATCATCTACAACACTGGCGCCTTCGTTCGAAATCTCTAGCTTGTCAATGTTACATGGTACGAATGGAATTTATGAACTGTCAATGATCAATGAACTGTGGACTTTGGAATACTTAATTTTTTTTCAGTTTTTCCGGTACTAATATGACGATTAATTGCTATCATATCTAACACTCCAAGCACTTGTGGATTATCTCTTTCTGGTATATTATTTCGACTTCTTTGTCGCAGATAAACTGGTCTTTGACTTTTACGATCAAAAAATCTCGCGATGGTACGATCGTTTGGGTGCCTTCTATTGTAGAAGCGATTACGGTATAATGGTGCTACTTGCATAGAATTATCTCGGCATTCTCCAAGCGCCAGAATAATATCTACTATTTCATTAGCGGTATAATCTGGCATTATGTAACATAAGATTAAGTTTTAGATAACTACTTTTACTATTTTAAATAATATGTAAATATATATAAAAAGACAGTGTAATTGTCAAAAAAATTGTAATAAAAGTACTTACAAATAAACGCATATGTAGCTTTGAAAATTATTAAACCGAATAAACTTTACCCTTTAATGTACTACGATAAATTATTATTTTTGAAGTAGACTTGATAAGCAGTAATAACAATAGAAAGAAATCAGTAAACTACGGAATTCTGTAATAGTTAAATCAATTCGAAAGAAAATTAGACTAAATTTTACGAAATGACACTGATTGCGAGTGGTTTGTTGATTGTAGCGGGGATGTGCCGAATTGCAAGAAAACAATTAAATCATATAAATGTATGAAAGAAGCTTATGTGAAAGAAATGAACTATCAATGCTGTATGACATCTGTAAATTTAGGTATGTATGTATGTAAAATTGTGTATTTTAACAAATAATAAATATTAATTATGTAAAAATTATTTTGGAAAACTTTTTAACCATTACATATAAAAAATCAATAGCTATTTTGCCTTAACTGACTATACCGATAGCAAACTGATAGTAAATTTGATAATATGACTTGATTTCGACTAAAAATTTTTTCATAAGTGTGCGCATTATATATTCTAATATCACTTTTTATTATACAGTTTTGCGATTTCCAAGATTCAATAGATTTTGAATTTTGATAAAAAATTCAAAATTCATCAAAAATGGATTCAAAATTATTATCAAAAACATTCAGAATTAAAAATACAAAAGATTCGTAATCAGTAATCCCAAAAATCTCAGTTATAGGGTTTAAAAAAACTCGAGCAACTTTATTTTTTTAGCCACCGTAGTCGCTTTCCTGTTCTCTAAAGGATAAAATCATTTAACAGTCTGCCAACGTGATATATGAACGTAGAATTTTCTGCTCTTTTTTATTTTGAAATAAAAAACCAGAATATTCATTAAATAAATTAGGTTAACTTTCAAATGGCCTTGAAATCCAACCGCAAGGTCAAAGTGAAGATCATACATCGGTCAGCCTCTTTGTGCCCAATAACTTTTATGCGAAACTTAGTGTCGCTGACTAGTTATTATGGAGTTATTTAGTCAGAAATTGGGTTGATTTATTGATACAAATTGCTTACCACCCTAGATATTCTTATCCATTATTTAAAAAGACAAATTATATATATATATATATATATATATATATATATATATATATATATATATATAATTTATAGAAAGAACAGTGCATTAAAATTTTTGTTACAAATCTTGTATGATTTTGATTTAATGACTTTTATTTTAAATATGTTGTATCTTGTGACATTTTTTGCAACAAATAACATTTAATATATATATATATATATATATATATATATATATATATATATATCAACCAAATATGTATTATATTATATTGTTGTATTTATATTAAAAAAAAAAAAATGTTGTGTTCAAATTTTATTTTCTATCAAAATGTTTTTGGCTTATAACATGATGGAATTTAATCTTTTATTTTTATATTAAAAGAATACTTATACATATATTTTATTTAATCTCCTTTAACAAAAAATTATTTATGCTATCATATTGAAAAGCATGCAAAAGAAAAAAGTATAATTGCTTAAGTTCTCTGCCTCGCTTTGTCCGGACGTCAACTTACACGCACGTCAAGAATTTACGATTATAAACAAAAGTCAGTCTTATATTATTGTGAACACGAATCTTGTTTTGCTTACTGAGTATTAAAAAATAGGATATGGAGCATGTGCTCGAAGTCTATCTTTACCACACGACAAAGGTACACTTATAGCACACTTGTTGCCTAATAAACTATTTCAATGCAATTTTTTTCTACCACATAGTTACAAATGATTCTATACCTACATCATTAAAGGCTTCTAAAAAGATTCACTTTTTGTTAAAAAATGCATAAGGATAATAAAATAATCTCGATTGTCTGAAGTATATGGAGTACAAATTCTGATCATGTTGGGTTAGATTTCGCACGTCAAAACGACACGTGTGATGCCACAGTTTCTTGTGAAAATGTTCACCAAAAATGGTACATTACGAAACAAAGAACTTTAAATTTTTTATTCAACTTTTAATTTGATCGTTTAACTGGCGTGTATTTATTTGAAATGTATTATTATACGATATCGAAATTATTATAAGCTATCGATCAAAATGCTCAAGATAGGCAAAGTGGCCTGTACTTGTTGAAGCTTGTCGCCATCAGTTTTCGCTCTAAGAATCATCTATTTAGGTATCAAAAAGAACGGTAAATTATTTTCCATAAAATTTGTGATCAACATTTGAGATGCTCTCTTTGTGTTAGTATTGAAACGGAATATATGTCCAATTCGTAAAAAAATGGAATATAGTTACTGAACTTCCAATATTTTATGAATCATAATTAAAACTTCGGAGAAAATGTAATCAAAGTAATTATAGTAATAGCTACGTATGAAAAAGAGAATAAATTATATATTAGTTCCAAATCATTTGAAAAATCCTTTCATGAGGTTTTCTTTCTAAAATACTTTAAATCTACTTGCAATAGCTAATTAATGAATTTATAAGAATACAGTACCTATATTAAAATATGTAAATTTAACTACCGTGCGACGTCTTTTCATGATTCGTATTTACGCGTTTTGGCGGTTCCTATAGTTTCTTTTTGTTTTTATTAATGATTTTATTTTTATTTTGAAAACATGCTATCTTACTCTACCATTCTCATGTTTTGCGGGGCCCTGTTCACTGGTGTCTTATTAATTTCTATCCAAAAATAATGATACATATTGTACAATATGTTCAAAAGTAATAATAAAATTTAATTAAAATTTAATATTATTAGATTATATGTGTAAAAGAAATAGAGAGCTTTTATAATCTCAGTAAGTGTTGACACTGAATATGTCACACTATCACTTTATCTCTGCATGTGCATTTGTATATAGAGAAAAGTAGTGCAGAGAAACTTTAAACTATGTATAAACAATATCTAGTAGTACAAGAATATATAAAACTAAGAAAATAGTGATACTAAAACAAGAAATTGCAATTTTCTTGAATAAAATTATTTGTATCAATATAGTGCATATACTGTAGATTTAAACCTGTTTAAACTATTAAAAGCACTTCTATCTAAATGAAACCGAGTATTATAGTACATTTTAAATAATTACTTTACATATATTCATTCATTTTAACTGAAAAAGTAAATTTCATGCGCGTTTAATTTTAAAGATGAAGAAATCGTTAAAAAAAACCTAATTTACTGCTATATCGTCATTCTCGTGGTTAATTATTTTGTTATTTTTTCCCAATATTTGTTCAATGCCTTCAGTAATGTATATAAAACTAATCTAATTCATATAAATCACCCCAATCTTATAAAAAAGAAAACCAATTTGCTTCGAATTTGGATGTGCACTATTTTCATTCTCAGTCCCCTAAGCTCCGAAATTAAGAACTCACTAAAAATAACTTGCGAGCTACTAGTTGAGAAGTAAATAACAGAGGAAGCTCTGATGTTATTAATAAAAGCTAGCTGGTAGGGTTGCAGTCAGTACTGACTGCGCGTGAATCTACAGCAGAATTTTGCTGTTGAGCAATAGTAGGACTGGGTGGACCCCTGCCACTTACAGAACTGCTACTCGGTTCGTTGCTGTTACTAATATTAGCATTATTGCTTATGCTGCTGGGACTATTTCCCGCTACCGTGACAACTTGAGTGGTACCTGCGATGCTCGGTTTCTGCGTCATATGGGTCTGATAGTGTTTCGCCAGGTGAGCCTTTTGTCGAAAGCTTTTACCGCACAGGGAGCAAGCAAATGGCTTTTCACCTGTATGCGTCCTAATATGCACATTTACGCTGTACTTGTCCTTAAAACCCTTGCTGCAGATGCTACAGTAATGTAGTGAGCGCTCTTTACGCTGCTGAACGGTGGCTCCACTACTGGGTGAAGCCGTATTACCAACGGCACCAGAACCACCTTGAGATGAATTCGAACCTGTGGTACTAGTAGTAATCCCTCCGGTAACGTTAGTGCTGCTGCTGGCAGAGCTGCGATTTGCTCGACGAACGTATTTTTTGACAGGCTTTGTTCCGGTTGCTCGACCAGTACTTGTGTTAACGGGTAGTTGAATTTGAGTAGTATTTGCGACCTGACGCTGATGATTGTTGGTATGACGCTGCTGTTGATCCTTATGTCTTGCTTCTGAAATATTATTGACATTTGTTAATAACGTTACACTCAAGTAGCAAATAAGAGAAAATATATAAATTAATAATTAGATTCACATTAGAAGTCATGAATTTTACTTCAGCGTTTCTATTAAGATTTATACAGCTTATTATTTGACATCGTAATATTTTATCATTTCGTTTCTTATTTTTTAAATAAGTTATCCATAAATCATTTATTTTAAATAATCTTGATCTACATTTGTTTTTTAATTTTGCCTTGAAATTCGTTTATATCAATATATAAGTGAATCTTTTAAATTTTATTGTATTACTTCTAAATTCCATAGTAAAGAAATAAATGCCGAAAATACTGCTCTGTGTCAGATATGATAAAATAATATTAAGAATAAGTACATTTTTGTATATAAATTAGTATCAAACACTTGGGACGTTTTCTGAAAGTAATGATTTACATCGGCTTGTTTTAAGACAATGAAGTCAAATTATAACATTTAAAAAATAGGAAGTATGATAAAAAACCCATTTTTGAAAATAGGAAAATTTAAAAAATTGAAATAACTTTAAATAAACAGAAGGTGTATATAATAAAGAATTTTAATTCACTTATTTCATTGCAATATATCTTACACTTAATTTAAATATTTTTATATTATAAATGCTTGTTGTACTTAATCCTTTATTGTACGTCTAAGAATAGGTTACCTGTTGCCTAACTGATAATTGGTTCAATATAATTAATATCTTTACAATTATTCCATAAGTTTTAGCGGATGAAATGATGGATGTTTTAATTCTGTACATGACAGAATTATATTTACAAAGGAAATTGAAGTCAATAATCAATTGAGTTTTTTGGACATCAATGTCATTACATATAATAATAATAATAATAAAGTGAAGCTTAATTGGTATAGAAAACCTACTTGATCAGGTTGGTCTTTAGAATTTCATTTATACCACCAATTCTGAAACAAAATTGGGACACTGAAAGATGTCATTGACAGAGCAATAAAATTGTCACATAAGGATTTTAGACAGAATAATTTGCAGATAGTAAGAGCAACTTTCATTAATAATGGATATCCAATTGAATTTATTAATAAATTAATCGCTGAGAGATTCTTTGACATTTCTAATACCGAAAATAGAAATAATGGAAGAGTTGATATTAATAAGGGCACCGTTATTGTTTTACCGTATGTTATAGAATTGTCAGAAAGAATTAAAAGAAATTTTCGGAAATATAACATTTAATTTCATAAAATTGACATAAAATAAACATAAAATTCATTTTCTTTAAAAATAGTAACAGTTTAAGTAAGTTGTTTTATAATTGTAAAGATAAGGATGATCTATGTTTAAAATCTGGACTTGTTTACAAAATTAATTGTATGGATTTTAATGAATGCTACATTGGACAAACAAGTAGATATTTAAAAAAGAGATTTTATGAACATAAATATAGTTTACGTAGTTCACATATTACTTCTAGTTTAAAAGAACATTGTTTGAAGTTTTTACATTCTTTTGATTTTGTGAATGTAGATATTTTGGAACATACTATTAGTAATAAGTACAAAAAGTAGAGTCTTAAAAATATTCACATTTCAGGGAATCGAAATAATGTGAATTTAATGTTAGAGTCAAGTAAATTAAATAACATTTATCATGCTTTATTAAATTGATTGGTTTTGAACATTTTGTGTAGAGGGGAGATTGTATATTTAAATTACAAAATTTTTAGTTTAGTGGGAATAGGGGTATATATAAATTAGAATATTAATATAAGGTTCAGTTTAGTCCCTGATGAGCAGCTATAGTGAGCTCGAAACGTTGGACAACCTCAGTCAATCTTCAATTGGATAAAGGTGGTGGGGACAGTCAGATTGCACTTTATTAATAAAGAATTTTTTTTCAGCTAATATATGTTTATTTCAGATTAGTCTACGGGAGTGATTTTAAACAAGGACAGTCTGAGTGTCATTACAATTTTCAATTAATTATATGTTGATATGTATTAATATTGATATAAATATATTTTGATATTATTATGTATTAATTTTAATTCATTGAATTGGACTCTAAGACCAATAAAAAGATTTATTAATTTATCTAAATACAGTCGACATCAGCACAATTAAATTATTTCACTATACTTATATTTGATAAATTTAATAACTATATGGAGTTCCAGAAAAAGTCCAATTATGTAAAAAAAGATGAAAAAATAAATATATCTGAAACCGCTTAATTGTGCAACAAGTGAAATTGTACATTTAACTAGTTTTGAAAAATTTTGAGTTAAATGCTATACTATAATACTATAATATTCAGTGAATACTATAATATTCACGTAATTTATATAATTGTAACAAATTTAACATAAAGAATTCTTGCCTATGATTACAAGATTTAGATTTTAAAGAAAATGGTCTAATATAACTTTTCTAGAAATCGTAGAAAATGCACCTAAAATAATGGAACTTTTTAAAAATCATCTCAAATAAAATTATAAATGTAAATTATAAATATCAAAGAATTTGAAACAATTTCGTTATAGATAATATAAATGAAAAAGATTAGAAAAATTTATGTTTCGAATTTTAAAATAATTATTGAAAAGAAACTGTAGGATATTATCGCAGATATTTATACGGTTTGCTAAAATGGCGGTTATGAATAACTACAAAGTCTAATAAAACTGAAATTGATAAAAAATTGATTACGAATATCTATGTTACAGGATTCAAAAATGAAAATGATTAAATTTTGCTATTTTGAATATTTAAAATTTGACTAAGAATGTTTGACATATGTGCAAATGAATAAGATATTTTTAATATTTATTGTTATTTATTAGCTGAAGATACTGCATCGTAAATGTCTATTATCATTCGATCATTCTCTTTCCTTGACAACTATTCAGTACTTGTATGAATATTGTTAATATATTTCGTGTCTAATAATTAACAAAATAAGTATTATGAAATTCATTCCTAACGATATTTTATCTCGAGCGGCGATGGTTGTGAACGAATCATTTTTTACAAAATCGAAGAATATTTACCGTGCGTGTTATAATTATTTTCGAAAATGGATAAAAATTAAAAAATAAATTCATATTATGAGTTTTTATGTATTTATCATAATAAATTAAATAATAATTAATTTTTCATAAACTTTATTCAAGTTTAAATTTTTTTCTAATTTAGTTATTTATAAATATTTATATGTTTTTTATTTATGTATTTTATATCTTTTATTTATATGTTTGTGAGGGGATGGTGCCTCTGAAATTTTTCCTTCCACATTAATCACCATCCCTAGTACGTTTTAGCTTTATTTTATGCATTGTCTCTAATGACTTTAGATATAACATCCTATCAGTATTCAGATGAGCAAAGACTTTTGTTTATTGGTTGCTATTAAAACTAATTGAATTGATTATCATTTCTCAAGGCAAAGCCAAGAAATAGACGTTATGCAAGCTTATTTTTTAGGAATACTATTTTTCATGTATAACTGATTAAAATTAATAGTTGTGAATAACATTACTAGCCAGTTTAGCTTCTAATTCCTTGCAAAATAAAGGTGTAGTTATTGGTAAGATTATTTGCTCTTAGCTTCTTTACAAAGGACAACTATCGAAATTTTAAATTTATAGACTTTATTCTTTAGATTTCTGGAATCCTGAATTTATTGATCGAACATTCTTTGACGTAACTAAAAGATTTGTAGGTAAAAAGGGCGCTATTGGGCCTAAATTGGTTAAAGTTAGACGTGCTATTGCTAAGGTTATATGTTATCGCTATACTTAATGTCTACCTGGCTAATGCTACGTTTACAATATGTTTACGCCTATCTGTTACCGCTTCCTCGCTGGATAGTCACGTTGATTTCTGTCACCTCGACTTTGGCTCCTTCGTAATTGAGCTGTCGGGTTAAGTGCGTCGATACGCTGAACTCGCAATTCTCTAGGTGAACGTAAAAACTCCGGTTATGCCGCGCCATGTTAGCCACGAATCTGTCGCTGATCGGTCGCGTTTTTCTTTTCTAATGTGTTACATATATTTACCTTCTGCACTCCCCTCGCGCTCAGATTGGCGAGAAGGTTTCCTGAATTGGAGAAGTAATACATGCTTACGGATCGAAACCTGATGCAATTCTCGAAATGAAAATTCTCGGGAACGGAGATGCCGTTCATGCTGACCTCCTCGAGTGCAGTGGCGTTCGACATAATGAAGAGGATCGATTCCTCCGCGTACAGGTTGTGATCGACGCGTATTGACCTCAGGGTTCGTGATTCTTTCAGAACCGACCACGCAAACTCGTTACCCAGAGACATAGTCTGCGGCTCCGAGTAGGCGAAGCTGAATACTTGTAACGCGTTCTCCCCTGAAAAGATCGCCACGAATATCTGGCTAGTATACGTATCTTTGTCGAGATACGCATGGTTATCAAAATTAAACTTGAAGAGCTTCCGTCTTGATTTAACGAATTATATTATCGGTCGTACGTACAGCTTGGTGCAGGTCATCAGCTTGAGGCACCGCAGATAGGGAAAATGTTCGGCAGTGAGACTGACCGCCTGATAATGCACGTTGTTGAGCACTGTTAGATGATCAACTCCATCCACGCGGAGGAAGTTTGTCGAACGTGTCTCTCACCGATCCTAGCAGTAGGCTTTATGCCTTGTAAGACTCGGATATGAGCCTAACCACCTCCACCGTTATTTCCGTCTCCGAAACGTCTACTATTTACATCAACCTCGACGTTAGGAGCTTCGAGGGTTAATAACTTTAGCTGAAACCGCGATGCGTCTTCAATCATTCTGGTGATCGCGGAGGATCCGCGGTACCGCTGGTTTGCTGCCTCAAAGCACGCACGGAAACCGTTGAATTGACTGGTATAGTCCAACGCGCGATACAGTTTCGTGAAATCTGACGCTTTGAGAGGTTCTGTTATTCTCTCCAGAACTTCGATGCATCCGAGCATCCGCTGAACTACGGGGTGTAGTGGAAGACCATGCAGGATTTCCAGCTTATCCTCTGACTCTGCTTCGCATATTGTCGGCTTGACCCTTAACGCGCTCCGGAGTCCCTGACGATAGTGCCACTTTAGGCTGGAAAGGCAGGATCTAGCTTGCAGGTGGCACGACGTTTCCATGTTTAAGGTACTAAGCGTAGCGGTAGTGGTGCGGCCGTTAGTGAAAACCTTTTCTACGCGGACGTGGAAGCCTTCGCGCGTCAAGAAGTCGACTATCTTCATTTTGGTAGTTGCTATGCGGATATTATACAAGAAAAACCTGAGTGCGGGTCGCCCTTTTATTACGAGTCGCAGTTGTACATAATCGCGGTCGAACTTTTCCTTAGATTGCGTTCGTAACATTCTTTTCCGCATTCGACGTGCCTGGTTTTCGTATTTACCAATTTCATTTTATATTTTTCTAGCTCGATAATGCGGCATATCCGTAAGCTCCTTTACCTGCAAAACGAATGAGTTTTTTTGGTTAGTGGGGGGGGGGGCACAGTTTTCTGCCAGTTTGCCGAGTTACGCGGGCAGACCGAGCCCAAACGAGGAGTTTTCCACAATATATTTAGGCGGTGCTTCGTTCTTTGCTTGCCGTCGCATAATTGCGGGATTATATATTTCCCGGTGCTTTTGGATCTCGCGGTGCTTTGCTTTGCGCTGCTTGCGGGTCTATCTGGATCAGGTTGCTGCTTAATACGCTTGAGGATGCCTTGCGTACGTGGTCTCTATACGCGAGTCTCATCGCTGCCGAGCATTTCACCTGAGTTTCAGTCTATCACAAGGTCTGTCTCTCGCGGTAGTTTGTAATTGCAGTCGGGTCACATGACTCGCTCAGTGGCGGTGGTGCTGACTCGAGGTACTCGTTATCGTCGGCCTCGTAGCCTATCTCGTTGTTGAGATAGTGTGCGGGTTTTACGCGCTCTACTGATACGGTTTTCTCGCGTCTGTTCGCGTCTATACACATGGTCTTACCGCCCGAGGCTCGTTCAATTACGCGGTGTAGTCCTAAGTAGGGTCGACAGAGCGCCAGACGGCTCGGATTCATTTGAAGGAATACGTGTATGTATTTATTCATCTCTTTATATACGAACGGCTTTCTTGCGCTGTTGTGGTCTACCCTCACGGGTTGCACACGGTGCTTCTGCTCTTTGAGATTGCGTAAGAATACACTGTCGTCGGGCTCAACGCCCTCATCGAAGTATAATGCCCTGGGTATCTTTCGTGTGGTTCTGTACAGATACTCGGCCGGGCTAACTCCTCCATCGGAGCGCAGGTAGTACCGTTGGCCAATCTGGTTTGTCCCCTTGACACATTAGCGCGGCCTTTATGTCACGGTGCCACCACTCGACGATACCGTTCGCAGCGGAGTGGTACGACGATGTGCATATCCGCTTGTAGCCCGAGAATTTCATCAACCCTTCGAATAACCGTGACTCAAATTGACGACCTTGGTCCGTGGTAATAACCTGCGGTGCCCCGTACCACGCTACCCAATGGTGCATCATTGCTTCGGCTACGGTATTCGTGGTGATGTCCACCAATGGCACGGCTTCGGGCCAACGGGACTATCGATTGATCATTGTCAGGATATACTGATAATCATTTCGCGCTGTGAGCGGCCCGACTATGTCCACGTGTATATGTTGGAAAAGCGCGTCTGGAGCCATGAAGTGGTCCAGAAATGGCTTGTTGTGTCGAGCCACCTTCGCAAGCTGACACTCTACGCACTCTTTACATTTCTTCTGAATGTCACGATTCATATCTGGCTACATATATTGCTGCCTCATGAGTCTATCCGTCACCTTCCCGCTCGGCTGCGCGTTATTGTGGAGCAACTTAATAACCGCGTCATGTATAGATTCGGGAATATATAGTCGGATAGTATTCTCGTAGCTGTCGCAGTAAAACGAAGTTTGATTATCGCCGTTAAAGGTGAGCATGAGGAGCTTTAATGGGTGGACACGATCGCGCAATATTCTGAAGAGTTCGAGGTCCGAGTCTTGTTCGGCTGCAAGCTTTTTGGCATCTGCCAGTATCGGAAGATGAAAAGCGTTCGCGTTCTTGCTGACTGCGCTTACGTCGTCCTTGAACTGGTTCCAAGTGTCGCTCTAGTCGAACATGTTCGGGATCCAAAACGACTCGATTCGTGACTGGTTCTGAACCATGACGTACATTAGCGGCTTGTGATCCGTGATGAGCTCGAATAAATAAACTTCTGCACGGCGTAGTAAATTGCTATAAGTTCGCGCTTGATTGTCGAGTACTTTTTCTGCGCATTATTAATTTTCTTTGAGTAGAAGGCGAGCGGTCACCATTCACTGTCGCGCTTCTGTTCCAACGCGGTACCCATTGCGACTTTCGATGCGTCGGTGACCAACCGGATCTAGGTTGATTATTTTTCTCGTGATTGTCTTTCTTTCTCACCCCGATTAAGAATGTCTTAATAACTAAGCAGTTCTTGGAGTTCGGCTGCACGCGGAATGCATCGTTTATAAAAATTGATCACGCCTAGGAACCCCCGGTGGTCCTGAATCATTCTCGGCTTGGGGAAGTTCCTTACGGCATTTACTTTCTCCAGCGTCGATTTGAACGGGACTCGTTAACGGTGTGCCCGAGAAACTTTACCTCAGCCTGCACGAACCGATACTTCTCCATGTTGAATCGCAGCGCGTATGTTTCGAGTTTCGGGAGCACTTTTTCAATATCGAGTTTGTGCTCTTCCTCGCTTTCTGACGCGTTGAGGATGTTGTCTAGGAAGACGAATGCGCACGTCAGACCCCTCAGCGTGCTATTGATATAGCGCTGAAAGGTCTGACCTGCGTTCCTTAGCCCGGACGTCATCACACTGTACTCGAATAGACCGAACGGGGTGATAATAGCGGTCTTTTCATGTTCTTCTCTCGCGAGGGGGTCTGGTGGTATGCCGCATGAAAGTCAAGATTTGTGAACACTTTTTTCCGGTCAGGAAATTCGGAAAGTCCTGTATGTGCGCAATGGGGTACTTGTCCGCAATCGTTAAGCTGTTTAAGCGTTCGTAGTCCCCGCAAATCCTCCACTCGTCGTCCTTTTTCTGGACGAGGTGGATGGGACTGGCTCATGGGCTTTTCGACGGGCGAATTATCGCCTGTGCTAACATGTCGTCGAATTAACTCTTCGCAGCGCGGAGTTTCTCTGGTGAAAGCCTGTGCGTCCGTTGGCTCACCGAGGGGGAAGGAGGTCGGTGGTCTGTATATAATGAAACACGCCGCGGTCCTTACGTTTGACATCCTGCTCCAGTCCCATTACTTTCGAGAACTTCGCGGTTATCGTGGCATACGCGTTTGCGGGGTCCACTGTGTGGACAGTAAATTCGCTACTATCTTGGATTGCACTTAACTAGCGTCCCGGTCGGTTGATGCGTTAGTGTACGCAGCTTGAGATTGGGGATGAGGTGGAATTCGCGTAGGAAGTCACTTCCGATAATGGGGTATTCGACGTTCGCTACAACGAAGTTCCACGATATTGTCCATCCATACCCGGACTCTAGTTCCAGTCTTTCCCCAGTGTACGTCTCTATGGTCGATGTGTGCACTGCGTAAAGCTTGAGCTTCTTCGCGCATGCCCTCGGTCCGTATGTGCGCGGTACAACCAATATATATTAGGAAGATGCTTTTGGTCAAGTAGTCTTTAACGTGGAGACGCAATGAATACGCCAGTGGTGGGAGCGGCTCGTGCCCAGTGCTTGTTATTCGTTTCTCAACTCGCTGATTTGCGCGGAGAAATCGGTATGTCGTTTGTATTGCGAATCGCAGGCTCGCCCTACTCGTAGTATGCGTTGCATATCCCATCGCATAACCGCGGGGGTTTCTTACTCTTTTTCGCGGATTTCGCTGAGCTGTGCGCTTGTTTTGGCTCGCGCTGCTATTGCGGCTCGTGCTTGACCACCTAAGGGGTCAAATATCGTGAATAAATAAATAAATTTATTTATTCACTATAAATTACTTAATTTACTTAAAACATAAATTATTTGATTAATTACTAATTCAAATAATTCAACAATTACCTCTTAACAATTATTAAATTATCAATTGCTTATTAGATTACTTAATTACCCGCTTAAACATTCGTTAATTAATTAATAATTTATTTAATTATTCGTCTAATTATTATTATACGACTGCTGATATGTTAAATTATTTGTTATTTACTGATTAATTTATTTATTTAGTTATTTATTTAACCGCTGCTTGATGCGCGTTCAATAATTAAGTCGCGAGCTAATAAATATACTCAATGAAATTGCCATGTCGCAAAAAAATTAGAATTCTTACAGCGAGACAATACGACGAAGACCGCGATTCCGCGAAATAAGTACAACGGCTCGCGCCTTTCGCGAAATCGCGGTCTGCGTCCTATTGTTCGAGGAACAGATGAGAGCGGAGAGAGCCCTTCATGAACACTATCTAAAAAATGGTTTTGCCGCGTCGCTGTTACCGCTGCTGCCTCTGCCGCCACTGCTTCGGGGGCAAGCGCGTCCTCGCGCTGCCTCTACTGGTCGCTATTACGGTTCAGTTTACGCGCCG
This sequence comes from Sycobia sp. Sy_11, assembly GCA_018907035.1. Classification (NCBI taxonomy): domain Eukaryota; kingdom Metazoa; phylum Arthropoda; class Insecta; order Hymenoptera; family Epichrysomallidae; genus Sycobia; species Sycobia sp. Sy_11. Next base: position 3,497,851 of record JACCIC010000017.1, on the reverse strand, counting down.
CGTGCCTAAATGCACGCGCACATTCTCAGGCCCTTTGTTCCTGCTGCCGTGCGTTTGACGCCACGTGGCTTGATGAACAGTGAATTTGCGTCCACACTGAGTACGCGAATGGCTTCTCGCGCTACTCCTGGTCGCTGAAAAATTCGTCAGATATAATAATGCTCTCGCTACCGTATCTGGTGGCGTGGATTCTCCCGCAGTTTCCGTGCGTCCTCCTCGTGGACGCTGCATAACTATTCTCATCTGTTCGGGTCACCAGTGTAGGATTTGTGCACTTCTGAGCACCGCCACCTACGCATCGACGTGATAAAGTGGGGGGTAGTGGGAAATAACCGAACTAGCCGTTAACAATATAACAAATTTGTTACTAGAAGGTACGATATCACAAGATAGCTGTGGATGCATGGACTCAGATGCGCGTGCCTCCTTGTTCGCGGCCCCCTCCATTCAGTCGGGACGCCGCCACTGTATATTGCATGCGTCGTGATGCGTACAGCGCATGCGCGTCTCTATGAGGGACTTGTGCCCGTGCACAGTCCCTACAGAAGTAATCAGCACATAGTTATAAAGATAATAAAAACTCTGAAGTAATAGTGTATTTAACAATTATGTTTTATTTGGAGTTCTATTATAGTTTTTCAAGTGTTTATTATCGTAGTTAGATTATATATTTTTTATAATTATAATATTCTTAATTTAGTATAATTAATCAAATTTATATAGATTCTAAAATGTAATTTTAAACAATTGTTACGTCGTGAGACATTTCACATATTAAATAATAAAACGGAAAGCAGGACGGCAAAGAAAATCTGGAAAGTATTGCAAAATTTTCGATGCATAAAATCCCAATGCTCGAGACGCGCGCCCTCACTTTTGAAGTATGCGTTGATATATCCTACACAGAGCGCATAGGAGTTTGATTATAAAACCGTCCTATAAATTATAATTCGTCGACTTTATGGCGCCTCGAAATGTCGGTTTTGATTCACACCGTGGGAAAGGAGAAATAAAATTAACGAATGAATAACATTGCATAATATTAAATTAATGATTATATTATATTTAAGATTCCCGATATTTAAATAATTATGCGTAATATTCGAAAAATCTTTCTTACCCAATAACTTACGGCTTTCTTTCTTTATTATTCTTAATAATACTTGTATATATATATATATTATAATATAGATAAAAGTCTTAATAATAATCAATACTTCATAAAATATTGTACTTAATACTACTAATCTTATTGTTAGTATTATTATTCATAAATACTATTATTATTAAAAATTATTATTATTAATGCTCATATTATGAATAAAAGAAGTTCTGACGCATTTTTATGATTTGATTTAAGAAATTTCAAAATAATTAATTATTTTAATAAAGAAATATTTATGTACGCATTTATTTATTGATGAATCAAAATAGTATATATTTACCAATTACTATATATTCGTTCTAAATATTATTTTATTTAAATATATAATTATTCATAAAACTTGCATTTATATTGTTTGTTAAGTAATGAATTATATAAATCTAATTTAATAAACTAAATGCATACATTAATAATGTTCAACTCGATTTAGAATGTGTTATTAGAAATTATATATTTACTATGAATATATAAGATTAAACCTTTCTTTTACACATTGTAAGTGTAGTTTAATCGAAACAATATGTAAAATTAATTAATAATATAAAACAATAAATTATAAAGCGTTATTATTATACATTTAATTATTTAAGGCGTACTAACATATATTATAACTAAAATTTATTGTTAACATTAACTACAATTATTCATTTAATTAAATTAATATCAATAAACAAAAAAATTAGCAATAAAGTATGTTAGAAAAAAATGTAAAAACAAGACTCTTGTTGGGATCTCTAGAGAGTTGAAAGAACCAGGAGGAAAACCCTCCACCTAATTTTAGGTTCTGGCTACAGCGATAGCCCTTTTAAACGATTGGGTCCGATCCAATTAATGGGCACTTAAGATTGCGTGGCCATCATGTGTCGAGATGAGTGCCCTAAGCGCCGAGAAAAAATCACCCTTTAAAAGGAGGAGTTGTCCTTTGTGGAAGCAGAGTTTTCCGGATTTAAAAAAAGTAGATTTTCATTCAACAATTCAACATTTTTTCAACAATTTTTTTGGACCTACAGTTTATAGTGGGTTCTGAACCACTGTTTATTGCACCATGTATAGTCAGGCTAGAGTTGTAACCAGTGTAAAGGCTGGTTCTTTCTTATTGCTATTGTATATTTGCTACTTTGCAGACCGGTGTAGAGAGCCGGTCTATTTATTTAGGAATAAATAAATTTGTATTTGCGTGTATGTTTCTAAATTGCCATATATGATTATTCTGCATTTTTTTGCGGTTTCTTTATTTACAGATTTGTAGGCCGGTGTATAATGCCGGTCTACTCGTATAGGAATAAAATCTTTGCTTATATGTATATATGTATAATATTTGCTAGTTATGATTGATTGCTTTTGTATATAGATTCACCGTCAATTCTAAACTGCCAGTTCCCTACCTACATATTCAGGTTCCTCTGTAATATCTGCTTCTAGCAGATTCTCTATCGCCTCGAGTGACTCCTTGGTCTGGAGGAGTTCTTTGACTAGATTTTCGAAGGCTTTATAATTTGCTTGACTCAATAGAGCTCGAACCTCAATAGAGGTGCAATTTGCTCTTATCCTAACATCATTGTCATTTCCTCATATATAGGAAAGACAGTCAGGACGTGCTCTGATGTATCTGACTCTCCACATGAGCATGTATCGCTGTCTCTCAAATAAAAGCGAGAGAGATATGACCCGAAGTCTCCATGCCCAGTGAGGAATTGGATTAGCCATCGCGACGGCCTAATCCAATCTGCCCCTATCCTATCTCTCACACTAGGTAAGTAAGAATGGGTCAGCCAACCTTTTGTCGAGTAATTCCAGATTTCCTGCCAGTCATCAAGATATCTTTCAGATATCTCTCTCGCGGCATGACGGTGGTCCTCAGGTGACGATGCATTTTTACGGTTCGCGTACAGTTCCGCTCTAGGCCTGCACTCTAGCACGATGGGGAGTTTTCCCGCTATCACTGCTATGGCGTCTGTTGAGGTGGTTCTGTACGCGTGGGTGATTCTAATGAGCGCGTGTCTTTGAGTACTTGCCAACTTGTGTTGCTGTTCTACACACATCAAATCGTGCCATTCTACCGCTGCATAAGTAGCGACAGGTATGAACAGCCCGGTAAAGATAGTACTAAGCGCCTTAAATTTAAGGCCCCATTCCCATTTTACCAGGCGTCCAATCCTGTTAAACAAAATCACACATTTGGATTGTATCGCTTTCAAATGGCATCCAATTTTAAGTTGTTCGCCGAAGTGGATTCCAAAGTATCGCACGTTTTATAATCTCTTCACCCTCGAGCTGCCGATCTTAATCAGAGCGGGACTCTCGGGTGAAGGTGGCCTTTCAAGATCAACATTCCATACTTTGGAAAGACCAGCCTCATTTTATTGAGGTGACACCAGGATTCCACTTCTTCAATGTAACTCCAATGTGCCATGCTTTCGATCTCTCACCGCGAGTCTCTCTCCACAAGGAGTGCGATGTCGTCTGCATAGGCAATGACTTCACACCCTAGTCTTGAGACCTGCCAAAGAAGAAGATAATGGACGAGGTTCCACAGAGTTGGGCCCAGTACGGATCCCTTCGGGCATCCCTTACTGATCCCAAGTTGCATTTCCTCAACAAAATCTCGAATGAGGATTCGACGGTCCTTCAGGTAATCTCTTAATAGTTTATGGAGACCCTTTGGGTACACTTTACTTTTTAGTGCTGTTAATAAAGCCGGCCATCAGACATTGTCAAAGGTGATCTTTATGTCTTAGAACAATGCTATAACATATCTTCTGCTCGATTCACTCACAGACCTACGCAATTGAACTATGCCGTCCTCAGTGGATCGCCCTCTCCTAAAGCCATATTGACTTGGAGATAACTGTGTTTTTATGATTCTATTTAGTCTGTTCGTAGCCTCTGCGCAGAACACGACCATTGCCATGTAGCGACCCTAAAATGTTATACATGTAGACACACACGTATTTTTCTACATATACATATTTTTGTTCTTAAAATTTTGTTCATAAAATGTTGTTCTTAAAGTAAGTTTTATTTCATAATAATTTACATTATAATATCATACAAATTAACTTAAGAGTACAATTTATATTGTAATACCAAACTGAAAATTTGCAAATTTAAATAAATAAATTTCATAAAAGAACTTTTTATTTGAATCAATCTAAGAATAATTTAAAGTAAATTAAAATTAATTCAGTATTTATTATAATGCCATAAATACTTATTTTAATTTTTATTTATTTGAAAGAAACAATTATGTTTCATTGAATAGAAACAAACATTTATTACATTAATCTAAATCAATTATCAAACACTAATAAATATGTCTTGAATGTTTACTATGCGGAACTACATACATGTGAAAAATAAACTCAAATAACTAGATATTCAAGAATATTATCTATCTATATTGTAAGGGGAACTATCAGGCTGGCGGAAAAATCGATCAATAACTAACACAAATACACTTTTTTAAAATATAGTAAGGTCATACACTTCGGAAGCCATTTAATTGCAAATTACACAGAAGCACGGACAAGCATACGACTCTCTCTGATGTTCTCAATGGAATACCCCTGCTTGCACCGAACAGTTCGTTTATATTTACATCAAAATACGTATCTATTTGGATCTTTTCATTAACTACTTACTTACGCTGAGCCTGTGTTTCTCTACGCATTGAATAGTTAATTCTAGATCCCGTTAGCTATCGGGGGTTCTCCGGTCTCAATACTTATTCTGCCTGCTTATCAATAGTTATTCTCAATACTTATTCTGCCTACTATATTACTAGATTACGCCTACAATATATATATATATATATATATATATATATATATATATATATATATATATACTAGCATCCCTCGTCTTGGCTTCGCCCGAGATAATAATTTAACCGATTTCATAAAGAATTTAATAATATCTAAGTAAAAAGTACTCTCTATATAAAAATCTCTATTTCTATAAATAATTGACCGTAATTTACCTATCATCGCTTCTATAAAAATCTGCTTCAATGTAGCGTCCACTTAAAAAAATTTATGTCTTGCCGACCATTTTCTACAATATATATATATATATGTATATATATATATCTATATATATATATATATATATATATCTATATATATATATATATATATATATATATATATATATATATATAGTTTCGAGGTTGTTGGTAAAAGAACCCTATTTTGCAATCATTTTTTTTGTTCAAACTAAAAAAAAACAGTCTTTTCTCACAATTCTGAAGTTAATATCATGAATAAAAACAAATATATAATTCGTCGTCACAAACTATATTCACTATGATTTGGCATACAGAACCATTTTATAAGAGAAGGAGATAGAAAGTCAGAGAGACAGAGATAGAGAGATAGAAAGAGAAAGAGAGAGAGAAAGAGTGAGCGAGAGAGAGAGAGAGAGAGAGAGAGAGACAGACAGATTTTCTCACGTAAGAGAAAATAAAATTTACAAAAATCAAAAGATATCCATAAGGTGTAAGAATAATGTCAGGTTAACCTGAAGAACAAAAAAGGTAATACCGACTAACGTCACACCTTCTTTAGGATTCGAATCCCCAAGTTGGATATGAACATTCTTTTGAGCTGGCCTGGTATTAATACTTTAAGCGGACTACTTTGAGTTGATGTTCGTGATTCAAAACGCCACCTAGTGGCCGCTGGTGAAACTGATTGTTAAAACCATTAACTTAATTTATTGATGGAAGCAAAATCAGTTTCAATAAAAAATTCCCAAGATAATATAGAATCTATATGTCAAATTTCAGAACAATCGGTTCAGTAGTTTTTTCGGTTATCGTGTACAAACAAAAACACGCTTTGTGTTTATAAATTAGTATGAGTATGATATGATATGAAGTATGAAGTATGATATGATATGATATGATACGATATATATATATATATATATATATATATATATATATATACTATGACGGGGATCGTAAGCGCCGCTCACGTTTGCTATCCCATGTCCCGATACTGTCTCTCCCATTATTATTACTGAACCTGTTTCTTTATTTAGTATAATTGAAGAAATTTTTATCAGTTTTAACAACTAGCTGGATATAATCAAAAAACATATTTCACGTTTTGATAAAATTATTTAATGGTTCTGAGTAGATGGTTTTTTAAAAATTGAATATACTTCTGTTAGAGCTTAAAAATATTCTTGCTATTTCTGAATGTGAATGCTGTGAAAAGAGTACCATTAGGTTTAATGTGAGGAACGTAATTAAATAAAATAAGTAATTAAGTAATTATGTAATTAAATAATGGCAATTTTGGGAAAGGCCCGAAATGCAAGTTCGAATAGGAAAGTACCTACGAGTACGTGCGAACAGGAAAATGAGAGAGAATTTTATATCAAGAGGGCGACAGCGAGATAATGAAAAAATGTTAAAAATCAGGTAATAATTACGGAGAGTTTGACGCGAATGCGTATAGAAGTTCTTGGACGCGTGTGCGCAGATTCCTTTGTATGAAAGAGGAAAATAGTAATTTTCTAGTTTGAACTATATCATTCATCTACAATTTATTAATAAAATCAGTTATCAAAGCCGGCCAAATATAGTTTTGTTTTATTGTGTGTCTTATCTAGAACTCTCGAAAAGTTGTTCACTAATAAATTAGGATTGGGATCAATAAAATATATAGCGAACAGCGAAAATGAGTGAACAAGACAGGCAAATATTCGAGTTGCAGTAAACACTATAAAGAACGAAGCAGGAAAGAGCAATGCTTGTTGACGAACTTCAAAAATGAGATACAGTTCATAGCTCATCTTGAGAAGCAACACCCAGCAGCTTTGAAAGTTAATCTGGTCAACTTATGGATTTGATGGCGAGGGTTATGGAATACCAATTACGATCTACAAACGCAACGTATATCGTTTTGCCAGATATAAAGAAAACTATTTAAAATTTCTACCGTATAGAGACATGAGAGGAAGCATATGCTTGGCTTCGAGATCTACAGACAACAAAAAAAGTGCATCAATGGATAGATTTCAATGACGTAGAGTACCGCAATATTGTACCTTGTTGGAGCAGCGCATAAATATTTCATGTCGCAAACGATGGAGAGCAATGACTATCCAACATTTAAAAAATTTTTCTACAAAATGTTTACAACAAGTAGAAGCTCAAAAAATTTTCACAACAAATAGAAGTCAGAAAATGTGCAAGGATTGTTGGAAATACAACGACGTACTTTCACGACAAAGTGCTGCTATTTAAGAACCTAAAACTTGATATCGACAAAATTAAAACGGAAATTATGTCCAGACTATGGTCGAAAGGGAAAGTTTCTGCTTAAGTAAAGTTATCAAGATACGGAATCTATTTATCAAGATATTGTCAAGATCAAAATAAAAAGAGAAAGGATTCGAACCAGCAGGCCGTTACACATTCAGCAACAACGTAGCATGCAACGATCTTCGGCATACTGAACATCTTCGTTCGATCAACGCCCGACCTTATCAAAATCACCATCATCTGCTGCGGAAAGACCAAGAGAAGAGACGACAAGGTATTTAAGTCTCACATATCGAACGTCGGAGCAGCGAAGTAAGTGTTACACTTGCGATGCGACCGATCATTTAGTGCTTGACTGTCGAGCGCCGCAAGAAACATGGACATGTTTCAAGTGCGAAAAGTTAGGATATTTGTCGAGTAAATGCTTTGCGCCGGTAAAAGGCTCTAAATTAACGATCGAAGAAAGAAAAATAGTGGCTATTAAAAATAGTCAGATCTCGTAGCGGCAACGTTTATACGAGAAATTAAGATTCCATAATACTAATGGTCTCGCGCAGATTGACACGGTAGCTTCTATATTCTTAAAGGCATCCTTCGCAATAAATAATGATTTTATATAAATATATTTATATTTAATATTTAAATATAAATGATTTATATAAATAATTATAAATAATGAATTGATAAATCTTATATAATGTAAGCATAGGTACGAAATCTGTTTTATTACCTGTCGTTAATTTAGAAAAGCAGCAAAAGAATGTTAACGTGACTGATAGAATTAGCGAAAAAATTCTCAGAGAAAATATACTCTTCGATTTTCCTCTTCGAGGAAATACCGGAAATGAAGGAAACGCGTACAACTGAGATTCTCGATAGCCAAATTTTAGACAAGGATGACGTAAAACCGAATGAATAGGAAAATTTAGCGATTATGTTAAATAATTATAGGGATTGCATTGCGAAAACAGCATAGGAGTTGGCATGCACAGACATTTTAACGATGAATATTGATACAAAAGAAGGGAGCAAACCGTTCAATGCAAAACCGTGCAAATTAAATGCAAAGAACAAGGCGGATTTAGAAAAATTATTAATGAAGGAAAGGAAACAGGAATAATTTAAGAAACAAAATCACCGTACGCGAGTCCTGCATGTATCATAAGGAGAAAGCACGGAATAGCCCACATGGTTGTACATTACCGTAGAATAAATCAGGATACGACCAAAATAAATTTACCTATGCCGAATTTTTATGACTGTCGAGAAATTCTGCAATACAAAGCATTCTGCCATTCTCGATCTCGGGAAAAATTATTTGCAGGTTCCACTTTTCGAGTTTACGATAGACAAGACCGCATTCCTTTCAGAAAATCAAACGGGTGAATTTACGAGAGTAATGTTTAGTATAGCTAATGCATCTATGTGCTTCACGAAAATAATGAGAATAGCGTTAGAACTCGTTCATAAAAAAAATATCGCAGTGACGTATTTTGATGATACTTGTGGCATCGGCGAAAATTGGGGCAGTTTAATACAAAATGTCACATACGTTTTATAGCTATTGAGAAAAGCGAGATTGGGAAGGGATGGCGTTAGTATAACAGGAATGGTAAATTATTCTAATAATTAATAATACTTATATTTTTATTCAAACAAAATAACTTATTATTTATTAACAAAGATAAAAATTATTAAAAATACACTTTTCTATTAATACCCTTGAAAAATTAACGCGCGTTTGATTCTTACACAGGGGGCAAGCCAAGACTTTGATTTTATGTAGTGTAACGATAAAACTTGCGAGAGACTTACCAGAAATGCGTAGAGAATGCTAGAGCCCATGTAACCTGATGGTTTCAAATATCGCGCTGTTGCTTGCTGTGGTAGAAGCGCGAACAAGGTCCATTTAGAATCAATATAGGTGAGTGGCTGCAGAAAAGGGCCCATTTAGAATTGTTAAAGGTAGGACGCTGCAGAAAAAGGTCCGAATAGAAAAATATATCAACGGGTACAGGCAAAGATAAGCAGTTCAGGTTGGTGCAAGCGGCGCCAAGAGGGGGGGCGGGCAAGCGTAATAGCATACTCGTGACAAAAAGCATGTAGCTTGAGTGTCATAAAAGGGGGGGGGGTAGAGGAAACGTTGGACAGTGAAGGAGAGGCAAGATTCGAGATGGGATGCTTGAAAAGAAAAATAAAATAAATGCAAATAAATGCACACACAAGTGTCTGTTTCTAGTTCGTATACAAATTATAAATATGTATGTGTATATATAAGTATATATGTATACTAGCATCCCATTCAATAATATTGTAATATCGAGCCACTAATTAGAATAAAATATTATTAATTTTAATAACCAAACGAAAATATAATAAAAAAAGGCATAACATAGATTTAAACATTAAAGTATATATATATATATATATATATATATATATATATATATATATATATATATGTAAATAAAGTGTTGTAGAATAAAAAATGGAAACTAAAAAATGACTAAATTTTGTCTAGCATTTCATCATCTTATTTGGGCGAGGAAAACAACTTCGTAATACCGCCGAAATAAGACGTTGGCTTGCGCAAGATCTTACGTCAGAAGCGTATGTGTTTTTCTGACGAAGGTCTTTAAGGTAGCGCAATATGTACATTACCGATGCGCTAGTGTACACTTTTTAATGCAGAATTTATAGTAAAATTAGAACTTTTAACAATTAAACCACATTTTTAATAAAACAAATAGTTAGCACAAAAATTCTAAAAAATATTTATAACAAAATTTATAAAGTTATACTAATATTAAGGCTAGAAGTAAGAAAAATAAATAAAGCAATAAAATAAGCTGTAAAAACGAGGAGCAGCGAGAGGGATTGTGGATGATTATGGAAAAACCGGTTATATAAAGCCCCGATTTTTCCACAAAAATTCATTCAGTCTCAGTCCAGGAAGCAGTGTCAGTTCAGTAGAAGAAGCAGCCAGTAAGGAAGTCGTATCAGCATCTCTCTCTCTCTCTCTCTCTCTCTCTCTCTCTCTCTCTCTCTCTAAGTAAGTAATAAACATAATTATAATTCAATCACTATTTTTCGTTTTTTCTTTCTCTCCTCTGTCTCATTCTTTTCCATAATCCGGGGAAGTGGCTGGTTCTCTTATATGGTAGGACTGTACATGCCCTTCTCTTTTTTTTTACACACGAATATACATAAACACACAACTCTCTGTTAGGGAATTAAGTCGGCAGGCCGCGGCGAATGCGGTTATCCTTATGAAAGAAAGGGAACTCGTATTCAAGTAGAGCCTTGGACTCTGGTCTATTTAACCAAGCTTAGGAAACACTTTAAGGTATAGCAACCGAGAATAACTATCATTGTGTTATTGTTATTCAATTATTTAATAATCCCGAGCAAGTGAAGGAAAGTCAAGGCTCGAAACTAGCCAAGCTACATTCAAAGGCACACATGTATATTAAGGAAGAATACGGGTGAACTTTAAACAAAGTTAATGTACACGAAAGGGCATATATGCCCAGATGTCACATTATACTTTAAATTTTGTGGGCTCAGCCGGGATATTAACACTTGGTATTAAATAATTGATATAAAAAGAATAACAAATAATAACAAAAAAAATTTTTTTTCGTAAAATTAGACACAGAAAAGAAAATTTTTTTTAAGGAAAGAAAAAATACTACCTTAATTTCCTTTGTCTAGTGGACATCCTAGGGTATCAAACAGTAAAAAAGGCTAACAAAACATCCCAGAAGAAACGGAGACAGCTCCGAAAACAGAAAGAGGCGAGGTTAAAAGCTCTCCGTCGAGAGGAACTGCTGGGCGAATGCACTGCCCAAATCCAAGGGGCATTTGCTGATGCGTGTCAGACGCTCAGCTCAGAAGAACGTATCAAATTGTTCAAACAAACACTTTGTATCCACTGCTTGGGAGATAAAATAAGGGAAAAGTGCTCGGCATGTTGGTCCAAGCACTATACCATCCCTAAAATCTCCTCGCACAACCTCGAACCATTTGATGGCAACACACTCAGAACCCTTTATGGCATTAAGGGTACACTAGGCAAGTTGGAGGTACAACAACAGTGCTCGCTGCTCTCCATCGATGCCATTGTAGAGATTCTGCTCAGAAGCACTTGTGCGAAATGCTTCGAGGAGCGTAAACTCCCAACAGAAGACTGCCTGGGGTGCATATCATGCCAATATTCCAGACCCAAGGAAGTACTGCGATACAGGAAGCAAGAAGCCTGGAAAATCAAACAGATTACATACAAATAAAAAAATTTATAATGAATTGTAAAGTACAATGACATTAAAATAGAAATACTAATTAAAACAATGAAAATAAAAATTATTTCAAAACATACCTGAACAAACATCCCTACACCCATTAAGAAAAACCTGAAAAAAAATATATTCACAAGGCAAGCAAAATACACGTGCAGTAAAATAAATATAGCACATATATATAGAGATACATATGTATACGTATATATATATATATATATATGTATTCCACTATAAACAAAACAATAAAAAAATTAATTAAAACCCAACCTATAATAAAATATATAAAAACCACGTACAGTGAAATATATATATACCTTTACAAAAATCATATGTACGTGCATATCTGTATACATAGGTATATATATATATACATGTATATCCACGTATATACTTACACTAGTGCATACTTATAAAAGAATAAAAAAAAAATCAAGAAAAGAAAAATTAAAGAAAGAAAATACACTGATATGAGTACATATGTATATGTATATATATTTGCAACAATAAATAATTAAATAACAAAAAAAAATGTATTTAAAGGAACTTACCTGACAACGTGGTCGCTCAACTGCCTAGCACGAAAGCAGCAAGCTAGACGTATGCACTCACTGCCACACAATGAAAGTCCAGCACGAATTACGCAAAGACGTCCAACAGCGCGCCTAACAAACATCGGCGCAATCACGCGTTCCCCGATTTTCTGATTACACTAAAGGTGGCGCCACTGTTGTTTTTCTTCTCACGTAACTTTCTACACGTCAAAACTGAATCAACAATCTACTACAAATAATATTTCATAACAATAATAACAATAACCATTACCAATAGACGGGTAAAAATAAATAAAAATCTTATATATATAATTACATATATAAAAACACACAACAATAATATATATATATATGGAAGAAGGAGGAATAAACCATACGGTAGACTCGTTACTCGCGAACGCATCTACCGATAGTCAGAGCGACTAGAGCGAAACAGACGATGAACAACAAAGGCTGAACGAAGAATTGTTACGCATAGATGATAATGATACAAATGAATTTTTAAATAATTACTTCGATAATCAGAGTATATCCATAAAGACGCTTTATTCACTTACACAAGAACTAATATTTGAAGAACTGAATATCCCCTCAAAGGGAGTAAATAATGAACCCACCATTTTCTCCACGGAAAGCTTAACTTTCGTAGAAACCGCATCTATAAGAGATATAATACGGACAGATCACCTTAATGAAACCGAAAAGGAATACGTACAGCATTTAGTCGAAAAAAATTGTGATATTTTCTTTCTACCCGGAGATTCATTGCCTGGAACAGATACTATAACTCACAGAATAAAAACCACAGACCAAGAACCAATCAATGCTCGACAATACAAAATTCCTCACTTCCTCAAAGAAGAAACAAATAGACAGGTGAATGATATATTAAACCAAGGGGTGATAGAGAACTCCGCAGACTCACAAGGTCGACCAAGATGGCGTATGGTGCTCGACTACAGAGCTTTGAATGAAAAACAGTAAGCGATGCATATCCACTGCCGAATATCACTGAGATATTTGACCAAGTAGGAGGTGCAAAATATTACTCCGTACTAGACCTTGCATCAGGGTTTCACCAAATTAAGATAGACCCGAGAGATGCACATAAAACAGCTTTTAGTATGCCATTTGGACACTATCAATTCGTTCGTATGCCTTTTGGGTTGAAAAATGCACCCGCCACTTTTCAAAGGTTAATGGATACCTTATTAAGAGGACTACAAGGCAGAGAATTGTTTGTGTACCTGGACAACATTATGATATATGCAAACACACTGGCTGAACACGATAGAAAATTGAGCCTACTATTAAACAGACTTCGAGACGCCGGACTGAAATTACCAACCGACAAGTGCGAATTTCTGAAAAGAGAAGTGAATTATCTAGGACATCGTTTGAGTGAAAAGGGACTTAGTCCCGACGAAGAAAAGGTAGAAGCTGTAAAAGATTTCCCACGACCAAAAAACACAAAGAACGTGGGACAGTTTCTTAGTTTAGCCGGATATTACCGCAGATTTATTGAAAAATTCGCTGTAATTGCAAAGCCATTAACAACATTGTTGCAAAACGATATATCATTTGAATGATCGAACAAAACCGAAGAAGCCTTTCAGACTTTGAAAGACATTCTATGCAATGCACCTTTATTACAATTCCCCGACCTTACTCAACCATTTAATATAACAACTGATGCCTCAGGATATGCTATAGGAGGTATTCTGTCCCAGGGAGAAATAGGGAAAGATAGACCCATAGCATATACTTCTAGAGTTTTGCGCAATGCAGAACTTAAATACGAGGTCTACGAAAAGGAAGCCTTAGCAGTCATACATAGCCTACAGGCATTTCGTTCCTATGTATATGGAAGGAAAATAACAATCATCACTGATCATCAAACCTTAGTTTGGTTTAAATCAGCAGACCTGAATACACGAGTACAAAAATGGCGTTTCAATCTCTCCGAATATGATTATACCGTCTTGTATAAACCAGGAAAACTAAATTCTAACGTAGACGGATTATCACGAAATCCACCTGAAATTGTCACAACAAATATGGTGACGAGATCAGGACGAGAACTCAGCAATGCGCTAGGACGCACGGATAAAAATAAATCAAATCCGAAGCTAATTACACAAACAAAGAAGAGAGGGCGACCTAAAAAAATTACGTAAGGGGAATCCGAAAAATCTCCTTTACCAATAATCGAAAACAAAAGAACAGAGGATATTACGCAAGGGAAAACTAACCAAAAATCTCCGATAAGAAAAAGGCCCACGCGTGATGCGGCACTACAGGCGCCTTGTTACGCCGAAAGCGAGCCGGAATCACACGAAGAGTTTGAAGCTGAACCAACAGCCTTATCCCAACTGATAACCGCTAATAGCTAGAAGAAACAAAATCAATATCCTCCATCGACTGGTCAGTTAGCCTAAATCACGACAAAGAATACAAGGTTGAAAGAGGCAAGATAATAGAAACTAAAGATTTAATATGCCACCGCAAAGATAACATCGTTTTCTTCGTAACTAGCGATGGAAAGCCCTGTGACGACGGTGCTAAAAAACTACTGGAAAACAATGGCATAAACAATAATCCAATGGATATTGGAGACGTCCAACAAATAAAAGGGGCGCACTGCAAAAACCTCTTCGCGTTATGCATACGATTAGAAATGCCCATATCCATGACTATAATAAAAACCAATATGTACAAAACTTTGTCGAGCTTAAAGGAAATTCCAATCAAAATAGGAGAAAACATTATTAGCATGGCCACAAGCAAGAACATTGAAAACATAGAATGGCAAGACATTCTTGAAACAATAAAGGCATCCTTTACGAATTCCCCGATTAAAATTATCATTTGCACTGACACCCTTAAATTCGTTCCAAAAGAAAAGAGGGACGAAATTTTCTACGAGTTAGATAAGTCACCAATAGGGGGCCATAGAGGAGTGTCAAGACATGTAATCGAAACAAACAGAAGTATTATTGGAATAACTTAAAGGAAGAGAGTCAAAGAAGAATAAGACAGTGTTTGGATTGTCAACTTAAAAAACTAGTGAGATTAAAGACTGTTTTTAATACACATGTATTGTGCAAGGAGTAAACTCTGGGAGGTGGAATTGAATAGGCAGGAGTAAGAAAAATAAAAAGAAAAAAAACTAATTTTGCCGAAAATGATAGATCCACTTGATTCGGCGTAAAAACCCCTTCGGAGTAAGGGGAAAAGCCGAATCAAGCTGTCAAGAAAATTAGATTTATTTATTTATGAACATGTAATAAACGTTTTACAATTTTTTTACACGGCAATCGTCGGCTTATGTGCCGACGGTGATCGGCGCCAGCAAGTATTCAATGAGCTGGGCGCTAGTCGGGAAGCGAGACGCCCAGAAGACGCGCCACGGTGCTCCGACGTCTCGGACACGGGTTCAGCCCTCGCCCCGTGTGCATCTGGACAATTCCACTGCCGGCGGATTATTGCAGCGACGTTCGCTCAGAGCGCTTAAGCACCCTACCAGACAGCGCTCAACGTGTCCAGTCCGCTAATCACCCGTGTAAACGCACACAAACTAAAGATAGCACACTAGTAACTTACGAACAAATGTACAACATACAAGAAAATGCACACAATGTTAAAATACGCAAGCACTAAATCACTACACACGATAAATACGCGTACGGTCGATCAAAATTTACAAAATTCTATAATTTGAATTTGTACAAGTCTCACACAGAAAAACCGATCGAAAAGAGAACTACCCAGAAGAAAACCAAGCGATATATGCGCCTAGAATGCTCAAGCTGAACTGAAACTGAAATCACGCACACACTGTCAGGAAAACGACGCTACCTTGCAAGATTTTACAATCCAACTCGCCCGCCCCCTCGCCACGGTCGACGCTTCAGCCCCGAGGTTGGGCTCACTTACGAAGGGACGACAGTCGGCCGCGTCACGAGCTGGTCGCAGGTATTCGAACGCCAACACGTGTGCGCATCATGTCCTTACTCGGGGCATTTTGCTCATTACGACTGAGCCTTATACCCGCTTGATGCTATTGTAAATTCGGTTCAGTGCCGTAGGAAAACTCGTAACCGGAGAAATTCTAATAAAACTTCACGCAAATGAAAATAAAACAATAAATCTCATCCGGTCAAAATCGAGCGATCCTTTTACATTTTAGTAGAATCTGTATTTCTCATGCGAGCAAACTATGCGAACAAAGACCAAACAACCAATGGTGATCATCGACACCCCTGGTACATCCTTTTATAAAATAGCTTTAGATGTCGTAGGGCCATTAACCTCTACTAAACTTGGAAATGAATACATCTTGACAATGCAAGATCAATTCTCTAAATTCTGCGTAGCAGTACCCTTATCAGATACACTGTCCACTATCATAGCCAATTCTTTTATAAAAAAATTTATTTGCACCTTTGGAACACCAAAAATCATTCTAACAGACCAAGGGAAAAATGTCCTTAGTACCTTCATGAACCGCATAGCTAAACTGTTTAAAATAAGGAAAATACGGACAACCGCTTTTCACCCGCAATCCAATGAATCGCTAGAACGCTCACATCACGTTTTGGGCGAATTTTTAAAACAATATACTATCAACGACGAGGAATGGGACAGTTGGTTAGACATAGCCATTTTAAATTCTAACACTTGTGTCCAAGAAAACACCAAGCATACACCATATGAATTAATTTTCGGTAGAATCGCCAGGTTGCCTTCTATCGATCCTTTAAGAGAAGGAGACTTATTACCCACGTACAAGGGATATCTAGTCGACTTAGTCACACGGCTGAATGGAATCCAGAAATTAGTCTACGACAATCTAGTATCCTCAAAATTTCGTTCGAAGAAATACTACGATAGAAAAATTAATCCACAGAATTTTAAAATAGGGGATTATGTATTCCTACTGTCTGGTCCTAAACCAAATAAATTTCGAAACCATTACTCTGGACCTCATAAAATATTAGAAGTGTTGAACAAGAATAATATTAGGATTCAAGTAAATAAAAGCAGTAAGATCGTTCACGCAAATAGACTTCGCATCTCTTACATAAATAAAGAAACAACAGCTCAAAAGAAAAATGGTAGACAGAAAGAACAAGCGAAACCAGATTAATCAGTGTCACCCTTAGCCAAGAAAATAATGATTTCTATCATTTTAAACATTTTAAAAAAATTTTTTTTATATAATAAGATTTATATACATAAATAAACTTCGTATTCACCGCTATACTACCTAACGATTCACATCCTCCATACTAACCCTATAATAAAATAAGCATACGAATATTATTAATAAGCCTATCACTTTAAGAACGAAAAAAAAACACAAAACCGACGCAATACATGCAATTTTTCAGTTGTCTACAAAGGTCAAAATCGAAGTCACAACTAGTTTCTTTCTTTCTTATGTGAACCATAATAACTATTTTACTTACAGAGTACGCAACTAACCTCTTTATGATTTCAGAAAAGATGATATTCCTACACACGATACTTTTTACCTTATTTTTCATCACCCCGACAAAAACAATGATAGGGTACGATTGTGGATCTAACATCATGAATATAACAACGATGTCGTTATTAGACTTCGAAGCATGCAATTTTCCTCAACTCCACCCTATAAGCCAACTTGCTTATATACAGTTACATCAAATTAACGATTTTCAAGAAACCGAAGCATTACAATGTAAAATAGAGTTACGGAGAACCATCCATTACTGGGGGATGCATTCGCATAATTCTGTTGTTAATAATGGCGAAATGGAATATTTGTATGACATCAGTAGAGATAGTTGTTTACAATTACATTTAACTGGGATAATCAAATTCGGACAAAATCACGTTATAAACGGGGTCAGAATTAACCAAACAAATATATATTCGATGACCATCGCCGGAAGCATAAGCAATGACGGAACCTGCGCGGGGGCTTATTATAGCGACCCCTATGGAACTTGGAATTCTGTTATTGTCCAAGGAACCCTTAAAATCACCCTATCGCAATAATCTGCGCGAGTAAATTTACAAGACGACAAAATTCGCCATAATCGGGAACATCATGCCCGCTATCGGGAAAATTCTGTATAGATGCTAAAGATAGATATACTTTCTGGGAGTCGGTCCCTAATAATGATTGCCACTTTAATGAATATGGCGTATTATTCGAAGGTCAAGCGATTAAAATGACTAACCCTCAGATAGATCAAGAAGTAATCTATTCTTTTACAGATCAAAACTAACATTCGCACTAAGTAAATCATCCGAAGAAAAGGTATGCGGTTATATAATAATAAGAACCGAACACCTAAAATTAGTTATCTTCGAAATAAAAGAGGGTATAACGTTTGCCAAAAAGAGTACATTATCTAGTAGTAATCTGGATATTTTCGCTTATATAAATGCATAATTCGTATATCTGGAATAACATGTAAAAAGACAAATGCTTAACTTATACCGCAACATAGTGACAGAGCGATGTCGGGTAGAACAGATTGCGTTAAGAAACGCACTCGCTATCGCTGTACAAAATCCCGACCAATTTGCGTATAACATAATGAAAGGTCCTGGCTATATGGCTGTGGTAGCCGGCGAAGTGGTTCACCTGGTAAAATGTATACCGGTGGAAATTAAGATAGACCACGGCGATAACTGTTACACCGAGCTGAGAGTTGTAAGACAAAACACAACCCTCTTTCTTACACCAAAAACACACATCCTGAAAACTCGAGGGACTAGAGTTCCCTGTAACCAAGTGCTACCATCATACTACCGTATTGATGGCAAGTGGTACAAATTGGCACCAAAACCGACCGAGGCAAGAGAACCCACAATCCTAAAACCCATGACTCAGCTGACATGGAAATATATTAATCCAATTAGCCTAGCCACATCTGGGATCTACTCCAGTAAAGATCTAGAAAAATTAAAGGAACGAATTATGTTTCCAGTAGAAACAGCTGCATTATTGAATAACGCAGCACACGAAATGCACGAATCTGGAGTGACGAGCGGCAACACGATATCGCACTTCATAAATGAAGACACCGTGGATAATTTAATAAATTCTGCTTGGAAAAAATATGGAATAAATTTATCACATTTGGATCTGCAAGCGCAAGGATAATAGCAATCCTGGTAATCATACATGTGATAAGATCGTTCATGGGGGTTGTACTCAACGGATACGCCCTTCATACCGTATACGGTTGGTTCATATACCTATTGTCAGCCATTTGGAGCACGGCCGCACACTTCTTCATATCTCTTAAACAATCACCGATGAAACAAGAGCAGGAAACAGTTACGAAATGATCGCTCAACCAGAGTCAGAGCCGGAACCCAAGCCAGAACCAGTACTAACCACTATCGACGAGACAAAAGAAAAACAAACGTTTTTTTCTGCAAAGCCATAAAAATAAATCCTCAACTCACGCGACTTTTCCAGAATTAGATAAAACAATAAAAGTAAATTTCCTATTTTCATAATTTCCAGATATCGAATTTCGCATAAAAATTCTAACACGTATTAATGTAAGTAGAGTAAGTTGCGATACAAAGAATCATATGAATCCCACGCATCTTTGAACGAGGTTTTCCTATGGAGATTTCTTCCCACTGGGTGTTCTTTTCTTAGGTTTTCCCTGGTTCACATACACACTGCTATATATATATATATGTAAATAAAGTTTTGTAGAATAAAAATCGAAACTAAAATGACTAAATTTCGTAGCATGTCATCATCTTATTTGGGCGAGGAAAACAACTTCGTAATACCGCCGAAATAAGACGTTGGCTTGCGCAAGATCTTACGTCAGAAGCGTATGTGTTTTTCTAACGAAAGTCTTTAAGGTAGCGCAATATGTACATTAACGATGCGCTAGTGTACACTTTTTAACGTTTAATTTGTAGTAAAATTAGTACTTTTAACAATTAAACCACATTTTTAATAAAACAAATAGTTAGCACAAAAATTATAACAAATGTTTATAACAAAATTTATAAAGTTATACTAATATTAAGGCTAGAACTAAGAAAAATAAATAAAGCAATAAAATAAGCTATAAAAACGAGGAGCAGCGAGAGGGATTGCGGATGATTATGGAAAAATCGGGTATATAAAGCCCCGATTTTTCCACAAAAATTCATTCAGTCTCAGTCCAGGAAGCAGTGTCAGTTCAGTAGAAGAAGCAGCCAGTAAGGAAGTCGTATCAGCATCTCTCTCTCTCTCTCTCTCTCTCTAAGTAAGTAATAAACATAATTATAATTCAATCTATTTAACCAAGCTTAGGAAACACTATAAGGTATAATAACCGAGAATAACTATCATTGTGTTATTGTTATTCAATTATTTAATAATCCCGAGCAAGTGAAGGAAACTTCAGGCTCGAAACTAGCCAAGCTACATTCAAAGGCACACATACGTATATTAAGAAAGAACACGGGTGAACTTTGAAAAAAGTTAATGTACACGAAAGGGCATATATGCCCAGACGTCACAATATGTATGTGAAAATTACTCTCTATATAAAAATCTATTACTAAAACTAATAAGATTTAAATTTATGATTTAGATAACATTTTTATTTTTGTGATAATAACATTTCTATTCTTATTTATATTTTAATATATCTTCCTAGTTAGAACTTATATATTTGCGTAGATACTTGTTTTTAATTAAACAATTGCTCTATAACACAAAATTAATATAGAAAAAGTACAAATCTTTAGTAGATATCATTTCATCTAACAAAAATAAAAAATATTTTAAATTCATTTAACATAGGGACGATTAACATTTGGTATTGACAGTAGATAAATAATATAAGCAGTATATAAAGAATCCAAAAAGTAAATATTGTTTAATAATAACTAAACATATATATTTGTGTTTGTTTTAGATTTTTGGGAAACTAAAAACAAAAATTAAATACAGATATAGAATTGATGTAATCTATAAAAGTTTCTAAAAATATATTTAATTTAAATATAAAATTAATTCTAAAATATATAAAAACTCTGCTTCGAATATAATAAGATATTTCTACCAAATTCCAAAATTATTACACAAAATAATCTTGTTTTATAGTATTATAATTCTGTAGATTCTATGCACTTATATCAATTAAATAAGATTTTGAAAAGACCTATCAATGTATAATTCAACGGAGAAGTACATTATTCTTTCGGTAAAGTTTTGAAAAACCAAGAACTGATGTTGAACATCATGGCAAATCCTCAAGCAACGATTATTCATCAATTGGTCATTACACCTTTAAAAACAATAAGTAACCTATTATTGAAGAACTAAAGTATTTAAATAACTGTTTATTTGATACCGTCGCTATCCAAACTGGTATCGAACCAAATTTACTACGTTAAACAATAATAAAAACAGTAAGAGAATCGTGGAATAATCGATATTCCGGAAATTCCACATCAACTTGTTGCTTATCAACTTCGACTACAATAGGTTCAATAATTTTTATATATAAAATATTTAGTGAACTAATTGATTCACTTACGTATTAAATTCAATAATAAGACTCTTCCCTCAAGAATTTATTCTTTATAAAATGAACAATATATTATTTAACCTTATTTAATTAATTTCCCCAAAAAAATCTCATCTTCTCATATATTTTATAAAAAATTTATATAAAATAATTTCTGAAAGTTCCTTATATATTAGGTTGTCAAATATCTCCTTTGCGCCTTTTTGTCTTATGAATTTCGCGGCTATGTACAAAGCGCTACAGAGCTCGTATCTAGAAATAGTATACATTATTTGAAAGGTCTTGACATAACGTACAATATGACGCTATGTATGATTAGTTTGGATGTTGCGTTCAAAAGTTATAGACGTGTAAACATGTAGTTCACTAACGCCGAAATTCGCGCTATTTTAAAGTGTTCCTTCGTCAAAGGCAAATCCGCTAGAGAAATGTTCCGTGAGATTAATGGTATTTGGAGGATGGTATGCAATCACTTCGAACCGCAGAGGAATGGTTTCGACGATTCAGAGCTGGTGAAAACGACACCATGGATCAGCCAGCCGGCGGAAGACCTGTGATGATGAATACCGATCCAATCATGGAATTGATCGAGTTAGACCGGCATGTGGCATCTCGCGACATCACCCAGGAGATGAGAGTTAGTGACCAAACCATTTTAAACAATTTGCAGAAGACTGGATACAAAAAACTTGATGTTTAGGTGCCGCAGGATTTAACGCAAAAAAACCTTCTAGACCGAATCAACGCCTGCGATGTGCTGCTGAAACGGAACGAACTCGACCCATTTTTGAAGCGGTGACTAGCGACGAAAAATGGATTACGTACAACAATATCAAACGAAAACCGTCCTGGTCCAAGGTCAGTGGACCGTTCCAAACAGTGGCCAAGCCGGGATTGACGGCCAGGAAGGTTTTGCTGTGTGTTTGGTGGAATTAGAAGGAAATCATCCACTATGAGCTGCTCCCACATGGCCAGACGCTTAATTCTACCATCTACTGTGAATAACTGGACCGCTTGAAGCAGGTTATCGACCAGAAGTGTCTACAATTGGCCAACAGGAAGGGAATAGTGCTCCACCAGAACAACGTCAGACCACACACTTCGTTGATGACTCGTCAGAAGCTACAAGAGTTCAGATGGGAGGTTTTATCGCATCCACCATATAGCCCGGACATAGCGCCAAGTGATTGCCACCTGTTCCTGTCCATGTTGAACACCCTTGGTGGTGTAAAGTTGGACTCAAAAGAGGCTTGTGAAAAGTGGCTGTCCGAGTTCTTCGCAAATAAGGAGAGGGGTTTCTACGAGAGAGATACGTATTGTGAAGTTGCCGTCTAAATGGAAACAGATTATCGAAGAAAACGACGCATATTTGAAGTAAATCCGACCACTGTAACACTTTTTACAAAGCATTGAACGAAGAGAAAAAAAGCGGAAGAGAGATATTTGAGAACTTAATAATATTTGTCTAAAATAGTTTAAAAAAATAAGAAAATTTGTATCTAACTGTCGTCTGCACTATAGAATGCACCGCTTTGCAATAACACCAAATAACAAAAAATTGTATACATTTTATACGTAAAGTGCAGATCAAACTTGGGTCAGCCTGGGTGTAGAATTGTATAATGAATTGAATGAACTTATGGAATTGAGGGAGTACAACGTGATCTACGATTTTATTGCGGTTATAGTGCAAGTTGTCAATTCTGTGGATAAAAAAGTGAGAATTTTAATTTCTCATTTTTTGAATAGGTGGAGCTGAGCAAAATATTCAATTCCGTCAAAAATAAAATAAAGAATTATGAACGAATAGTGAATCTGTTTTTGTGGAATTCTGCTTTAATACTGCGGCAAGGACAAGCAAAAATAAAGGTAAAAGGTTTAGATATATCTTACGAAACTATCCGAACCCATCTTCGTATTCTGGCGCAACACAATAAAGAAGCCTCTGTTGGCTAAATAACATGTAACAAAGCCACTCGCTTGGGCGCATGAGAATATTGATAGAGATTTACAAAATGTCATTTTTACTGATAAATTATCTATATGGGCACGTTGTGTCCTCACGCGAGCCTCGTCCACTTCTATCAATTGGCGTATTCAGCGGATCGTAAAACACAGAATAAAGCTGCATCTTTTGGGCTATTTTTCAGAACAGTGATTCGGCATTTTGCACCTCTTAATTGACAACCTAAATGCCGAAAAAAATGATAAAAATATATAAAAAGGCTTCATTGCTATTTGTCAAATGATGATTCGTCAGAAAAAATGAAGATTGGATTCTGCAGGAGGATAATAATCCTAAACGCCGCAGCAAACTCTGTGCTGAGTGAAAGACTCAATCTAGCATCGTTATATTGGATTGGCCGTTACAGTCGCCCGATGCTAATTCTATTGAAAATATGTGTGCATATATTAAACAGAAGCTTTGTGGAAAACGCACACACACTTTGAAGCAGTTGTCTTACCAAATTCGTCAGATTTGGTGGTCGTTGCCACTAGAATACGCCGTCCAATTAGTAAAAAGCATGCCTCGGAGATGCCAGGAAATTATCGACGCCGATAGTGACTTGATATATTATTGACCGAATTGCATCATCGTTTGTAATTTTACAATGTATATCTAAATATGAAAGTTTTATCAAATAAATTTTTTTATAAATTCACACAACCACACTCTTGCTTGACCGACTATATACATACATACATACATACATACAAATATACATACATTCATACACCTCTTTTGTGAAACTGGCTACTGCCTTTAAGTTTTCAGAAGTTTTGAGCATTATTGATAGGATGCTCTCTGGTCTTATTGGCTTAGTGTTCACGTTTTGTACACTTGATGAACGGATGGATATACTTGATGATGCTGAGGTACTTGCCGGAATTCTTCCTTTTGATTTAGCTTCAGATGAACTGGCTAGGCTGGACAGCATATGTAAGGCCGCAGTGGTTTCTTTACAAGGTGCTAAAAACGTGAAACGTCATCGTTCTATAGAAATATGGAAAAAACGATGGAACGATTCTAACAAAGGCCGATGGACTTATCGTATCCTTCCAGACTTACAAAGATGGATGAACAGGAAACACGGGCAACTAGATTTCCACCTAACCCAGTTGCTGACTCAACATGATTGTTTTAGGTTCTAATTCCACCGTTTTCACCTGGATAATAATGATTTCTGCCCCATCTGTCCGACATTGGTTGAAGATGTCGAGCACATATTAGTGAGCTGCCCTCGTTTTAGAACACAACGTGAGAACTTGATGAACACCATCAATAAGCCAATAAGACCTGAGAGCATTATATCAATAATGCTGGAATCTCCTGAAAACTGGAAGGCAGTAGCCAGTTTCGCAAAAGAGGTGATGGCCAAACTTAGAAATGCCAATAGAATTAGGTAAATGGCCCAGGCTGAATTAGGCTAGCTGATTCTATTTTAAGTTGCAGAGGATGAACACCGAACCCCTGATCACTTGTGTGAATGGAGGACGTAGGACAGTGCCATAGGAAGAGGAGCCGTATAGGCTAACTAACAGCCCCGCCGAAGTAATATTCTCTGATAGTTCCGGCGGGATGCTGATTTTGAGAGGCCACTTGTGCAGAGCTTGCTCTGCCTACGCCTATTAAAAAAAACACACACACACACATACACACACACACGCGCGCGCGATATTTCATAACCGTAATATTAATTGCCTATTAACTGGAGAATAACTAGATGAAAAGGAATAAAAACAACCTATTTTCTATTTTTTCAAATAATTTCAGTTTCAATAGGTAAAACATACCTAATTTCAAGTTAAATTTATTGAAAACGTAAAATATATTTACTCCAAAGTAACTATTATAATTCTGAAATACCTAAAAGATAGCTTAAAAATGTAACTATAAATCGGATGGAATGACCGTAAAAAACGTTAAATGTTTTCCTATTTACTACCGAACAAATATACTTTGTTACTAGGTATCTTCATTTGAAAATACCTTGTTTATACCTTAAAAATAGAATGCATTTCTACCAGGATTGTTGTTCATATATTCTGTTATTAGATATTTTCGAGATAAATCTAACTTTTCTCAAGTTTGTTCATTTACTGATTTGGCTGACATAATCTTTGATTGTATAGCTATCTATTACGTCAATAAGGATCGCCTTGTCATTCTTAGGGAAAATATCTATTCCTGCTACTTTTGCATAGGTACTGAGTGTCTGAATACTATTTGCAAACATTTTATAATTTTTACGGTTTTCTTCATTTCCGGGCAGTTGTTTGTAGCTGGAACTGCTCATTATCACGATTTAGGTTTCCCCGACAAGCACCTAAGTGCTGCTCAACGACAATTAGATTTTTCACTAAAGCAATTATAATAATGGTACTCGACTTCTCCGATACGTATGTAAACATAAATAGTCCGTGAGCCAGCTACATATTTTAGTGAACAATTTATCCTCGTCCGAAGATTAGTTTAAATTATTCGTTTGAATGTGCTGAAGTGTAAAGTGAACATCCGCTGCGACACGTAATCTGAATTTGGCAGCGTCAGGGCCCCAAACATGTAAAGTAAATTTTCAGTTATTTATCCTCGGGTCCAATTAGGTCAGAATAAAGTTTAGACTATGTATTGATGAAAACAAAACGTCCGCTGGTTCTAACCATCTGGATTATAAGTACGCTGAACAAAAAAAATAATTTTAAACTTTTGAAAAAAAGGTCGACAAAATCTCTGAAAATAATCATACGTATATACTTTCAGACGGTGATTACGAATATAATTGAGAAAATTAACGAAATGAAAAATCTAATTGTTAAAGTGTTAAACAAATTATAAATACCAAGTTTTATGAAATCATTTGGATTTTAGACGAAAATTGTTCAAACAAAAATTGTACATCCTATTGAAATAACATGTTATTATTCTATTCATTTCTTCTCTAAATTAACGAGAAAATGCGATAAATTATTAGCGTTTCGGATTACTAATCAGCCCTAGTCAATATCGATACGTCAGGAATTTACCTCGACGCTCAGATAAAAAGTGTTTGAAGCGGTATAACTATTTCCTACTTTTCAATTTTGCTCATTACATTCGAGTTTTAAAGCAAAAACATATACAATATAAAAAATTGTTTTTGGTAGATATACCAATTTTATAAAAAAAATTTTTTCAAAAATCTCAATTATATCACATAACATTTATATGTTATTATACATTTAGTTTTTCTATGCTTTTCACCCTGAAAATATTAATATGGAGAATTTTGACTACAATTTCCTATTTCTAATTTGTTTGTCACCAATATATTCAAATTCAAATAATAACAATAGTCTGTAAAATTTATTGCAAATAGATTTTCAGATTGTTACGCAATAAAAACTAATGCAAATTATCTCATATATATTGTAAATGTAAAGAAATAAGAATTATGCGAGGATAAATGACGACCGATGACTAAAAATACAGTTCAAACACGTGCTTTCGAGTGCACTTTGTACGTCTTTTTATCTTATGTGGAACGTACTTATACTGCTTCAGAGACTATATCATCTGAGCGTTGAGTTAGATTCCTGACGTATGGACATGAACTGGGGCTGTTAATAATTTATCGCATTTTTCTCGTTAATTATTATTACTTTTAGAGAAAAGAGTGAATAGAATATAAAAATTTTATTTCAATAGGATGTACAACTTTTGTTTGATCATTTTTCGTCTAACATCAAAATTATTCCATAAAACACTATATTTATACGTTGTTTACCATTTTGCAAAAAATTAATATTTATAGAATAATACAATATTATGTCATTTGTTTAAAAACAAATAATTGAATACAATACATAAACTAACAGATTGAAAGAATTACAAAATAATACAAAATCTATTGTGCATTGGATTTTGTCATCCTAAAAATTAATTTGGAAATATTATTTGTTGTTATCTTTACATTAGCAGGCGAACTTAGTTTCTGACCTCCGTTTAGATGGCGATATAAGTAGTACGAAAAGTCATATGTGTCGGATCTAGTACTTATTTTTTAGTTTTTGCATTTACCAATACAATTCAGTTAACACGCACCATCATTTGTGTAAACATTATAATTTTTGATCAGTGAAAAATGAACCGTGATAAATCGTTTTTTTCACATGTCCTTCTGCACTATTTTGTTTTGAAAAAAATTATAGCAGAAACTTATCGATTATTTCAGGAATGTTATTGCGAACAAGCTGCATCGCTTACAATATGTAAAGAGTGGTTTCAGCGGTTTAGAAGTGGAGATACTGGTTTTA
This sequence comes from Sycobia sp. Sy_11, assembly GCA_018907035.1. NCBI lineage: Eukaryota > Metazoa > Arthropoda > Insecta > Hymenoptera > Epichrysomallidae > Sycobia > Sycobia sp. Sy_11. The sequence continues at coordinate 3,469,715 of JACCIC010000017.1, read as the reverse complement.
ATGACCAGTTCAGCGGTTTAGAAGTGGAGATACTGGTTTTAATAGTTAATTGCAAGTATTCTTGGGCGAAAACTCAGCTCAAAAGAAAAATGAACTCGCTAATAAGTTAGAAGTCAGCGACAGATCAGTTGGCAAACGTTTACATGCGATGAAAAAGAATCATAAAGAAGAAAAATGGATGCCACACGATTTATCGCAAATACTAATGTGAATCAATACAACATGGCACTGTCTTTTCTTGACAGGCAAAAAAAAAAGAATTTTCTGTGGCGTATTATGACGGGTGATGAAAATTGGATCTATTATGACAATCCTAATCGCAAAAAGTTATGGGTGTACCAAGGCGAACCGTCCACATCGGCACCAAAACGGAATATCCACGGCCAAAAGGTGTTGCCGTGCATTTGGTGGGACAAATAAGCTGTGCTGTACTACGAGCAATAAAACCGAATGAAACCGTCAGTACCGAGGTATACAAACGCCCACAAATTGATTTGCAACAAAACTTGATCGAACATAGATCAGCAATTGCAATTATACAATTATATAAAAATATCAACAAGCAACAAATATACTATAATTAGAACATGCGAGTTATTATATACGAATAAACTACGTAATTTATTGCAATTGGTTCTATTTATTAAATCAAATATTTATATATCGTTATGCACTATAAATCAAGTCATGAATGTTCACATTTCTTTGATGGATAAATACAATTTTTACATATATTACATCGACCATTTTTCTTTACATTGGTGATTTTTAGATTATCCCAGTTCCCAAGTTATATTATAGTAATATGATATACCTAGAATAATTTAACAGGAATATTTCTTAAAACATATTACGGACATGCTTCTGAAATCTTACTTAATTCCCATGCAAAAATTGAACTCAATAAATGTGTATTTCACATGAAAAATTCTTAGAAGGTTTTTTTGTTTATAAATCATTCGTTCTCTAAACATGAATATGAATAAAGATATAATTTTTTAAAGTTCAAATGTTTAAATTTTTCAATAGCTTGGACTACTTATAAATTCGTAATGAATTCGCTTTTTTACAAAATTCAAAATTATACTTAATTAGCGATTTTAAATTATTTAAACCCAATCTTTTTACATAGTCAAACTAGTCAAAATTTTTTAATAAATTTGAACTTAAAAATATCAACTTTTTAAATATATTAATTTTTGTATAATGAACCTAAAAGCTATTTTTATTTAAAATGGATCACAATTTTTGTAAAAATTTGTTCAGTATCCACTTCGTAGGTATATATATATATATATATTAATAGACTGTCCTTTGTTTATCGTTAATAGTCACTATTGCTTACATATAGAAAAATAATATAAAAAGTCCAATAAATAATGTTCAGATTTTTTAAATATGTGCAGAAAATTCAAATTGTTTTATTTGTACATTTATAATCTTTATTTGTATGGGGTTTTTATAGCTTTTGCCATATAAAAATTTAATTTCTATTAAGTCATTACGATATGCGTAATCAGCATATCATAAAATATATAAAAATTTTTCAGCAAAATAGGGTGAGAGAAAATCGGAAGTTTCTTCGGGCGCTTTAAATGAACAGCAATTTGCGCGCATAATTAATTTCTCGTTATACTTCTTTCATAAAACTGTATTTTTCATTTTCCTCATGCTTTTCCCAGTATAAGAAAGAAACCAAAAAATCCAATAAACTGACAGGGAGAAAGACAGAGTTAGAAAGAGAGAGAGAGAGAGAGAGAGAGAGAGAGAGAGAGAGAGAGAGAGAGAGAGAGAGAGAGAGAGAGAGAGAGAAAGAGAGAGAAATGCAGTGAGAAGTAACTAAAAAGGATATCCAGAGGTCCAAGTACAGCAAAGCAATCTATTTAGTATAGATGTATAAAGCAGGTATAGGCAGAGTATAGGCGTGAACAATTTTCTTCTTCGCTGGGCCTCTACTCTACCTCTGACTGATCTGACTATAGGTAATAAGCAGTTAATGTATTTTTTTCAGTGTAGCTACAAGGGGTGCTCATCCATGTGAGAATAGTTTGGTATTTTCAAAGTCAAACATCTGGCGTTTGGCTTTTTTAGTCCGCAGTCGCACCCTCTATGTAAGTCTAAAACTTGACACACACTTCCCATAAGGATTACACATCTTCCCTTGGACTCTCTAGTAGTACTAGTGATCCTAACATGAGTAATCAGACACCGGCAGCCATTTGTCACCGAAACTGATGTGATATATTCGACACCAAGTGGAAGCGAAAATTTGAATGAACTTTATATCAGGCGCAATAAAAAGCGGTGAAAATATAATTTTGTAATTTTTCCCTCTGATATTTTTGTTTAAGTATTTGTACAAAAATAAAAATGCCTAAATATATAACAAAAACTTCTTGAATTAATTAATTAGAGAGAAGGATAAAAAACATCATAGACTGGTGTATCGTGAGAGTGACAAGCGCGCGCGCGCGAAGATTGACTGTAGTTATTCCAAATATCCGTAAGACGGCACTCTTGTCATCTGATCTATACATTAGTTATAGGATATATTATCTATACATATATCCTCTCTCGCATCCTGTGTCTGTGTAGCGTGCGAGAGATAAACGCAGGTGCAATATAGGTAGGGTTAGACAATAAAATTTATTATAATTTTATTTCTGAATTAATATATTTTTGTTTTCAATATTGAAATTTATATATAAATTATTCATTTTGTTTTTTTTATATATCCTGTTTTGCTAATCCGTCGGTTTCCCTCCTTCTCTTTTTAGGAATTTTCCTTATTAAAATAATTAATCTAAGAAAAAGTATTATAGGATAAAGGTAAGTTTGTGGATAATTTCGAAGAGCTCTACGGTCTAAAAAGGTTAAGTGTAAAGTAACCTAACCCGGTGAGAGACCCTTCTCTGTTACCAGGGACTTCATACCGGGTAGACATTCAACTGATATAAGAATTAATTTCAGGGCCGTATTCCCCCTGTAGTGTCTAAGAACCCCGTTACAATATATATATATATATATATATATATATATATATATATATGTAGAGTTTTTTAAATATATATTTATTTAATTTCATTTTTTACGTGAATGTAACGCCGTTTAATAAAATTCAAGAAATATTTATCATTTTTCAATAACTGATTTATGTAATGTAATAATCTTTTTTCTATTCAAATAAATCTAATTGTTTCTTTGAACTAAATAAAAATTTAGATTAATATTTTTTTCATTTAAATAAATACATTTACGAAAATCATTTATTTGAATTTAGAAATTTTTTTTAGTGTTTTACCTCAAATCAACTGATATTCTTTAGTAAATTGCATAATATAATGTAATGTATATAGCAACTAAATATACCTTATTTTAAAAATGTAAGAAATATTATTACATAATTAATTTATAGAAAATAGAATTGTGTATATCAAATTATAGTCTTATGATGAAGTTTTAAACTTAAAATTTTCTGAAAATACCAGTACGTGCGCGCGCGCGCGTTTCGATAGAAAATAAAGAAAAAGAAGAAAAAAATAAAATGTTCAGTAGACGTCGAAGATGATAAAAGTTTTAGATTAGTTCAGGTTCATAATCTGAAGACAAAAAAGATAAACACGTCTAAAATCATACTTTCTTTAGGAAACTAATTCCAAATTCGGATATGACGATTCAAATGAATGACCTGGTATTAATAGTTTAAGCTGATTACTTTGAGCTGATATTTGACATAATTCAAGACGTTACCTACTCAACGCTGGTAAAACTGACGACCAAGAACATTAACTGCGCACGCATACAATACTACTTTACTAGGCACAGTATATGTTGAGTCGACCTCGAACTGGGTTTATTATCCTCACCAAATTATAATTCGCCATGTCCGAAGTATCCCTAATGCATGTTTATCACCAGCGCCATCAACGATGTAGTAGGGGTAAGTTAAGCGAGAGATCGCGGTAGCGCCCGCAATCTCAGTTAGTCTACTAATAGCCACTGCCAAGAGCAGATACGCTATTCGATACGTATATATATATATATATATATATATATATATATATATATATATATATATATATACATTGATTAAAGCTTTATATAATATATTTACGAGACTCACCTCATTCACCCGATCTATCTTTAACGTAGGGCGCGTGTATGTTCGGACACGATTGTCTCGGAAACACGGAGTCAGCGGGGAACTAATGTGCGTGTACAAAACGTATTCGCAGCATAACCCGACATTGATAACCCGACGTTGGTGAACTCATCAGCAGTACCTTCTGATTTTTTTTCATGACGTATAACAACGCGCAGAAGCACATGCTGCCGAAACAAGTAGGTCGTCTACGCGCATTCTAAAATATAGAGTGTTGAGTTCGTGATTTCTGCGAAGAACTTCGCGACGTAATTTCTCCGCGCAGAATCCGTTATAGTAAAACGATTCCGCGAGAAAATCAGTAAATTCCTCCTTACACAATCTCGCCGTATAAGGTAAGCCGCGAGTGTACCGTGAGTGAATAATAATAGTTGAAGTTTTTGCTTTCTCTCCGCTTCCCGCAACAAAGAAAGCGGCGAGAGAGAGAGGGAGAGAGAGAGAGAGTGAGAGAGAGAGACAGCGTCGCCGAACGGCGACGGAGCGCGCAAACCCCGGAAACGATGTTTAGGTATGTCGGGACAACTTCTAGGAGGAGTTTCATGTTCGGATGATAGAATGCGATTTCCAGGTATGACGGGACGATTTCTACGGGGAGTATCGCGTTTAGTTGGTAGAAAACGAAGTTCTGATGTGTCGGGTCAACTTCTACGAGCAGTTTCGTGTTCGGATGAGAGAATGCGATTTCCAGATGATTTGGAACGACTTCTACGGGGAGTGTCATGTATAGTTGGTGGGAAACGATGTCCAGGTATGTAATTACGATTTCTATGAAGAGATTAGTATTCTATTATTCGAACACGCAAACTCCCAGTAAGAGTCGTCCTGGGATAACTGGAAATTCTATTCTACCTCCCCATCACAAAACTCTCTATAGCAGTTGTCCCGAGATATTTCCTATAGTCCCAACATGATGCTCTCTGTAAATGTCATCTCGAGACACTTGCACATTTTTTTTCTACCGCTCGAACTCAAAAGTACAATTTTCTCCATTGAAGCCGTATTTAATATGCATATATATATATATATATATATATATATATATATATATATATATATATATATATATTGTAAAAATAGTCGGTAAAATATCAACTTTTTGAAGTGGAGGCTACATTGAAACAGCTTTTTATACAGATGCGACGATAGGTAAATTACGGTCAATTATTTATAGAAATATTGTAGAATTATTTATGAAATCGGTTAAATTATTATCTCGACGAAGCCGAGACCGGGGATGCTAGTATATATATATATATATATATATTTTATCGGTTATCTTGGTCCAGCCTAACGACCACCTGACAGTAGACCGCTGCAAGGCTCCATGGTGGACGGGATTAGTTTCTTACGTAAATACCCAGACGCTTACGCGTACGGGTCTAAATCCCTTTCTTTTTTAATTCCGTCCAGCACTCTCTCAAATGACCTCGGTTAGGTAAAAAGGTACGAGGAGGATTCGAGAATACGACGCTTTATTTCAAGATAACAAAGTTTATTACTATATAGTCGGTATCCTTTACATCCGGTCTCCTATGATTCTGGTAGCCTATATACCAGGTAGACCTCAAACAATATCTGCTTTTATGCCTTGCCGCCAGGTTCGAGTCTCGCGCGCCGTTCGTTCTCACTTCTTAGATCTACACCCTTATATCCTAGTTAAAGTTAATAAAAAAAGGTAAAGACGTGAGCCTTAGTTGGGGGTATCCGGGATAACCGCTCACGACCGTGGCAACGCGTCCGGACCGCTGATCGACCGGGCCACATTAGCCCTTTGCGCTAGGAAACTGCCCTGGTAACGCCCCGGTCCAGCCCCGCGGGATTCGCCGGTCGCACTTCCTCAGGTCGTCCAGACCTGGTGACGCCCGATTCCGTGCCCCCCTGCAGAACTTACTTGCTATCGTTATCCTAAACCTACGACCTAGCTCGCTGGATATGAATCTTTCGCGTATCACCCGTCTCGCGTCTACAACAAAATGGCGGACACGCCGCGCCGCTCGCTCCTCTCGTCTCTTACCGCCCTCTACGGAATTCTGTTGACCCAGCTGGTCGAATAACGGTAGCCTATTTACGGTAGTCGTTCCCGTTCTCTTTCAGGTGAACGGAACGAGAGCCAGAATATAGGTAGCCACGATGTCTGTAGCAGCTCCTGTTCTCTTTCTGGAAAACGGGATGAGAGCCTCACGACCGACTCGCAATTTCCGGGAAGAACGCGACCACTCCACGTTAGTCCCTCCGAAGGAGCGCACGTGATCCGATATCGCTGTCTATCCTTAGACATCCGTGATTCGACCGTTGCTAAACGTGCTTCCGCACCGATCTCCCGCACTGATCGGATTGACGAGTCTAATCCATAAACTTCGTTTAGAAGGGCAGTGCCTCTTCAATACCTTTATTTAGGCACGCAACAATAAATACAAATGGTGCTTATATTAACTGTACGCGTCGCGCACTTTACCTATCAACGCATAATTTAATAAAGCGGCAGTCGCCTTACTCACCCTTTCTTTAAACGAAGTTCGGGCCACGGCAGGAGAAGTCCTCTTTTTGTGTCCGTGCTGACAGGCGGTTGCGCGTAAAAGGGACGAGTTCGCGTGCTCTCTTGAACCTAACGCCTTTTTCGGCGGTTCGAGATCCTCCACTAGGCTGACCCTATCCTATCTAAAGGTATCGCGGCCACAACGGCGTCGAGCCGACCGCACGGAATATATGTGATCGCCGCCTCCGTATGCCTTATTCATCTTTGAGCTCAGCGCCAATTGTTTATGCCGCGGACAAAGTTCTTCTTCTCTCTGCTTTACTCTCCTTCTTTGCAGGCCGAGCGTCGGCGGTCTTGCCTACTGCGTGTTTACATTTATTATAGAAGCAATCGCCAGCCCGAGCGTACATCGCCACTTTCATCGGTCGGCAGAGTACGATCCCCCTTTACCGACAATCGATCAAATTAGGCCGTAATCATAGTAGTGCATTGAAATAGTGTAAGCCTCCTTGCCGACACTACGCGGTTACGGTTTTAAATCAAATTCTCGATGGCCGGTAAAGAAACCGCGCGCTGATGGTCAAATACCATCTCGCGAGTTATTACCCCTATCAGCAGGGAACACACAGAGGCAGATTGTGGTTTTTAGCTAGAACAATAGGGAAGTTGCGTACAGTCTATTGTTAGGACGCCTGCGTGAATCCGGTAGGACAGCTTTACAGCAAAAATTTTTAAAATGGGGAAATTAGGGTTATATCCTCCTTCCGAGCAACTCCACAGTGGTAGAGCTTTCAGACGACAGGAACCAACTCCAATTATCGAAATGAATTTGGTAAACACCTCCTTTCAAAAACACACAGTATATGTACCGTACCGATTCGCGGACGGACGTAAATGTTAACTCCAACCGGTTAGGGATGCACAATTTATTCAATATAACTAACGCGAAACTGCCCGGATCCCACATCCAGACAGACACGACAGAGACGTTGTTAGAACAAATGAACCGCTCTGAACTGCGAACCACGAACGAACAGTTGCACAATCAAGTCGATGAACTCAGGGAAATCATATGCACCTTGATTGTACAACAAGGTGATCGCGGTGCGTATAACCCCCCTCGTTCCACCACACGTAGATACCCATGCGTTTGTTGACACCCAAACAGCAAATAGGAACAGCTGCATCGTGCAGCAAAATCCACTTTGCCCAATTTACGCGAGCAGAAGCAAAAGGCTGGTTCGCTGTTTTCGAACACCTTGTAGCGCACGGTATTAACTCGGACATTAATCGTAACGTTTCCTCTACGATTTTTGCAACATGTGGCCGAGCGTTGTCAGGTTGAAAAATAACTTTATCGTACTTTTGGCATATTGTGGACGTTTAATCTTCAATGCTCGGCTCAATTGCATCAGCTGTTATTGGTAACGTTCCCTGGTGATGGTTTGTTTGTGTTGGAGTAGTTTGTAATAGTAGTTTGTAATAATCAGCTTCTTGCCATGAATATCGAACTGAATTTTATTGGTAAATATAAAAACTAAAAAATAAGTACTAGACCCAACACATCTGACTTTTCGTACTATTTATATCGCTATCTAAACGTGAAGATCGGAAACTAAGTTCGCCTCCTAATAATTTAATTTTATTTTTAGTAGTAATTTCTATTTCAAATTCTTGGTGGATAATTATAAATAAGAACAGTCTGACTGTCATTACATTAGTATAATATATTATTGTATAAAGACTGTAAGGCTAATAAAAATATTTATTACTTTAATTTATAACACTCGACATAAATACAAATTTTAATTTTGTAATAAATTACAATATCAAAATACATTTTCGTATAGTCAAGTATAGGTAAATTTCTATACGTATCAAGTTGCGAAGTTTCGAAATTACTTCTTATTATTATTGACTGAAAAATTTACTTATCACAGGTGCGAATAGTTAAATTTACTTAACAGAGTCTGCGATATATAATTGCAGACGCGTGTTCACACAGATTGTTGATAAACAGGGATTTACCTAGATCTCAATGTTGATAAGTATTATTTATATCAAATATTTCTAATATTTACATAAAATTATTCTGGGGAATTCTGAAATGAATGCGAAAGGTATACATTTTGTAGCTCATGCGACAAAATGTGCTCACCATCTAGTTTTCTGATGGACCATTCTGAAAATCACTTTCATTCAGAATGCAGAATTGAAGTATAAAAAAAATAATACGAAAATTTATCTGGAAATATAAAATATGTATTATAATAATTAATAAATAATTCTAATAACGTATGCATAATAGTAATTCAAAAAGTATGCGATAGCGATATCTGTTGAAAATACTGAAGTGAAGAACTAGATTGAATTGGAAATTTAAAAATCTTTTATTCTTCGATATTTTTTATTAGGCAGATCATTTTTGTATGAACATCGTATACTACCGCCCGATCACGATACTTCCCATGTGGAAATCATCCATATATTTAGACGTATTTTACTGTTGTAACACGAAACTTTCTGTGTATGTTGTCTGAGTACATCTAGGCATTGTATACGATTGCCTAAGAACAAATCTTGCTAGAGAAATCTGTTCAGGGAACCATAAATTGTCTTCAATGCACTGTTTTTACATCAATCTGAGTGCGTATATAAAACTAGCAGTATTTATTTTTCTGGACCATTCTTGAGATCAATTTGATTTAACAAACCTATTGGATATCAAAAAGCAAAAGAAAGTGTATCTAGAAATGTACAAGAATTCTTTTTATTTATCTGGACCATTTTTGAGATTAATTTGATTTAACAAACATATTGAATATCAAAAAGCAAAAGAAAGTATATCTAGAAATGTATAATATCATATAAGAATTCTTTTTATTTATCTGGATCATGTAATTCAATGCAAGTATTCGATTGAACTAAATATTCGAAAATTAAATGTTCTTAGCTGAACGTAAATAATTCGATTTAATCGAAAAACGTTCCAAAAAAATTTCATTCCTCAATATCTTTAATTTAATATTTTTTTTAATGTTTTCTTATTATGCTTAGTAATGAATTAGCAAATACTTGACATTTTGAAAACCAAATTTCAAAGTTTAATAAGCACGGTCAGTGACAATAAATGTAGATACATATCTGCCATGCTTAATACAATGATCATATTTAACATTGATAGAATAAAATAACAATTATAGAATAGAATAATAATAATACGGTAGCACGTTAGTCTAACTAATTAATATCATGACAGTCTCACTACTATTATCTTATCTTATCTTATTTTACTATATATTTTATTATATAAAAGAAAAATTTGTGTTTATTTGTTTGTTATCCAGAATTTCAAGAACAAAAAATTTAACCAGACATTTTTAAATGTTTTTATTAGAATCGTGATAGTATCCGGAGTAAGGTTAATGTTAAAAAAATCTTAATTTAATTTCAAAATGGTTAGTGTACTATTTCAAGCAGTACGTCGTAGAAAAACTGAATTTGGCTATCGATACTGAACATTCACACAATAACCAGTCAATGGTGATTCACTTTTTTGCGTATCTAAAATCATGTCCACTAACTGAAACTATTAATACCAGATAACGTATTTCAGAAGGCACATCAAAGTTTGGGATAAATATTCGAAAGTAAGCGTGATTTTAATCAGTAGACGCTCTTTTTTTCACGGGTGAAATTGAAATTAATTGTACCAGATGGATACTTTTTTTAGTATAGTTTGTTCTTTTGTACAATGTAGAAAACATGCATGATAGTATGAAAATGTTAAATGTTGATTTATATGATATATCGCACTAAAAAAACGACTTTCTAAATATCGAGAAAATGTAAATAAACATTTTAATTAATAATATAACGAGTAATCAGCACTTAATTTATTATTTAATATATTTGTTCTATTTTCTCATATAAAATCTAAAATTAACATCTCGAATATATAGGAAAATATGTATTATAAAGCTTTTTAATTTAGATACTGCAATTATTTCGTCTTTAATTTTCATATTACATAATTTCATGAGAAATTCGTTCTATTTTAATTCAAACATCTTAATTATACTCATTTAAAAGGCTTCTTTTCAACAAATAAAAACAATAGTGACTACTCAGTGTTTTGTATTTTTTAGAAAAATTAGAAATGTTAAAAATTTCCACCTTATTCTATTTCAGGACCAGTATTTATATTTCAAAATGTATATATTATATAAAGTAAGATAATGTTTCACTAAATGTACGCATATATTGAGTCTTCAATCAATTATACTTTTTCTGCTAGTCTATAGATAAACTTGTTAGTTTACAAAAGTTCATCACTGAAATCATTCAGTCATCACTAGAAATGCAGTATTTTCATCTTCCAAAAGAATAACTTTTCTTTACTCCAATACTTTACGGATCGACATTTCAAAAATTCACAATTGCTTCATAATTTATCATTTAACATTGAGTCCTAAATATATAATACGTAATAAGATATGAATGTTGGAAATGTCGAAGCGTAGTAAGTTATTGAGTATATAGTAAGTTAATAAGTTCTTGAGTACTTTAACAAAATTTGTACTTTTTGATAATTAAAACCTTCTTTTGTGAATTAATCAGTGTACCATCTATATACCAGTAGTAAAAATATAAGTCATTGAAGACTCTATATACATTTAGTGAAATATTATCTTCATTTATAATATACACACTTTTCAATTTAAATTTTCAACAAAAATTCCAGGAAACATAATATAAAACTAAAGATTTAAAAAAATATAATGTATTTATACTAAATATTTGGGAATCTTTTATTGTACCATTGGCAAATTTTAAAATTTGCCGCGTAAACAAAATAGAAAATTGACCATTTAATGCAGAATTTAAATAGATTTGATTAAACTACTACTTATGTAAACTAACAAGTGTTGGCATTTGTATTAGATGTAAAAAACTAATATTAATTGATGATTCACTAAATCAATTGAATTAATTTTAATTTTACCATTTATTACATTTATTATAATAATATTTTTCTGAACTTTTAATTTTGCAATAGATTTCTAACAAATTTTGTGGTGAAGATGTCTCATCTCTTCAGAACAGGGACGTTTATGTTGAAATTGAACTTTATTTACATGATATTTGTACATAAAATCAAAGAATATGTCTCGTGAAACTCAAAAAATTTATTTATTTAGTTATCGAAATTTCGACCATCCCGTCTGGGATGAAAACTCCTATATTAAAATTAATGTAAATAATTGAAAATAGTGATCTCTGTTGCTTAAATTTTTTTATTTAACAAAATTATTTATAAAATTACTACTGTATCTTGGACTATAGACACCTAAATATAATTATTTAATTTATTCTATCTCCTGTTAATTATTTATTTGATAAGGGTATCGTTAATCGCACCAAGACATTATAAAAATAATTTTATAAATAATTTTGTTAAATAAAACAAATTAGATAGCAGAAACCACTAGTTCCAATTCGTTACATTAATTCTGAAAACTAAGAAGCTGTCACTAGTATCATCTCATATTCAACATCCCATGTTAAAACTTGTATTTATGGAATTCAAAGTGTATTCTTAAGTACTGCAGGAACTGAATACGAAAAATATAAAATTACAAATGTTTAGAAGACATCTCTGACCGGGAATATTGAATTTCAATGTTAAATCCGTTATTTTCTGTACGAAATTATATCCGTACGTTTTTGTATACGTTGGATGAAGCAAATTAGAAATGTTTATTATGAATTTCATGGACAAGAAATATTTCAGTTTGTGCTCTTAATATGATCTAGGATCAACAGTGTTGTTTGCGTACTATACACATGCGTATAGTATAACTATACGCATACCGCATTGAGTACATATGTATTCGACAGTCGGAAATTCGTTCCGTTGATGCTGCGAGTGCCGTGTTTGTTTAAAAGAGAAACGCATAAGAAACAAAGCGCATACACGCGCATGCGCGGACCCTCTGTAGGTCCGATGGACAATGACCACGCGACTGCGCGGTAGATCAGATCACGCTTGACTTCGAACGTTTTCGGTTGATTCGTCACTAGTAAATCTCTGCTTGTCGATCGATTATTGTTTGCCGGCTAGCGTCACTTACTCGTTGCATTGGCTTTGTTATTTTAGTGTAATAGTGCGTGTATATTATTTGTGTGCGTGCGAGTGACTCTAAACTGAGGTTTTTCGGATGAGTTTTTGTTATCTGTTGATGCTTGCGGAGTGAGGCTGCGCCCATACCCACCACGTTGGGTCTCCGTGACATAAAAAATTTCGCCATCCGATTACCCGTACCTGGCGTAGCGAAGCAAGGCAAGCGATTATTGCCGGGGCTGAACCCCATTTAATATTAGTTACATCTTTGGTAAGAGAGCTCTCTATTAACATTAAATATATTTACTTAGAAATTAAGTCTAGATTAGTTACATTTTGGTTTATGTATTTGTAAATGTACTAGATAATTGTTTAATAAAGATTAAGATTCGTAAGCTTGCTTAGGCTTTTCCCTCAAAACCGTGAGGGTTTTTACGCCCAAGCAAGATTTGTTTGACTTCTTATTTTTCGCGCAATTGTTGTGTTTTATTAAATTACCTATCACCATTCATTCCCACCAATTCATTTATACGTTTACATAAAAGTCTATAAAACGATTTAACATTATTTTTCAAGTGTCGAAATTGTGACAATGTGTTTCCTTTGAGGTGCTTGATGTTTGTGAGTCCCATTGTCTTTTAATTTAAAGTGTGTGATATTCTTCAAAACATGAAACTGCGCAAAAGAATATTGCAATTAGGACAGATGTTATTAGTTCAACGGAAAGTTTTACGGAAAGCACATATGTAACTTCTTCGACTTTTAGTATGCTTTAGAGAATGACGACGAACTAATTAAATCACAAGTATAACAAGACAAGAGATCATATTGTCAGCAATATCGAATTTAAATAATGGACTGCAGTACGGTTCTAGCAGTCGCGAGAGTTAGACGTGTGTATTACTCGCTCCTATAAATGGTTAAATCAAGTGCGCGTTTACGACGAGGCCCAGCCACGTCGTTATTCAGTGTTTGTTAATAATATAACACACGAAAAAGTGATTAATACAGTATTTCCAACTTAACAGAAAGTAATTCTACGATAATGAATTCAAGTTCCCAACGTACAAGCTCCGTTCGAGGGAGCCAAGATAACAAACATAACACATCGTATTCTAAAATCTCACTAACAGTTTATTCCTAAGAAAAAATCAATCGATTATTATCGATACAGTAGAAGGTGTTGAAATTAAATCATACCTAAAAGCAATAGCTACGAAAACAACTCCAACTAATATTATTGCTGCATCTAAAATGTCAATAAATAGATTTTGCTGTTATTTAAATAATGAAAAATTAGTAGAAGAATTAATAAGAGAAGGAAATAATATCATAAAAATTGGAGAGCATAAATTAACAATTAGACCATATGCCACCAAATCAAGGAGAGTTATTTTTTCTAATGTACACTCATGCATTCCACATGAAAAAATACAAAACAAATTAATCGAAAATGGTATAACTCTCAAATCGAACATGAGTTTTATAAAGCTTGGGTTTAACGACCCAGGATTTATGCAAATATTAAGTTTCAGATGCCTGTTTATTGACCTCGAAGATATAAACACACTACCGAAGGAATTTACAATCAACTACGATGACTCGCTATTATTTATATGACCACTGACAAAATTACTTGTTTCGCTTGTTATCAAGAAGAACATACTATCAAGTATTGTCCTACAGTTACAGACTCATAGGCACGTAATAACACACAAACAGAATTTCAAGACCAAAAACAGATCAACAGCAAGTGCGACAGTATGATAAACAAAGCAGAAGAAATACGCAAGCAGTCTTCTGTAACAGAAAATATTGATATCGAACTTCCGTATAATACGGAGAAATTTTCACAACAACCTATGAGTTTTAATGGCACGCACCTTTTTACATCTCCTAATTCACTAAAAACATCAATGCCACGAAAAGGTAACATTTCATAAGTTCAAATTCTTCTGGCAAGGCTAGCAGTAAAAACGATAATTTGACAAATAGTTCCAACAAAATAAAACAGGTGAAAAAAAAGTCTTGTAAACTAGAAAGTACTTCCAGAGTATCTAAAAAATCAAATAGAACAGGCACTTATAGAAGTACCAGAGACTATGTCAGCTACGTTTCCTTTAACCGGAAAAGAATTATATAGCTTTTTATCAAGCTCATATAAATATAAATATAAGGAAATTACAACATTAGCTTCCTCGTATGTTTCGAACAACGAATCCCTAGCCGTAATGCTACAAAAAGTTTATGAACACATCACCCGCTCCGATATCAAGAACAGAATCACTCGTATTACTAAACAGTTATTGAACGAAGACGTCGACCTGGACAATGAAGACTCATCGAATTTTAAAAGCCAAGAGAAATAAGCTTTTATACATAGGTTTTATATTAATATATATATATAGATATATAAAGGATACTGCGAAAAAAAAAATTATATTGTCTAAAAATAATAATAGTGATAATAAATCAATATCTGCGACTAAATTACGCATATTGTATTAGAATGCAAGAAGCGTATGTGATAAAATCGAAGAAATTAAAGAAATTATTCATTCAGAGAACTGGCTTGATACATATTTACATTTTGTGAAAAAACCGAACGGTAAAGATTTTAGGCCCCTTGCACTACTGCCCCTTGCACTAACTTCTTGTGTTTGCAAAATTTTTGAATTAATGTTATCATACAGAATGCGATGGTGGGTAGAAAATCAATATTTACTACCTCTGTCGCAAACAAGCTTTCCAAAAGGCCAAGCTTGCCCAGATAGCCTTACCACATTCAAACTGGATATTGAGAATCCGTTGAATAAAGATAAACATACACTAGCAGTCTTTCTGGATGTAGCAATGCTTTTAACGATGTTCATAGTACGATTCTTTTAGAACTATTGGATAAAATCGGTTTTTCGATTAAAATATTAAAATTTATAAAATTCTTAACTCATCGTAGATATATTTATTCAAGGAGATCAAGGAATATATTCCTAAACATAACTATAAAGGTGTGCCGCAAGGAGGTGTCCTGAGTACACTCCTATATATATTATATGCAGCTAATATTTTTAATGATTCATATTCTAACGTAAAAAACCTACAATATGCAGATGATATAGTTACATATATTTCAATTAGCGACCCATAGAACGCTAAGCCGGTAGTTGAAGGTACACTGAAGAAGGTTATTGAAAGGCTGAAATTATTAGGCTTAGTAGTGTCACCAACTAAAACTAAATACATACACTTTAACAAAAAAGGAATTAATCCGGGCGAAAACGAAATTGTTATATCAAAAACAGCAGTGCCCTCTATAAAATCAGTCATATTTTAGGACTGCACTTTGACTGCCAACTTTCGTACAATAAGCACTTAAAATATGTTTTATAAAAAAGCAATAGAGCTTTAAACATAATAAAATTTTTAAGAGGAGTATGGTGGAGGGTATATCCAATTACCCTTATGACTTTATAAAAGTTATGTCAGATCTATAATTGATTACGGCCCATTTATTTACTATCCGACATAAAAATTAAAAAAAAAAAAAACAATTGGAAAAAATAGAGTTTTCAGCTATAAGGCTGGCATTGGCTAAAAGAATGAGTACCCCTAACAACGTATTACTGGACGAAGATAAAATAATTATGTTCCAGCAGAGAACCAAAACACTATGCAAAAACATTTTACTTAAAATATTTAGCGTAAAGTTCTCTATTGCTCAGGAGACAATAAAAAAATACATACCAATTTCTATCTCTGATCACAGAAAGACAACTAACGTACTGCAGGAATGCATCAAAAGCGTAGTGGGCATTCAATATTTAATACTAGTAGACAATTTACCGGTTTTATGCAATTATGATCACTCAATTATGAAAACATATATTAATACTAATACAGAGGTGTAAACCTTCGATAGAACGATAATCCTAATAAATTATTTACAAAATTTACTACAGATGTAAATTCTATAAAAATATTCACAGATGATAGTAAAAATATTAATGCACTATCTGTAGGGAGTGCCTGTGTATGTCCTGAACTTAATATAATTAAAACAAAAAGCATAAATAATAAAGCCTCTATCTTTACTGCCGAATGCATAGTAATCTCGTATGCTATGGACATTGCTCTTCAATACACAAACTGTAACATTGATATCTATACAGATTCGCTTAGTGTCGTACAAGTTCTTGGAAACCCAAAGAATAAGGCAGATATGAATTTCTACTTATTAGAAATACGTAAGAAATATATGATGCTTCATAAAAATAGTAAGGACAATAGAATCATCACATTATATTGGGTACCTGCACATATAGGTCTTAATGGAAATGAACTTGCTGATAATTTAGCCAAAAAGGCAACTGAGCTACATTTAGAATAAAGCAAATTCCGTATACTGACTACATTTATAATAAAGCAAATTCCATATACTGACTTAAAGTTAGTGTTCGCAATACTAGCTATGAAGGAAAGTGTCAAGATAATACTAAATGAAGGCTTAACTAAAGGCAAAACGTATTTTAAAATGTATCATAGGCAAAAGTGCAAACCATGGTACAATAATCCATCACTAAACAGAGATTTTATAGTAACATTATGCAGATGTCGCAGTAACCATAATAGTTTAAAAGAATCTCTTGCTAAAATTAAAGTAGTAAATGATACAGATTGCGAATGTGGGAGTACGGTTGAATACTTAAATCACATTCTATCGCAATGCCCATTACATGGTATACCAAGGCTCGAAATCATTAAATAAATGATAAACAACAAATACTTTTCTTCTCTTGATATTAAGTATTTCTTAGCTGAATCAAATATTACAGTGATACAAATAGTATTTAAGTTTATAAAAAAATGTAAAATTGAAACATGATTTATATTATGCCAATTTCACTGAATATTAATTGCGTAGGAAATCGATGTATGTGCTAATTATAAACTTTATATATAATATATAGGCTCTTTATATTGTTTTCTTACTATTTTGGTTATATATAATTTTTTTTTTCCTAATCGACACCACCCATATTTTTATAACATTCACAGACGTATTGTGATTTTACAATATCTTCATTTGTTCGATAGTATTTCTTGCCAGTTGTATACAACTCAAATACGTGCACAGATGTAAGAATGCAAGTGTCACAAAAGTATTTCCTGATTTTGGCATTTCTTTCCTATTGGATTTTACCGTGCCATATATTCCTATATCGCGAACATTAAACACGTAGGACATGTATACAAGTTTTTTATATGTTCAAAATGACCTTTACGGTAATCAAGCTATACTTTTTCAAACTTTTGATAATCAGTACCAGCACCAGTGTGGATACTAAAACCTAAAATGAATCAACTCTCGCAGTTTACTAATTCCAAAAGATTAATGCCAAATCGATTCCTTTTCAAAAGAATATACTACTTAAAAATAAGCCTAAATTTTTACATTACTAGACTTTTATCTATGCACAGATTTTTGTCTACAATAAGAGCTACTGATTATTTACTTTGTAGATAGTCGATTATTGATGTTTTTTCACTAAAGGACATTGGTCAATTTCTGAGGTATCTTTCTTATTGTTCCGTACGAACCGATTTATATATAATTTGAAATGAAAATACTATATTTTTGGAATGTATATATTTTATGTAAATACTCCGGATTATCATAATTATGACAGGATGTATAAATCCTATTTATATATGTTTGTATTTTGTATGAAACAGTATCGTTGATGCTCCAATTCAGGTATATACCTGTAGTGCATGGGGTCGTTAAGACTAATGGGAGTTTTGGGGAATGGGGATTGCTTGTCCGACCTTTTGAAGCAGCACATCGTATTTGAACGCTTGCATATTCAGCATTTTCGTTTAGATTATATTAAAGGAAGTTATCTCTAAATACGGTGTTTTTTATTTCGAACAACTGGCTGCATTAGATTGGGTTCCAGTGTAGTGTGCATGATAACAAATGTATGTGCAATTAATCACTTATCATGAATATGTAAACAGCGTAAGATTGCGAGATGCCTATTACAAAAAAACTGGAGTATGTAACAAATGGATTTTTAAACAAATACTTCTTCAAGTCGTCAAAGAACAAGAAAATGTTTGCAATTCATCTTTTGAAAGAGGAGATGAAGCTATATGGTGAGAACGTCGGACTTCATTCTGTTGACTTTCATATCGATTTGTCACATTTATAACTTTTTCAATCAGAGAGAAATTTAAAAAATATTCGAAATAATCGGTTTTTAATTTCAGAATACCTTCAATATGTTTAATTGACAGATAAAAATAAGCATCTTGGAAAATTTGAGTTTCATGATAATTATTTTCCTCCAAATCCATTTCATCAATTTCTCCATTTTCAACTCTTGTATTTAAGATTCGGACTCGCCACTATTCCAAGCTTTATCGTCGACCATTCTATTAAAAGTGAAAACTGCACGTGTTTTGTTGATAATTGTTCTATAGCAATAATGACAATAACAACAACAAAGACAACAACTACGATCCCTACTTCAAAATCAAAATTATTACAGTATATTTTCTATATTCAAATATTTTCGCATAATATTTTCGCCAAAACCATTAAAAAATATTATGATACTTTATTTATCAAAAAACGACCTGTTCCGTGCTGAAAAGATTAAAATTTTAAGTATGTCTATATTTAAGTGACAAACTCTAAAAAAGTTAGCCAAAGCCAAATATAAAATTGTCTAGTTAATGTAGAGTTCTACTTGCGTAGACTAGCAAGTCTAAGTTACTTATTTAGTAAAAAATCTACCATTGATGCAAAATTCGCAAAAATATTCATTAAAAAAATAGCCAGAACATTGGGAGAAATGTATCTTTCTAAAAATAGACTATGTTGAAAAAATAAAAAAATTTTAGGAAAAAATTGTATCTTCATTTTTAACACGGGTACTTATTGAACAGTCCTCGTATAATAATGCAAAAAAAACTCCAACTATTTTTGTTTTTTTATCGAGCAGCTTTTATCAGAAAATTATGACAAATTGAAAAACTTGACGATTTATTATTGATCAATTCTGTGTATTGTTTGTGTTTGTTATTTAAAGTTATAAATATTTTATAAATAAACATGTATATTCTTAATTATAAATTCTTTTAAAAATAATTTTTTTCAAATTTTTGTATAAATTAAATGATTGAATTTTAATAAATAATTGGAGATGGTGAATATGTAAGATTTAATTATTTAATATATAATCTTATCATAACAAGTGAGCTTTTGTAACTGTATTTTTATAGAATAAAAATATTGATAAATATATTAATGAATATTGAAAGTATAGATAATTATTTTAAAAATTATTAAACTCAAATACCAGTTGCAATATTTCTATGATTTCATTAATGTTTTCAAAATAGCGCAGAATAATCACTGCATCATAATGAATATCCACAGAAAATAGCTACCAATAATAAATCTTGTAATATTGATACAACCTGTTTGTATAGGATATTCAATGATTCAGCGATTTACTGTGATATTTCTGATACATTACAAGATACGTTGCAGCAATAATACAGAAAAATTGAGTCCTAGAAAAACAGATTTAAAACTAAATTGAAATTTATTAGATTATAAATTGTACTTGTTTCAACTGTTGTGATTTAAATTAACAAATAATTTTATGGGTGTTACAATCTTTATACAATAATATACTATACTAATATGATGACAGTCAGATTGTCCTTGTTTATAATCACCTCTATTTTTATTTTAATCTTTGAAGATGAACCTTTTAGACATCAAAGGTAAATTTCAATTTAAGGTAGTGGTGGCAATCAGGTTTTCCTTTACTAACAAAGAATATAAATTATTCTATATTTTTAATCTTTAATTTAATTTAATTTTTATTTTCTGTTCTAGTAGTAATTTCCATTTCAAATTCTATAGGAGTGATTATAAACAAGAACAATCTCACCGTGATCATATTAGTATAGTATATTCTTGTATAAAGAAAATTTATTAGATTCAAGAATATATTTTTAGTAATAAAGCATTTCGTTGAATTAACATTATATAGATTTCACTTCTTCAACTTTTACTGGGCAAATATAGCCTTAACGTTAATAATTTTTTCATTTAGAAAAAATCTAGATGTTTTTAAGAAACTTTATTTATTTATTCAATTTTAAGAAACTTTTATTTGTTTGAAACAAAGAAATAAATTACTTGAAACTATTATTTCATATTTATTTAAATTAAGTAAATTTGAACTCGATTTTCTTAAATATAATATAAAAATCTAGTTATTTATTATAAAAAAATTGTTTACTTTAAAAATTTTAATTGAAGACATATCATTATTATTATTATTTATATTATTACGGAGTTGGGCCTTCCGGATCCTGGCCGCATGGGAACCCTGTCGCGTCCCTCCCTAAGAGCAGCAGTCGCTATAATCGGGAGGTCTCCCAGAACAAAACTATTCTGTTCGCTATGCTGGCCTTGATGTCCTCCACATACAGGGATGTAAGCATTAAATATTACCATCTCATTCCAGATATGTTCGCACAGTGATACAGAATATGTTTAGGGGTTTCATCTTCTGTGTAACAGAAGCGACAGGAGAAGTTCCTTGTGAGACCCATCCTGCACCTGTTAGCTTTAAGTTTACCGTGACTCGTGAGGATCTCGATAAGTACCTGAGCCCTTTTTCTACTGAGACCAAGAATAGCCTTGGTCCAGTCCTTAGCGTTTCTAATGGTAATGAAGGCTTTTGTCTGCCTGGATTTCCCATTTTCCTTCCATTATCGGCTGTTTCTCTGATCCCATCCCTCTATCTCCCCTTTGATGAGGGTGTTGCAGAGTCCTACAGCCGGCTCCGGGCCATTATATTGTAGCAGTATTAAAGATATATCACAAAAAATTGAATATCCTAAATAAAAAGAAGTATTATACAATATATTGCTGCAATATTATACATTTCTCATTGTATGTAAAAAAAATTTAATCAATTATAAATTAATTTAAATTCATATATGTAAATTATAATAAATTCTTTTTCGATAATTTTTTCGGCTAAATTCCATTCAACACACATCTCTATTTATAAAAAATAACATAAGATTTTTTTATAAAACAAATATTAGGAAACGTTCGAATGAAGAAATAATTCATATTTTTTAGATCTTAAAAATACTATTTAAAACTATTCTGAAACTTTACGATTACGTAGTGAGATATTTCTTCATTGATTACCTATTTCTATCAAACCGTTTTTGCTATCATTTAAGCTAATTTTCTTGTCTCGAGCCAAAATATAATATTCATATAAAATAGATATAAAAAAAGTAGGACAATTCACAAACCTTGATGTAGACCATCCTGTTGCGGCGGAGCAGTCGTAACTACAGTAACTGTACCTACTTGCGCTAGGTCAGCAGGTAGTGTGATAGTCCCGAGACTTCCACTGGCTGGATCGAGGGTATACATAACCGTCGTCGCAGATGCGTTAGCAACAGACTCAAGATTGCAGTAAGACTCAACAACCTCACTAGCGATATTTTTGAGCTTATCGTAGTCAGCTGTTCTATATGCCGCGTCAACGTCCAGCTGCGTCAATAATAGCTCATTCGCGCAATCGTGCATTGCATCGTTTGGACTCTGTTCTTGTGTTCGCGTATGAGCATCGGTCAAAACCCTATTAGTCCCTGTCAGTGTCGACGAAGTTACGGCCGTCGGGTATAGTTTGCCTTGTAGGGCATTCCTCAATAGACTTTCTGCTGCAGATTCAGACTGTTGTACACTATTCCTGTTAGATAGCTTCCAATCATTATTGTTGTCTCCAGGCTCAGATTTGATTGTCACTTGGCAAAATGGTGTCCGTTCATCAGAAACATACTGCGACGTTGTTATTGAAGTATAACGATCCATAGTAGTACCGTTTGTCGTTACAATGATTTGTCGTTCATGTTCATGGTCTGTGAGACAATTGGTTCCGTCTGCAACTGTTCCATCAGTACTGCCACCAATGCTAACACTGCTTTCCATATTAAGAATAGCATCTAAGTCCAGGTGGTTAGGCCGTAGCGTCCAGCTGTCATTTTCTGTACCACGCGTGGGACTTTTACAGCATTCAAGACCGTCCATCGAGTTAGCTTCACTATTAAGCACGGTGAGCGTGTATATGGCACCATCCGTATTCTGTCTATCATCATTTGAACAGTCTCTGTTGTGTATATCACTAAGAGGTGAGTCCCTGCTACGTTGTATCAAAAGTCCAGTATGTTGATCATTCGGCGAGGTTGTGTGATTAGTCCAACAGTATTTACTAAGATCTTCTAAGAGAATATTACAGGTCTGCTCTTTTGTATCTTCAGATACCCAATAGTCACAGTCTTGTGTGGAATGATCCATGATAATTGGGTCAGTATTTACCAATCCAGAACAACTATTATGATTGCGGGTATTCCGATTTTGGTTATGAACCATATGACCCAAGGAGCCAGTAATAGTTGAAACTGGCGGTAGAGCTGTGAGAGTATTATTATTTGTTTCTTTAAGAAAAGTATCATGATGGAGCCGGTTATTGCTTAGGTAGCCTATAGTTGTTCGACAGCCGGCTCGATGAAGGAAGCTATCTTCAGTGATGATTCCCTCTGTACCTGTACATGACGGGGGTGGTGAAACGACGAAATCAAAATAATCAGTGGGTTTTTCCTCGTTGGTAGTACCGTCATGGCCCCTCTGGCTTGGTGTAAATGGTTCAGTTAAGTCCATTTGGAAGCAAATTTTAGGATTTCAATATTCTAATACACCTTTATGATTTTCTCGAATTTCCTTTCTCTAAAACATAAATTAATAGGCTAGATTAATGATTAAATTTATTAAAAATTATTTTTATTTGATTCTATTAAAATTTATCTATAAAAAACTTAAAATTGAAGCGTTGTAACTGATTTTTAAGCATGAGAAAATGAATATCATGATTATATATTATCACAAAAGAGAATTTTGAAAGACCTTTCTTGACAATATTTTTCTTTAGAATTAAAAAAATATTCTACTCGATTATTTAGATATGCGATATATTCAATACACAGTAATTCGAAAAGAAATCATAATTAAAAAATATTTATTTTTCTTTAAATGTACATAGTAGCTGAAAAGCAATATAATAGTAATAATAAGATATATAATGAATTAGTCTTCAATATCTAATTTTTTGTTCTAAATTATAATATATTATTACTTATGATTGTTTACCAAAAAAATCATTAAGAATTCCTATACAGAACTAAATTCTATTTTTTTATTTTTTTATAATTGAAGAATGACTCAAATAACAGCTTCCTAAGGATATTAATTTAGAAAATAACCTATCAGTTTATAAGAACGTCTTGTTATTAATATAAAAGAATGGTTAGTGTGATAACTACATAATAAATTGGGACTAAAGAAGGATTGCTAGTCCTTTTCAACTATATTTAGTTGGCTTAAGCCCAATGAAGTTGGAAGGCTTTTCCACTGAAGCTACCCCACTAATGAGACATCACCGCACTCTCAACTTTACTATCATCATCAGCATAGGGGTAACCGCCAAATAACTCTCAAGGCCTGGTACTAATGATTCCTTTAAGGATACTCCGCAACCTGTCTATAAAAGAATACCAGGCTGGCAAGCTTCAAGACATTATCAGTGCATTCTACAACATAAACGACATTAAAGCGGTTTTATAGAGTATCTCCTTTGGTCTTTTTAACGAGCAACATTTGCACCCTTAGCAAGTCCTTATCTGTTACTGAAAAAATGCTGTTTCCGATGTATAACATTTATTTGAGATAAGAAGAAGACTTTCTTACCATTTTCGACCATCTTCGGCTGCTGAATAGACTCATCAGCAGAAGTTACAATTTTAGTTTGGATATTAAATCGAATACTCTAGTACGGTGGATTTTTAGACCATCTGTTTCTCTTCAAAAGCTTCTTAAACCCCCAGAAGACGCACTTGAGAGAGATGAGAAATTTTCGACAAATCTCTGCCTTATCAGTGTAACTGTGCCTATTTTTTAAAACATCATAGCTGGAATACCAGTTGCACTTCTTGGATAGCTTATTATTTGGCACTAGATAGAACTTTGCAGCACTGAGAATTACGAGACAAGTTTACAGCGTAACACCATTTTTTCAGTCCTCTTAAGCATCATCAAGAACTACGTACTTCGATAAGTACTGCAGTGAGTAAATAAACGTGTATTAAATATTTTAATAAATAATATTAGGATATTAATGTACTATTTAAATAAAGCCTCAGGGTACGCAGATTTTCAGACCATGCAGCATTCCTAACAAAAAAGTATAATTGTAAATTATTTAAAATATCTGAATTATATTTTACATTATTAACGTACTTACATGCAGTACAAATATAGTTACATTCAGTTACAAATTCATACCATATCGGAAAATCATAGATATGCCAAAAAATCCTAAATAATTTCCTATATACTTTATGATAAAATTTGACCCGGAGTGGTGCATTTAAACTCCGCGCTTAAACTGAATCGGTCAAATTTCTTTTTCCTATATTAATAAATCTTTCTTTAGGTCCGTGATCAAATTTGAGCGTCATATCTCCATTAGTGTGTATTTGTCAACTGTTTACTTACGACGCAAAAAGTTTGTCTGGCGATATTGACTCAGGAAAAAAAGTTGATCAACGAGTTTGCTTGAAATTTTGTGTTTCCAAAGGAACTATGGCTATGGAATCATTGAAAATGTTTCAGAAGTGTTTTGGGGAGTCTACTTTATCACGAACGCAAGATTATGAGTGGCACAAAGCATTCAGTGAAGGTCGTGAAGTCGTCGAAAACTTGCCTCATGAAAGTCGCCCATCCACCGAAAATCAAGATGATGCTCATCGTTTTTTCGATTTCAATGGGGTGGTTCACCATGAATTCGTTCCAGGATGTCAAACGGTCAATAAGGAGTACTACTTGGCTTTTTGACGCGTCTACGTGAAGGAATTCGTCGTAAACGACCCGATATGTGGACAGACAATTCATGTTTTCTTCAACACGATAATGCGTCGGCTCATTCCAGCATGATTGTGTCTGATTTTTTGTCCAAACGCGAAATAAAAGTCATCGCTCAGCAACCGTATTCTCAAGATTTGGCTCCCTGTGACTTTATCCTCTTTCCGAAATTCAAAAATCCGCTTCGGGGAACGCACCATGAATCCATAGTCAATATCACCAGACAAACTTTTTGGGTCATAAACAAACAGCTGAAAAATACACACTAATGGAAACATAGTGCTCAAATTTCACACGGACATCAAGAAAGGTTGTATCAATCTAGAAAAAAAACATTTTACCGATTCAGTTTGCGCGCGGAGTTTAATTTCAATAGTCCGGATCAAATTTGATCATATGGTAGAAAGTAATTCCTTTTGATTTGAAACTTGCGACAGTGAAATGGGTAGTGCCCCAGTCTATTCCAGGGCATATGGATCATATGGTAATCTTAAGGGAGTATTCTACTTTACAACTTTGAAAAAAAATGTTTTATTTTTTACATTTTTCGAAAGTAAATATATTCAAGAATATTAGCTCAAAATTTTAGAAAGATTCAGGTAGTCTAACTATGCTTTTTCACCTTTCGAACGCACTTACCTGAGCGCGCTATTCCGATCCGCCCAGCGCGCGCGTCGGATAAACCATCCACCTGGCCTTGTTCGCTACAGCAGCTGTTCCCCTATTGTAAATCATTATACCTATATATATTCTCATCAAAATATATACCTTTGCTTCTCAATATTACCTTTCCTTTATAATTTTGCTTCTGCATTTCAGTTTTGTATTTCATTAGTGGAGAATCAGTCGTGATTCGAAGTTCAAAAGTAAAGCATCTATCTATTCGTAATGGATGCAAAGAAAGTGTATCGTGCATAGCAAACTTGTAGTCGTCTATCTAGAACTAGAAAACGTTCTTTTCACGGAAACAGATTCACTAACGAAGGAGGTACTAGTAACACGAGTACATTAGCAGCAAACTGAAAAAGTCTAACGATCCGAGTTTTTTGATGTGAAAATTTATAATACTGGTGGTTATTCTTTTATTCATTTTTTTACTGTGTTTTCAATGCTCTCACAATGAGCAGTGTGTTCTGTTTGTCATATACAAATTAAATTTTCACAATATGGGTTGCAAGGCCTTGGTTTCAAAGTGTGCATTACTTGTGGCTGTGGAAGCAGGTACATCAATTCGTGTTCCATGATCGGCACTGGATATGAAATAAATCGTCGACTCGTATTTGTGTTTCGTTTCCTTGGTATTGACTTTAAAGGGATACAATTATTTTGTCGACTGGTGGAATTACAGACAACTTTCAATATAAAAACTTTTCAAAATAATGAAAATTGTGGGCCTGAAAATCGGCCAAACCGTCATGCAGTTCGCCAATATGCGTGACCAACAGCGCATCGTTCGAGAGAACCGACGCTCGACTGAGGTTTCTAAGGAGAGCAGAACTCAAAAAAGCAGGCTAAATTAGATGAAAATACTCGCCTGGAACAAGATGAAGGCATATTATATGGCCCAGGCATCGCTAATTGAGCGTAAGATAATTTTTTCTACGATTTTTCACTTACAAAAACTTTAAACGCGTTTTTCTCAAAACAGCGTTTTCAAGTACCGTGGTCATGAAAACTAAAAAACTATTGAACCGATTCTTATGAAATTTTGAACACATATTATATATGTTTGTATCAACCGCCCTAAGTACAATTAACTTAAAATTTTAATTCTAACTATATTTTTATTGCAAAAAAAGATGGAAAAAGCAATTTTTTTTCTTTTGTATTTTAGTCGCCATTTTGTTGATTTTGCACATACATAAAATATTCTAGTTAGATCGGTTTCTGGAGTAATACTGAACATACAACTATTTGATTTTTTTGTTTCAGATCATCCGTCCGCAAGATTTTACTACCACGACAACGTTACCTACTTTTTGAGGTGTTGGCTTTGAGCATACTTTACATGTATAAAAAATGTATAAAATAAATAAAAAAATTTTTTTATGTACTTCAAGAGTGTATTTATTAAGCATTTCAAATGCTATATCCATATATTCAATAGGATTCTCAGAAAAATTTCACAAAAATAGCGTTTTTTTCGAGGGTCTAAAGTAGAATACTGCCTTAATGTACTGCATCTCGATTTTCAACCATTTTTTAGCTAAAAGCCATTCAAAAAAAATCCTACTTAAAAGAAAGACACAACATTTTTCTATAAAAAAATATATGGAAATAACTTTTGAGTCTGTCAGCATCATATAATTATACTACGATATTATATTTCAATATGACATAGAGTAAAATAATATCGATTTGTTAAAAGCAAGATCTATTATTCTATTTAGCTATAATCATAAACATTCACCGATTACCTTTTTCTCAGTATTCAGCATAAGCTATCTTACCATCATGTCACCACTTTTTAATACTTAAAACAATGATAATATTTTACAAACATATTTATAATACTATTGGCTATTTTAATATTTTATGTATATTTTTTACTGATCAACAGTTAATAATATGAATAAACTTATTATGTAATTTTATAAATTTAATGTAAATAATAAATAGCATTATATATTTTTGATTCAAAAACTATTTTGTCTGTTACATATTCTCTAATGTTATTTATATAGCATATATATTTCAAAATTACTGATACCTTAAGATAACCTTAAGATTGATTCTTATAATGATTTGGCCTAATATTGTACATTTCTACAAAGAAAGGTGAGATTGTGTGTGTGTGTGTGTGTGTGTGTGTGTATGTGTGCGCGCGCGCGTGCGTGTGTGTGTTTATGAGAACTGAAAATGACATCTTACATATTTTTAACATAGTTGTTCTTGTCTGGCTATGTCGGACTCGGAAGAAGGTACGTTGTCACCGCCAGCTTCAACGACTAAAAAAATCTCTATCATCTCACATCATCCGCGGGAATTACTTCGTGGGTAATAGATTGTGCTTTACAGGCCTATATATCTTTCTTGATACTCTTCTGTGTCTCTACTAAGAGGGATCTATTTCTTACATTATTGATCTTTCTTATGATATACAGCTTCGACACAATGGCTAAAATGATGACCGCATTCCATTTCCTACATGATATCAACATACATCTACCTATTCCCATTGTAGACAAAAGGATGGAGTTATGCATACCATGTGATCAAATTTGACCCGGACTGACAAAAAAAACTTTTTTACGTATCAAACTGAAAACGGCCAAGCAGTACTCCTTATTAACCGTTTGACCTCCTGGAACGTAATCATGGAACCACCCCATGGTAATCGAAAAAACGATGAGCAACACCTTGATTTTTTACTGACTTTGACTTGGTTTCTTCGGTTATGGCTCAGTTTTGGAGCGCCATTCGCTAAATTGTTAGGTGTTTCGACGTCATATTCATAAATCCATGTCTTGTCAGCAGTAATGATGCGTTTGATGAATATAGGGTCTACAGCTACGTTTTTAAGCATCTCTTTTGCGACCTCTACGTTGTTTTTGCCAAAGATTCAGATGTTTTGAAACGATTCTAGCATTGGCACGCTTCATATGCAAAACATTAACCAAAATATGTTGAATCGATTTATAAGAGATGTTTAGAGCTCTCTCTCTCTCTCTCTCTCTCTCTCTCTCTCTCTCTCTCTCTCTCTCTCTCTCTGATGCCGACACGACAATTTTGGAGTACCATTTCCTCAACTTTTTCGATGTTATAGTCGTTAACAAAGGTGGATGGGCGATTAAGAGGCAAGTTTTCAACGACTTCACTACCTTCACTGAATGCTTTGTGCCACTCAAATACTTGCGTTCCCGATAAAGTAGACTCTCAAAAACACTTCTGCAACATTTTCAACGACTCAGTAATCGTAATTCCATTGGAAACACAAAATTTTAAGCAAACTCGTTGATTGACTTTTTTTTCAAGCTTAATATCGCCAGACAAACTTTTTGCGCCGTAAACAAACAGCTGTAAAACACACACTAATAGAGATATGGCGCTCAAATTTCACACGAACATCAAGAAAGGTTGTACCAATATAGGGAAAAAAATTTTACCGATTCAGTTTACGCGCGCAGTTTAAATGTACTAGTCCGGGTCAAATTTGATCATATGGTAGAAAGCACTTCCGTTTGACTTGAAACTTGCGACAGTGAAATGGGTAGTGCCCCAGTCTATTTCAGGGCATATCGGCTACTTCGCCACATGATATACGCAGATCTGCTACATAATAAGTAACTGCGAAAGCTGCCATATCCAGCAAACACCTGTGTCAGGTAGAAGTTAACAAATCCATGTTGCGGTTCTATCCACTCCATCATAAGAGGGATGATACCGTGACTCCACCTATCTTCTTCAGCTGTATTTCATCTTCTTTGGCACTCATCCATGACCTTGTTTGTCAATTTCTTGTGATGGGATAAACTATCTGCTATTATACTGAAACGCTTTTCTTTTTTCATATATATAGCAAATCTCTGTCCAAAGTGAATATATCTACGAAAGGTACCTTAAAGACTACTGAAAATATGATGTTTCATATGCTGCATTATGCACGATATACTCTAAGCCTATCTATATAGCTAGCATGCTATCAGATAGCACCATTTGAAAATATTATATCAGCCCATATTAGACCTTCATAAAGCAAGACAGAAAGAAGAAGAGTACTTTAGGTTTTTTCAGTCATCCTATATTAGGCATTTCAATATTGCTCGTTAAATATAAGACGAGTCTCTAACATAATATCCAGGTACTTTATTACGCTACCTCACCGTATCTTAGTAATCTTCTGTAAAGGCTGTATATATATTCTCTTTTTGTTCGAGAGATAAGCATCACATCAGTTTTCTGCTGCTCATTAAAAATCCCTTGTCATTAGTAAGTTGTCTAGCATCTCTACGGCATCATCGTGAAAGCAGTAAATTAAGATAAGATTTTTAAGTAAAATATCTGAAGCAATATTTTCAGTTTATGTTATCATTGATACCCTGTGTAGAAGCAGATGCCTTAACAAACCGTCATATAGTAAACTAATAAATATTTTTATCGGTCTTACAGTCTTTATAATATAATATATTAGCTAAAATAATGTTAATAATAATACGTCATATAGTATATTTCAAAGTAAAGAAGTAAAGGCCCAGAGACCGAACCGATGTCTTTAGTGATGTTATAATTATGTCTACCTGCATTGATGTTATAAAAAAGGATTTGATTCGATAGATACCTACAGACAATCCTTCAAAGATCTAGCGGAACCCCAAATTCGTTGTTAGTTAACTCAATATCGACCAACCGGGCCAAATTAAAAATATTTGGAATGTCTTGTGCAATAATAGTATATAACTGTTTGTGTATCGAGTGCAATGTTTTATAACATTGTGGGCGATATCTATTATTCTATCAATAACGTCCATAATTGACAGTCCTTTACCAAACCGAATTGATTATTAGCTAAGCCATACTATTTATAACAGTCTCCCGTTTGGCAGAAATGATCCTTTGGAATATTTTACCAATTATGTTCAGTATACAAAGAGGTTGTTATGAGGATGGAGCATACGATGGTTTAGTTTCATTATCAAGCAGAACTAAGCTCTATACTTTCCGCTGTATGAGAAAAGTTTTTTAATACAGGAGTTGAACAGTTCCACATATATACAAATAAGATTTAGTGCGGAATATTTCGTGGGTTTTCCAGATATACCATTCAGACTTAATGATTTCTAGAAGGAAATCGTATACATAGCTCATTTTAATCGTATTTTATTAATGAGGATATAGATAATTTCATTAATAGATTTTTATTTCAGTTCCTAAATAGAAGTCGAATTTGCGCAAAACGTTGGACGTGATAAGCGTAGAAAACAATTTTTGGTGGTGGGGAACAATCAGATTCTTCTTTATTAACAAGATAAAACTTTATTTTAATATTTTAGGTTTTATATTTTATATTCTCAGGGAGATATTATCAACAAAACAGTCTGAGATTGATCTTAATTATTACTGAATAAAGTAAAATAATGCGGATACGAAACCTTCAAGACCGCATCACAGATTTGTCAGTGAAGTAACAATATTTAGAAACTATTAAAAATTATACTTATGTCAACTGTTTTGAATTAAATTAATAAATATTTTTATTTTTATTTATAGCGGTAGAATGGTCACGTATTCGATAATTAAGATTACTTCTAACTACCAAGTGAGGGAAGCCACCGTCATAATCCGAGCTCAGAACCTACTTCGAAGTAGGAAATTTGGTACGGTGATCTGAACTCAGGTAAAATAACTTAAAATGTGGGGAAAGAGGCGTGAACATTCGCATTCCGCATCTTGAACGCTATATTTGTTTTTCTCATCGGCCAGTGGAAAAATAGACTATATATGATGCATATATGTATATATATGGCATATTCTAAAAAGAATTCTTCCATACCATTGAATTTCCAAACATTATCTTGTGGGAGCATTTCAATATTGTGTTTCTTTGACCTACTACGTTATTCTTTGTTAATTCAGAAAATAATGTGTTAAATGATAGAGAATTTAAAACTTATTATTATTTATTATGGGAGTCCAAATCATTATATCATAGTAAATTCTTAAAAAGATTGTGTGACGGATAATATTTTATTGGGTCTAAACAATTATAAAAAAATAAATAAATTTTTAAAAAATTTTGCAATATATAAACCTCATTATTCTATGAGGAGCCTGACGACTGAGAGTATTCACGAGTAGAACATGATCGTTAAGAGAAAAGAAACCATGACAGAAAAACGAACGAATACAAATGCAAGTGACAAATACGATGGTTGATGGATGATCTAAGACCGTGGATGAAATTACTTAAGTGGATTTCTATCTTAGCTAGTTCGTTTTCCGAGGTTAACTTTTGCAGAATAAGGATATGCGAGTTCAGCTGTAACTACGGTACTTGATTATGTTTGAAGTATGGCACTACAAAACATAAGTAGACTTATTATAACGAACGTAGATAACTAATCATTGATCAAAAATTACAACAGATCAAACGAATACGTAAGAAGAATAAATATTGAAGAAGAAATATTGTTATAAGATATAGATGAATATCTTTCACCAAGCCAAGATTGCCACTTAGGCTGAAGTAATTATATAACAACATGGGGCTGATGTTGGTGCAAAGAAGTAGAGAAATAATTAGTATCTACTGACACAATATATATTTAGTTCCACATACCAATGCTTTTTCCAATTTTCAAAACATTTTTTATACCCGTATTCCGGAATGGCCATCAGTTCCTTCTTCGATGCGCCTTTTATTTCTTCAATCGAATCAAAACCATGTTCTCGAAGTGGTCTTTTGAGATTTTCTTCAGACATTATAAAAACCGAAAAGACAACTTTTCTTTGTTCACAAAACACAAACGTAACTATATGAAAAATGAAGATAATTGCGTGAAATTTGGTACAGATAACCCTAACAACACTGCCAACTTAAAAATAAAAACATTTATTTAGATCAATAAACCCGAAAAGTTTGAATTGAAAAGTCTTAGTCATATTTATACATAGTAGTACTATCTTGCGAAACATGATAGTTTATAGGGAAAAGATTTATAACTTTTTTTATTATTATTTAACGTCGCTCTATGTATACTTCCAAATACCTGTCCTAATCAGCGACAGAAGTCTGCGATGTGTTTATAAACAAAGGTATGTAAATTATTACAGCGGTGCTTGTATCAATCGGTCGAGATCGGGATTTGAACTCGGATACCAAGATACTAGTCCTTCACTCTATCGATCGAGACATCGCAGACTTGACTTTTTTTTTATGTTATTTAACGTTGCTCTATTTATACTTCCAAATATCGGCGCTAATTAATGACTAAGGTCTACCATGTGTTTGTAAACAAAGCACATGTAAATTATTACAGCGGTGCATGTGTCAATCGGCCGAGACCGGGATTTGAACTCGGATCACCAAGTTACTAGTCCTTCGCTCTAGCGATGAGCCATCGTAGGCCTCAAATAACTTGACATTTTACAATAATATGTAAATTTTTACAGCTTCTATTCATAGACATGATGGATACTTATCTAAGGATTTTGCTTGAAAATTTTTTTCGCAAATATAACATGAATTTTTAAAAATTTCGTAGTCATGCTCTAAAATCTCATACTTCAAATTGATTTACTCAGAATATATTGATCACATCTATTTCGTACTTATTCAGTTAGACGTTACGTTTTATTTTGTAATCTAATTTGAAAGTAAATTAAAAAAAAAGTATACATTGTTAAAATGCTTAAATATTCATAATTTAATTGTTGAAATAACTGCAACATGCCCGTCTTTCAACTGAAATCAATTTTGAAAAATCTATTTTAATATGATATTCTTATCTACAAAATCTACTTTTAAAAATAATGTGACTTTTAGAGCAGAAGTTATCAAATATTTTCGAAATATGTAAGTTTTGTAGCACGCAGCCCAAGTTGCACTTCCGATTCCCGCACTAAAAAAAAGAACTTTACATGTGATTGATTTAGGGAATTAAAAAAATTTATAGATATTTAACCTTAAAATATCGCCTGTGTTCTTACTTCGATTATATCAAAAAATCTATTTGATAAAAATGTTGTGTCTATGTTAGATCAACAGTTATTAAATATGTAAGAATGCAGCACGCTGAACGTGTGTTGAAATTTCGCAGATGCTTGTATATATTTTCCAATTATAATATTTATTCTATTGTACAACGACTTGGATATATTTATTGATTAGGTTTATGAGTAGATGCTTGAAAGGCTTTTTGAATTCTCAAAATTCGTTAGAGCTTATCAATTGCAGTCGTAGCAAAGTTGATTTTCCTATTACTGGGAGATTGAGAACTACATATACGTGATAGTATATACCGGGACTCACACTATATAACTATAGCGTGAGTCCCGGATCGGCAAGCTATATAACTTGAACGCGGAAATATTTAATAACTTCTGATCGAATAGAAACACCATCTTTTTTAAAAATGGATTTTGTAGATGAACGAATACAGATCACAATAATTTTTATTACAGTCGATTTTAGTTTCGTACGGGCATATTCCATTTATTTAACAATTAAATGGTTTATACTTTTAAGTATAAATATTTTTTTAAAATTCGCTTTTAAAGATTACATAAAAAAGTATATAAATGAACAAAGTTCAGCATAGATGCGATTGATATAGTTTGAGACAATCAATTTCAAGCATGAAAGTTTTAGAGTAAATCTATCAACTTTCTCCAAATTTATGTGTAGAAATGTTCGAAAAAAATTTTTTCATCAAAATCCTAAAATAGGTCTTCATTAATTGTATTTCGGGTAACTGTAAAAAATTTAGACGATTGTAAAGTATTGAGTTATTTTTACGAAATGTGTGGAATTACTGTAAAAGAATTGCCCATATAATGTTTTTGAAAACGATATTCGAACCTCCGTGCATTATACAAAATTAACTTGAAATAACAACATTTCCTGATTTAAATATACATGTATTGTATATTTAAGGTATTAAAACCATATATGAAAGCTGTACGTTAAAATTGTGCAAATTATGGAAACCTATTGAAGAAGAAAACGGTGACAATATAAAGAAATGAGTATAAACAAAAATGTACGCGTCACCAAAATGGGCGATAGAATTTCTCTTGACAAAGTTAAAGTGGAAAATATTAAATTAAATGTCTTCTATTAAAGATTTCATATCGAAATCTGTCATTGATTATATCTTTATATGATTGATAGAAAGTATAGTGGTTTCATACTACAACAAATGAAAAAATTATTGTAAATTTTTTATTTTTAACTGCATTTACAAATATATTTCCACTAGTTCAGTTAAATCTAAATTAGTAGATAGTATATTATTGAAGATTTTAATAACATGTTATCAAATTCTCTTCGAACGTTCAATATCTGTGATTTATTAACCTATTATAGATATCAACCATCGAATATAAAGGTAATTAAATAACATAAATTAACTATTGGTTTACACAAAAAAGTTTAAGTTCAGCAAAAACACGTCTGGTACAAATAAACTCGACTTGTCAAACAAAGCGCTGGAAAGAAAAATTTGATCATCGTTATAAATTATCTTGTGTAATTTAATATTACTTTACACAAAAGTAGAAAATAAGACAAGTATTGTGTGTATTATACTTTCTAATCATTTAAAAGCTATTGTCTATAATGTGTTATAATGATAAAATGAAAATTGTTTCCTAATTAGACTGAGTTTTTTTTTACTTTAGTCACACGTAAATATTCTTCATTCTTAAAAAAATGCCTAAGTTAATAATAAAATCACATTTCAGGATAATCTTCAATTGTTTCTAATTTAAACAAAAGAAAGTAATGAAATCAATTTTTACATAGTCAAGTATATGTAAATATGTATGAGTACTAATTCGTATAAGTTTTGAAATTATTACTTATACTATTCAGTAAAAAAGTTACTCATTAAAAGTATGCCTATCTCCTCATTTATAACGTGAAAATATAGTACTATGAAAATATAATTTAAAAATTATTTTGATATATATTTGTGGGCTCGTCTTTGAAAAATTTATGGTAATTTAAATGGTTAAAAGTATTGAGGAATAGTATCTTTTGCAGATTAGTACGCAAAATAAACTATAGTTCCCAGTTCATCGAATTATTTCAAATTAATTAATTGTAGATTGAATATTTACGAATGTTTGTGAAAAGATATTGAATAATATAATATATTTTCATCAACGTAAATGCTTTTTTTATCAAATAAACTTAAATCTACGATATACATCTTTAGAAGATCCGGGAAGATCCTAGATAAAAAGGAAAATTGAATTAGCACACTCATCAGAATACCATTAGCTCTCCGTACCTCTAACAAAAATTGTAAGATTGAAAGTATGATATCAAATACAGAGTTATTTTTAAAAATGAATCTCTGTCCCTAAACGGGAGCAAGTAAACTTTGACAATCTCTTTTATCATCCCGACGAAATATAGTCACTTCCATAACAAGAATGTTAGTATCACCAAAACAAAAGCAATTCAATCTCAAGAGAACTCCCGGAAACAGTTCAGAAATTAGTTTACAAATAAACATAGTATCAGCACCGTAGTTAACAAAGTAGACATTTAAGACATCCGTAACAATTTAATGGTTAAAATCCAACGTAAAAAATCTGAATTTGTCTAAAAAAACAGTATTAGAGGTATTGTAAATGCGACCTCCGATGATCGGTATAAAACTGCAATGAAAACTGCAGAAGAGTTGCCATTCTGAATTCTACAAATTGAGGAATATCAGGCTTACAATTTATCCATATTTTTGATTATGTATACTTAAATCCAGTTTTAAAGTAAAGGGCGCCGCATCTCCCCTTCTTTGAATATTACGATCCTAATGTAAGACACTATACAAGCATAAGACCTGTATAATATTACCCTCGACTAGCAAGATCAACTACGTTTAGTAAAACCAAAAAAGTCATTGATGAAATCATCAGTCAGAAATTGATGGATCTCCTAAATATAAGCTCGCAGTAAGTGAACATTAAGGAATTCCACTCGCAATACTCCGCTCTCCCTAAGCTTAACAGTATCAGCAGTCAGTCAATCCTCACAATTTGAATTGGTTCTTTTATTCTTTTGTTTATCATTCTAACGTCTCTTTTTCTTTTTCTTTATGTTTTTTTCTCTGTATCTGTGCTTATAAAACTATCGAAAATAGTTTTATCACTAATTTTATTTGTAAGTTGAGATTAATCGGTACTACTATTCTGGAATGTATTATTCGAAAGTGGTGTATACTGTAAAGATGCTCTTTTGTTAGCACAGATAAAATAAATATTTAAATGTTTGTTAGTCGCTTTGTTAAGTCGTGAATAGTAATTAGAAATATACATTTATTATTATTAAAGTATACGAAATTAGATAAGATAATAAAAGATAAATATTAATCATTACATTTCGAATTATGTTTTTTATAATCCTGTATATTAATACTTTTATAAGATCTCGCGCATTGAAAGGAATTAAACTGACTATATTTATCCGATAGAGGTTCTCCTCCCACCGATAGTAAGAAGCGAAAATAATTCTAATGAAATAAGCGAATTATAAGGTCGATTGGTTCCTTTTTCAAATTATAAAATGTCAAATCATAATGTTTTAAACTTTTGTGAATTAAATTTTTATATATATTTTATATATATAAAATGTCTGTCTGCACCACAGAATATATAAATAACTAAATAATATATAAATTAACAATTGCTTTTGAGTTAATATGTTCTTTATCTAGTAATTTTAGCTCTATATTATTATATAACGGAGATCTCCATCGGCAATATTATAACTTCATTCTATCATTCATCGATAACATTCATCAAATAGCTACAATAATTAAATCTCTATGATGATCTCTTCGTGATATTTAATTCATAGTTAATCTTTTGTTACTTTCGGATGTGCTTAATTGTACAGTGTTCAATTAGGCCGATTTCTTCAGAAAACTTAAATTGATCAAAGTTAAGTTGATTAAGTAAACTGATAAAAGTATAATATTTAATATACGAAGAATAAACACAAATATAACATCTGTGAAGAAATCACTATCACGAAAAAATATATAGAAGTGAAAATCAAAACAAGTTGCATTACTAATAGACAAAATTATGACCAACATTATCCAAGCTGTATGTAATAGAATCCTTAAGGTTTTATTTACTTAGAGAAAGATAGAATTATACAACTTATGAAACTTTCTTTAGCCATGCTGAAAAATATTGCATTTTTTAAAATAAACCTTCAGTTTTATAAAGCTGAACATCATTGCTTGATAAGCATAATGGAATCAAAAATGTGCAAGAGAAAATACTATCAGATGGGCTGAAAAGTCCGTATGATGGCACATAGCTTGCGGTACTATAATTCAATCCATATGATTTTTATTAGTATCAACCTTCAAAAGCTGTTGGACAATTAATTTGTGAGATATAGCAATGTGACGTATTGGACGTTCGAAAAACGCTGTTATTGTTTGTCGTCAATCACATAAAAAATGTCCAGAAAATAATTTTAAATGATCGTTAATTGAAGTTGATCGTGATAGCTGATACGCTAAACTTATCAAAGGAATGTATTAGACATATCGTGCATCAATATTTGAACATGTCAAAGCTGTGTGCAAAGTGGATCCCGTGCGTGCTCACAATCGATCAAAAGCTACAACGTGTTGATATTTCGAAGCAATGTTTAGCAATATTAAATCGTAATAAAGACGAATTTTTCCGTCGATATATTACGATGAATGAAATAGGGCTCCATTACTACACTCCAGACTCCAATAAACAGTCTAGCTAGCGGGCTCAATGCAATGAACTGAATACAAAGCGTGGAAAGAGACACCAGTTGACTGGCAATATTGTGGTATTAGTATTTTGTAATGCGTATGGTATAATATTCATCAACTACTTTGAGAAGATAAATACGATTAATCTTTAGACGGCCAGGATTTAAGAGCTAAAATCACGATAGAAAAGTGCACAAATTAATGTCTAGTATCATGTATCAACTATGTAAAAAATTCATATCACAGGGCGAGCCGATATATCAGCTTTCCGGTCCTCTAAAGATTAATAGCTATTATTACGTAACATTGTTGGGGCGTTTGGAGGAAGTAATCGCGAAAAAACGGACCCATTTGAAGAAAAAAACTGTTGCTTCATCAAGAAAATGCACCGTATTACAAATCAATGAAAACCATGGTAAAATTGTATGAATTAGGCTATAAATTGGCTTTCTATCCACCGTATTCTTCAGATCTGACATCCAGTGATTTTTTTTAATTGTATATTTCAGAAGAACGATTGCTGGAAAAAAAATTCAGCACTGATACAGAAGTAATCGCCGAAACTGAAGCTTACCCGTGCAGAAATATATTCGGCTTATCTCTAGTTCAAGCTAGATCCTAGTCAGTATTACTGATGATTTCATCGTGTAGGTAATACTCGCCAGATCCTGGTTAGATTTCTCTACGATCATGTAATAATTGTCTTAGATTAATTATTACTTTCTCGACTTTACTCAGGCTTTCTTATCTTTTATTGATGATAGAAAGAAATATGCGTTTTCTATAGTCAACATTTTACAAGTAGGGAAATTAAGAAAATGATTAGGCTTTTTATATTGAATCTAGTTAGACTTCCTTAATTTCTCCCTATTTTGGAAAGAATAATGTATTTTCGAGGCGTAAACTGCCAAGTAGGAGAATTAAGGAAATGGTTAGGCTTTCTATATTGATTCTTGTTAGATTTCCTCCATTTTTTCTAATATTGGAAAGAACGATATCTTTTCATGTCGAGACCTTACGAGTACGAAAATTAGATATTTATATTTATATAAATATATAGATTTTATATATACGTCCATATATATGGTGTGTGTGTGTGTGTGTGTGTGTGTGTGTGCGTGCGCGCGCGCGTGTGTGTGCGTGCGCGCATATATACATATATATATACATACATACATACATACGTACATACATACATACATATATATATATATATATATATATAAGCCTACAGATCTTTCCAACATGAGAAAGAATTTAAAAAATTGATTTACTATATATGTTTTATCATGTGTTTATAAAAGTATTATAGGATCTTAAGTGCTGTACGGGAGGCCTACGATGGCTCGATCGCTAGAGCGAAGGACTAGTAATTCGGTGATCCGAGTTCAAATCCCGGTCTCGGCTGATTGATACAGGCACCGCTGTAATTATTTACATGTGCTTTGTTTACAAACACATCGTAGACCTCCGTCGCTGATTAGCACCGATAATTGGAAGCATAAATAAAGCGACGTTAAATAATATAAAAAAAAAAGTGCTGTACGGTCGTACACAAAGTATAGTATAGGAATCGCATATTGCGTTTTAGCATAGTGAATAATGCGTTAGCTTGCGCATCATGTGGTCTTGATAGGATTCCAAACATCGTTCTAAAACATATACCTTCAAATTTATAAAATATTATTGCATTATTTTCAATAACCTTATTAACAATAGTCACTTCCCACCACAATGGAAAACGGCAAAAATTATTATTCTGAAAACAAAATTAAACCAAATAAATATGTTAAATAATCTAAGACCAATAATCCTGCAACCGGTAATTAGTAAAATATTTATTAGAGTTATCAATAGAGAAATACTATTTCACTGTACAGAAAATAAGATCGTATTTGTTTATCAGTTTGGGTTCAAGAAAAACCATTCAACCATTCATGCAATCAACGTGTTTACAAATAATATAAATAAACATTTAAGTAAAAAAGAAATTATAGCAGCATGTCTAATAGATTTAAAAAGAGCCTTTGACTCTATATGGCTAGAAACATTAATTTTCAAATTAAACAGGCTCAAATTTCCAATACACCTAATAAAACTAACCTACAACGTGATTACATATAAAAAATTCCATATTAACTTCAACTTCACAGATTCGCCCATGCTTTACCAGGGGTTTGCAACAAGGCACGATCAACTCTCCAACTTTATTTAAGATTTATAATAGCCAAGTCTTAAATATATTTAATACAAACAATAACAATAATACTTAGCTATCGCTTTCGCAGATGACCTAGTAATATATACGGTAGACTTGAAAATCCAGAATGCACAAATCAAACTGCAAAACCTATATAACAAAATTAGAGACTACTGTAAGAATTGGAATTTAGAAATTAATCTAAGTTAATGCGAAACAACTTTGTTCCGCAATCAAATAAGTATAAAAATTTCTTGTAATATTGAAAAAGGCTGGAAAAAAAAGTAAAATTCATGACGGTCACATACCGATAAAAGATTTGTAAAATATCTATGCTTATATTTAGACGGTTTATTAAGATACAATGTTCACATAAACATGCAAATAAATAAAATCAATAAAACAGTACAAAAAATACACAACTTATTATATTCTTCATTGAATTCGAAAACTAAAGTCATCGCGTATTTAAGCCTGTTGTGACCAATTCCACCGTATGCTTGTCCTATATAGTTCAAAATCAGCCCCAGACAAATGGAAAGAATTAGAATGATAAAAAGAAAAATTTTAAGAATCTGTTTCAAATGTTATAGAGACTATAATGACGAACAAAAAAAGATGGATTTCAAACTTAAAATTTTATAATATGTCAGCAGTAATAAGATTCGATATCTTTGTAAAAAAATTAATAAGAAACTATATAAATCGATTAGATAACACCGACAATCCAATAATCGAAAGTTTACATAATAATAATAAAGAAAACGTACTGAGTCTGGCAAAGGAGGGTTACGCGACTGTAAATGACTTCAAACTTCTTGGTTTAAACAATTATATCACCTTTAAAGCAAGCATACCGATAATATATCATATTTTCAAAAAAGAATGGCAATAAAAGAGTGTACAAAGTGACAGAAATAAAGAATTTAAAATACTCAACAGAGTTAACGCCGTTAGAGAAAAAAGTAATATCAAAATGTAAATATAAATAACATATGTATAATATAATTTTACAACACTCTTGTACAACTAATGTAATAAAATACCATTAATCTCCCTATTTCGCTTATTCCTAAGACTTTTTTGCTTTTAAATTAATAAATATTTTTTCATTGGTCTTACAGTCCAATCAAATCAATCGAAAACAATACTTAATAATACCAATACATATCTACATTAACATTAATACATCAATTCACAAAAATAATAAAAAATAAAATTAAAATTAAAAATTATAATGACAGTCAGACTGTCCTTGTATACAGTCACCCCCGTAGACTACGGCTGCTTATCAGCGACTAAACTAAACCTTATATTCTAATCTATATATACACCTTATCCCCACTACCAAATTTAATAAATTAAATCTAAATTCCACCTCTATACAAATTGTTCAAAACCAATAAATTTAATAAGGTATGATGAATATTGTCCAATTTACTAGACTCTAACATTAAATTCACATTATTCCGATTCCTGGAAATGTGAATATTTTCAAAACACTCCCTTTTATACTTATTAATACCATGTTCTAAAATATCCACATTCACAAAATCAAAAGAATGTAAAAACTTTAAACAATGCTCCTTTAAACCGGAAGTAATATGTAAGCTACGTAAACTATATTTATGTTCATAAATTTTCTTTTTTAAATATCTACCTGTTTGTTCAATATAGTATTTATTACAATCCATACAATTAATTTTGTAAACAACTCCAGATTTTAAACATAAATCATCCTTATCATTGCAATTATTAAACAACTTACTTAAATGATTGCTATTTTTAAAGAAAATTTGAATATTATATTTCCGAAAATTTCTTTTAATTCTTTCAGATAATAGATTAATAGATTAATTGCTGAGAGATTGTTTGACATTTATAATACCGAATATAGACATAATGCACGAGTTGATGTTAACAGAGTCAAAATTATTGTCTTACCATATGTTAGAGGATTATCTGAAAGTATTGTAAATAATTTTGCTTGAATAAAAACACATATAAAAAAAATTCGTTAGCTTGCCAATCGTATGGTCGTGGCTTCTCGATACTCAGCGGATGCCGGAATTTGTATAGTAGTGATCAGTAGGCTTGTTAAGCTTACAATTTTTTTCACCAAAACATTTTAATTCCACGCTTTATTTTTGTTATAGTTATAGACATTAATATTATAGAACTAATAATAACAGAGTCAAATTAAATTGATATTGAAAACCTATATGGTCATGTAAATTTCAACTCGGCATCAATTAGGAAATATGATAGGTACTGTAGAGGAGGGTATTGATAGAGCAATCAAATTATCACACAAAGTTTTCAGAAAAGATAATTTAAAATTAGTTAGAGAAACATTTATGAATGATGATTATTCAGTAGAACTTATAGAAAAAATGAATGCCAAGAGAGTCAATCAGATTTATAATAAAAGTAGAGAACATAATATGAATGATAAAAATAGAAATAATGAAATCGTGTTACCAAGTGTAAAAGGTTTATCAAAAGGAATTAGAAGTACTTTTGAAAAACATAATCTTCAAGTTTACTAAAAAATAATAATAGTTACGTACCTGTACAAGTACTTTACA
Source organism: Sycobia sp. Sy_11 (assembly GCA_018907035.1). NCBI lineage: Eukaryota > Metazoa > Arthropoda > Insecta > Hymenoptera > Epichrysomallidae > Sycobia > Sycobia sp. Sy_11. The sequence continues at coordinate 3,425,711 of JACCIC010000017.1, read as the reverse complement.
GGTACCTGGTTAGAAATTATAATGCACGCTCAACACATTTCTTTCGGGTTAGTATTAACCTTTAGACTGCCGGCATTTTTGCCTTATCAATTGCTATTTTTGATGTGCAAAATTTATACATAAAAACACCTCATATCTCTAGAGTAGCTGTCAAGGTCACAGGTGGCTCATATATGAGCCAGTCCGGCAGTCTAAAGGTTAAGATAATTAAAGACAGTACATTGCATATTAGCCGAAACGGACAAGGTCTTAATTCTACCATAATTTTTTAATCATAATTATTTATTTTTGACATCTTAAATATATAAAGTTCATAAGGTTTATATTCATAAGGCTATAAGGTTTTTTTTGTGACCATGGCATCATATTCACGTTTAATGAATAAGAAGCCATCATCATTTCAGATATAATATCTGTGTGAAAAATACTCTATGTTTAAATCTATATTCCTGTTGATACTTTTACCTATCGTCGCTTCCGTATGAAAAGGTGCTATCTCAGCACCCTCTTCAAAGAGTTACTATCACAGACTTCGCTTCAAAAATTTGCTATTTCTTAAACCATTTTTTTGCTTCAATTTTAGTTGCCACCTTGAACTAAATATCCGTGGTATTGCAGTTAAAATATTATATATATATACTAATTTTAAAGACAAAGCGTGTTTTTGTTTGTACACGATAACCGAAAAAACTATGTAACCGATTGTTCTGAAATTTGACATATAGATTCTATATTATCTTGGGAAGAACATAGGCTATGTTTTTTATTGAAAATCATTTTACTTTCATCAATAAATTATGTTCATGGTTTTAGCAATCAGTTTCACCAGCGGCCACTAGGTGGCGTTTTGAATAACGAACATCAACTCAAAGTAGTCCGCTTAAAGTATTAATACCAGGCCAGCTCAAACGAATGTTCATATCCAACTTTGGGATTCGTATCCTAAAGAAGGTGTGACCTTAGTCAGTATAACCCTTTTTGTTCTTCAGGTTAATCTGACACGACTCTCACACCTTATTGCTATCGTTTGATTTTTGTAAATTTTATTTCCTCTTACGTGGGAAAATCTCTGTCTCTCTCTCTCTCTCTCCCCTTCTTTTATAAAATGGTTCTATATGCCAAATCATACTGAATATAGTTTGTGACGACAAATTATATTTTTATTTTTATACATTATATTAAGTTCAGAATTGTGACAAAAGACTATGTTTTTTTTTAGTTTAAACAAAAGAAATAATGGCAAAATAGGGTTCTTCACGAACGACCTCGAAATTATGTGTATATATATATATATATATATATATATATATATATATATATATAATCGTCAATTCTGCATAAAAAGACAATGTCCATCGTCTGCTTAACAAATACCCTATTCGCATACCAATATTTTTCTTGAATTTCAGTTAGCATCGCTGCGAAAATATTCGCAGTATTTAATTCAAAGAACGAAAATATACGAAATATGTATATATATGTATGTATGTATGTATGTATGTATGTATGTATATATATATATATATATATATATATATATATATATATATATATATTGTGTGTGTGTGTGTGTGTGTGTGTGTGTGTGTGTGTGTGTGTGTGTGTGTGTGTAGTATGTATATTATATTGTACATATTATATATACACATTGTAAATACGGTTTCTACTAAAAAATATTGTATTGACGTGTACGGGCGGTTGATTACGATATCCCGTTGCCTCAAGACGATTTCTATAGGCTCTTTTTTTGCATTAAATGATAGATGAGGATGTGTAGAATAAGAATCTAAATTGATATATAGATAATCGATTTCTATAGGCAGTTGTGTGTTCGGATGATAGAATGCAATGTCCAGGTGTCTCTGGGCGATTTCTACGGGGAACATTGTATTTAGTTGATAGAAAACGACGTCCAGGTATCAGGAAATCAACTTCTATGGGAAGATTCGTGTCGGGACCGTAGAATACGATATGCAGGTGTTTCTGAACGACTTCTACGGGTAGTATTGTGTTTAGTCGTTAGGAAGCGATGCTAGCTTTTTCGGGACGCGTTCAACTAGGACAATCCTGTTTAGTTGGTAGGAAACGATGTCTAGGTACGTAGGCACAACTTCTACGGAGAGTTTCGTGTTCGAATGATAGAATTCGATTTACACGTGTTTTGGAACGACTTCTACGGGAAATTTCGTGTTCGGACGGTAGAAGATGATGTCCAGGTCTGACGAGATAACTTCTACGGGAAATTTCATGTTCCGACGGTAGAAGACGATGTTCAGGTATGTAAGGACAACTTGTACGGGAAATTTCATGTTCGGACGGTAGAAGACGATGTCGAGATGTTTTGGAACGACTTTTACTGCGAGTATTTAAGAGACTTCTACAAAGAGAGTCATATTCTATCATTCGAACACGCACACCCCCAGTAAAAGTCATCCCGGAATACCTGAACATCGTATTCGACCTCCCCAAAAGAAAACTCTACAGCAGTCGTCCCGAGACATCTGCTATATTCCGAACACAACAGACAAGAAACAGCGTAAATATGCATAAATAATAAAAATTGGTTATCAAAAAAGAGGAAAACTAAGATTGAATTACGTTAATGTTATAGTATAAAGACAAAAAATGAAGTAATAGTAATTTTAAATTATTAAATAAGCCAATATAAAAATGAAAAGAATTAATTAATGTTATTATACATTGGATATAATAGAACTACCGTATTAGAACCAAGAGCACTATGAAGCTTAGAAAAAGTAAAGTTAAATTAAAAAAGAAAATCATCAAAATAGTTGCTTTTATAGTAAAGATATTCTATTTTACAACTAAGATCGAGAGCGACGTAGCTGGAGCTGTCTGTGACGCAGTGCGCGAATGTGCGCATGCTCAGTAGGCGGCGCCGCGATGTCTACGCGAGGAGAGATAAGCTGCCGCCAGCCGTCGCTGATGCCACGCATAAAAACTTTATATAAATGTTACATTTAATCATAATTACTAATAATTTAGAATGTATTGATAAATGTAAAGATAGATTAACCTTTATACTTGCACCTTGCCAAATTTCAAGTTATAATGTTAATTAAATGACAAGTAATAATTAATAGTTTAAACAAAAATTTTCTCAACTTCTATTGGTCATATAAAAATCTGCAAGGGCTCAAAAATTTTCTTTCTTTAAGCGTAATAAAATGCATTTTGTTTCAATATTTTAACGTTAAAAACTTCCGAGATATCGACCCTAGCAACGGCGTTTTTCACTTTAAACAATATAAAAATTTAATTTGAAAATCTGATCTTTTCAGCTTTGATTACTATTAATATCATCTAATGATTGCATTTAACTGCATTAAAAAGTTCCCAGCTGTTGGCGAACTTTGCAATGGTTAAGTTGCAATATTAATAATTTTGTAACTGGTCGCCATTTTGAAAGTACACTTTATAATTTGAAACATAGTATAAGTACATGAAAAAACATCTATTTGCGCCATTATTATTGAATTTCAATTGTTTAAACAAATTGTATATCTCTTTGAATATCGAAAATTTTTCCATTTTCATTGTTTATTTAACAATAGAAAAATCGATTTTTTAAGTTTTTCATGTACGTACTTTTGTTCAGAATTATCTCCTGCACAACTTTTATACCAGACATTTTTCGATTAGAGCAATATTATTTAAACTATTAAAGAAAAAGTAACAAAAGAGCTTTTATTTTTGCTATTTTGCAATAAATAAATACGTCGCCGATGGGGTACGATCCCGACAATTTAGGGTCTTATTCTACACATCCTCATCTATCATTTATTGCAAAAAAATAGGCGTTGGAGAAATTGTTGAATCAAAACCCTAACTCTCCTGGACTAAGTGTCTATCAACTAATCAGGATGCGTAGATCTCGGTCAGCACTCATGGGCCTAGAAAAGGAGAAACTAGGTAGAACTATTGACGAAGAAAAAAACAAAATGGTGCGATCTGTCGATGACAGCCTAACTAATACGCAGGCCACTTTAACGGTTATAAAAACTGACCTTTGTTGGCGCAAATTTACTTTTTAATCTCTTTGCTTAAAACGAAGCAGAAAAAATACCAAATGGTGGGCAATATCGATTAGGATCTAACTAATACGCAGGCCAATACCGCGGTTCTAAAAACCGACCTTTTGTATACCACTTCTTAAGACTTTAGTTTAGAACGTCTCTTTATCCAATCTTTGTTGACAAACGATGCGAAATACGCCAGCTCCTCCGTTTGTACACAAAGATTAGATAGATAGACGTTCTAACGGAAAGTCTTAAGAAAAGGTGTCAAAAAAAGGTTGGTTTTTATAACCGCGGTATGGGCTTGCGTATTAGTTAGGCCGTCATTGACAGGTTCCACCATTATGTTTTTTTTTTTTTTTTTAATAGTTCTGCCTGGTTCCTCCTTTTCCAGGCTCACGAGAGCTGGTCGAGATCTGTGCATCCTGATTGACTGATGGACACTGCTGGGTAGCGCAAAAACTTTAGATAAATTTGATATTTATAGATAACTGTTCCTTCTCGATCTCATCGTGATACGTTGATCAGTTATTTCGAAGAGACTGTATGTATATATACTAGCATCACCCGTCTAGGCTTCGCCCGAGATAATAATTTAACCGATTTATTAACGAATTCAATAATATGTACGTAAAAAGTATCCTATATATAAAAATTTATATAACTATAAATAATTGACTGTTATTTACCTATCATTGCTTCTGTATATACAGTATGTATATAAAGAATGTACAACCGTATTTAATTCACACATATATGCATATTACATACGGCTTCTATGGGGAAAATTGTTTTTTTGATTTCGGGCGGTTGAAAACGATGTCCAAGTGTCTCGAAACGACGCTTATGAAGTGTATCATGTTCGGAATATAGCAGATGTCTCGGGACGACTGCTGTAGAGTTTTCTTTTGGGGAGGTAGAATACGATGTTCAGGTATTCCGGGACGACTTTTACAGGGGGTGTGCGTGTTCGAATGATAGAATATGACTCTCTTTGTAGAAGTCTCTTAAATACTCGCAGTAAAAGTCGTTCCAAAACATCTCGACATCGTCTTCTACCGTCCGAACATGAAATTTCCCGTACAAGTTGTCCTTACATACCTGAACATCGTCTTCTACCGTCGGAACATGAAATTTCCCGTAGAAGTTATCTCGTCATACCTGGACATCATCTTCTACCGTCCGAACACGAAATTTCCCGTAGAAGTCGTTCCAAAACACGTGGAAATCGAATTCTATCATTCGAACACGAAACTCTCCGTAGAAGTTGTGCCGACGTACCTAGACATCGTTTCCTACAAACTAAACAGGATTGTCCTAGTTGAACGCGTCCCGAAAAAGCTAGCATCGCTTCCTAACGACTAAACACAATACTACCCGTAGAAGTCGTTCAGAAACACCTGCATATCGTATTCTACCGTCCCGACACGAATCTTCCCATAGAAGTTGATTTCCTGATACCTGGACGTCGTTTTCTATCAACTAAATACAATGTTCCCCGTAGAAATCGCCCAGAGACACCTGGACATTGCATTCTATCATCCGAACACACAACTGCCTATAGAAATCGATTATCTATATATCAATTTAGATTCTTATTCTACACATCCTCATCTATCATTTAATGCAAAAAAAGAGGTGTTGGAGAAATTGTTGGTAAATCGGACATTTTTGACCTAATTCGCCTGGACTAACTGGCACATAGTGCAAAAACTATTCGCAATAACGCAAAGTTGATTCGACATTTACATATAACTTTTCCTTCTCGATGCCATCGTGATACGTTGATCAGTTATTTCAGAAAGATCGTATATATATATATATATATATATATATATATATATATATATATATATATATATATACTAGCATCCCCCGTCTCGGCTTCGCCCGAGATAATAATTTAACCGATTTCATAAACAATTCAATAATATCTAAGTAAAAAGTACTCTATATACAAATCTATATCTCTATAAATAATTGACCGTAAGGGTGAAGTCAATTGGATTCACACGAATCCAATGGAATTCAGTATGTTAAGAATTTATTTATGTGTGTAATTGGACTAGGTAGCATAGCAAAACATGCGCGATTAGTCTAGTGTTACGCACTCAATGTTAAAATAGTGTTTTTTAATCTTTTAGTTTTGGCTAGTATTCCATACCACGATCCGTGTAGAAATTCCATATAATCTTTCACGGATCCAGTTAATTCTTCCTATTTATAATTGACATCCAGCAAGCAAACTTTAATAAATTCAATTGACTCATACTAGTTTGGCTTCTAGTAGAAATATTTCATTAAATCCTATTACATAAGACTAGTTAATAACTATATAATTCTATATAAAAACTATTCAAAACATTTTTATTTGAACTCGAATATTATTCCATTCAGTTTCACAAATAATCGAAATATGAAGTAGAATTAGTAGGTGGAAAATTAAGTCATGAAGAATAGATTTAATACAAAATTTATACATTATTTTATTTATTATATTACACTAAATTCACACTAAGATCATATTTTCACATATATGATTATTATTTAAACACATGCATTACAAATAATAATTTTATTATGCTTAAAAAAACATTCGACTTAATTGACAACCCTCTTTGGTTTATAAGCTAACGCATTATCTACTATGCCAGCAATTGTATAAGGCAATAACTCATAAATATATATACATAACGATTCGATTATTTACAAAGCGTGGACCATCGAATATTTTTACGATCCTAGCTAAGAAATCGTAACTTATCAGTATGTCATCAAAAAGAAAGGACGTTTAAGAAGATTCCAAATAGAAATTCCTATTGTTTCCTGACCTTTCCTATGTGGATAGAAGTTAAGTAGATCTAATTAGATTTAATAGCGTAATACATAGAATATATCATGGAAATGAAATAAGTACAGGATAATTACTCGGATTTAGTAAGTTATTACATATGCGAGGATATCAGCGGCATTACTAACTAGAATCTAGCTTGTACTGGAGATATGATGAAGATATGTCTACATAGGGAGGTTGAAAAATTATGTCAAATTTGAATACAATATTTAAAATTTGTTTTAGATTTTTTAATTCTTTGAATTATTTTTAATAAATACTTTGGACTGGAGAAGTTTGTACCGCTGAGCATTTTTTAAGCGGACTAATTATGTATTGAAATTCGAAATTCGATGATCATCAAAATTGCGAATTAGTGTCAAAAAATTAAAAAATAATAAATTAGATCACAATAAAAAATGTTAATAAAATTATATTTATTAATACATACAGAAAAAAATAAGTTAGACAAAGGTGTTGTAACAATTCGATATTATATGTATCTTTATAACATTTTCAAAACATTTAAAAATTTAATAAATATTAAAAAACTGTTTTAAAATTTATTGATTAAATAGTAATTGGCAATAAGTTTATAAAATATTTTTAAAACATGAATTAAACATTAATTAAATAAAATAACATTAAATAAAATATTTTACTGAAATATATTTATGGATAGGATATTTTCACCTTGTAATAAATATTTAATTGACATTACAAATTTTATTGTGCAAAAGAACATTTTTAGTAACTTATAGTATAGCCTACTATGTCATCTCGGAATAATATAACTTTATTTTGTTAAAAGTTCATTACATGTAGTTAAGTAGTTACCTACATTTTGGGTAACAAACAAATGCTGTCTTGTTATATAATAGTAAAATAAACTTTTAAAATAAAAGTCGTGTTTCAATCCGTTGAATCTAGAGTTGTATAATTCGTAAACGCTATGCCTTTATTTTTATAAAAGTGGGCAGAATGACAGTTATCTATTTGGACGTTAAAATTATACACGTATCCTATTTTACCTAAAATATTGTTTATTTGGTATAAGTCTTGTTTGATTACAAATTAATTTACCCCACAGTAAAAACTATTTTGTAGATTTAAATAAATTATTTATCGGTATACCATTACTTAATGATTGATTTAAAAAAATGTATATATTTAAAATACTGAAAAAATTTTTTTTAATGTAAGAAAATTTAAAATTTCTTTTAAGAAATTCGATTCTTAATATTAAAAAATATTTATTTGGTTTAAATAAATATTTTTTAAAAACACTATTTAATATTGTATACTTCAACCAAATATAAAAAGGAATTGTAGTATTTTAATTTATTAAACAGTTATTTTCGTAATCTTAAACTTTGTAAGCGACTAAGCTTACATTATATATTATATTTCATTTAAGATAATTTTCTATTTATATATTTTTCTATCATTTTTATTATATATAATATTTATATTGTATGCAATGAAACGTAACTTAATTTCAAACACAAATATTCTGCCATTCAAACTTTACATATATTTATAAATGTTAGAGACTCATTATATAGTAGGCAACAAAGTCACGCGTCATATGCGAATTGCAATGAAAATCGTGAATTCAGCTGACAAGAATTTTTTGAAACCTTTTTTATTTTTAATAAATAAGATATTACAATTAATTAAATGTTTATTAAATTACATTTAATGCTATTAAGAAAATTAATTTATTATACATTACTTTCTGATTTAATCAATTGAAATAAATTATTTTTAAATAATTAATAAAGTTTTTTCCTCTAATCTCATAATGGTTTTTGAACGATACGTATTCATGAAAAATCCAGAAAATTCGTATACACAAACAAACACATCCGGAAATACTGGTCGAATTAGTGACATTTTTTTGCGATGGGTTGCAATTTTTTATTATTTTTAATAAAACGTATAAATTTATGGATGCAACAATCCTATTGCTGTTTTTGGATATTGTATACAAGTATAATCTTAAGAAAGCAATAATTATTAAACAAATTATTATCTTCATAAAAATTATTTGTTTTTCAAAAGATTAGTTTTTGATGATGTATTAAGAATGTTTTATAAAGTAATAATATAATATAGCTTTTAAAGTGAGTTGTCTTAACATGTAAAATATATATTAAAACAGTAATAAGTCGCTATTTATAGATTCTAACTGTGAAATTTGCGTAGCATGTTCATAGTTTCATTAGGTAATAATATATATATATATATATATATATATATATATATATATATATATATATATATATATATATATATATATCTGTGAAAGTTCGACAACCCTCGATAATACTAGACTTTTACAGTTTTGTACAGATTTAAATATGTACAATGTTTATAAAATTGTTACATGCGAACATATTTATTGAATTTTTAATTATATTTCAATTTAAGGTTTTTTGTTTAATTGACTTAAATATTTTCTCTATCTTAGAGCAAGTTGTAGCTTCATCAATTTATAATGACTGGATTATATTCGTTTACTTACCTGATTCATTGAACGAACTATATTATATTTATTCTCTCATACTGGAACAAACACGAGATAATGCCATAACAACCATAGTGTCAAACATATATTTAACTTTACCCAAGCACTCTTACCATTTCCTTCTTTCTTATGGTAAGAACACAAAAATAGGTAATGATATTACAACTAACCTACAATACTCAGATAAGATGGTTCAAATCTCGCTGACGCTTCTGAGGTATTTGTTACTGAGACTGCTGTTTTAACTTATTCGGATACTATGTATGGTGATACATGGTATCGGTAACAGTTCCCGGCGCCCAGGCCGATCCGCAAATTTCCCAGCCATATGCGACAACGGTCTCGTTTTCTCTCACTCCTTGGACACCATCAACGTGTACGCTCTTATATCTGTGTTTCGTACTTCTCTGTATAGGTGCGGAATGGTGTATTTGCGTCCAACTCGGAGAGAAAGAGTGAGCGCAATGGGGCCACGCTCTGATAGTATATACGCGTATAGGTACAGTGTACACCTTTCAGTGCGTCTGGTGTACATGCACTCCAAGCTATACATTCATGCGTTCTACCGCTAGTTGGTTGTCACGGACCAGTGGCCAGACGTGGCAATTCAAAGAGGTAAGCAGGCAGGTGTGTCCATGCTTCTTAAATCGAGTATCCTGTCTCTCCGATGTAAATACCTTACGGCACAACATTTATATATGCATAATCGCCCTTTCATAGAGAATGAATCTTCCTACTTTATAATTGTATATATATAGCTAAGCGGACAAAATTTCAACCAGGTGCTAATGTATCTGATGGTATAATGAATAAAAATATTACACATATCAGATTTCCAGATGGCGGCGATGCGAATCAGTCTGGACGTACAGAATCACACTCTTTGATGACGAACCGATCATCCTTATTATACTTTGATCTTGTAATACCATCGTTCCGCGATTTCAAAGATCGGTTGCTACCATTCACTCGCGACAATAAGACGATCAACGGTACGAGATAACAAATTTTGGCACCTAGCACATTTTTTGTCTTTTCTATGTTTGTAATATGCTACATTATCTTACCTCTTCTTCCGCACAGAAGAAGTATGTATCCATGTGTTACTGTTTAACCACGCGCAAAGAAAATGGTCACTATACACTAAACTCCACGATATTATCTAGGATATGACTGACGCTCGCTACAAATAATTAAAAATGCTATATAATTATAGTTATATACTCTTGCTTTCTGGTTAGATATACACACAAGAATGACTGGATTAGTCCACGTTATATCCTGGTTCACCTATTTTTCTTGGATAAAGGAACTAGTTTTATGGTGTTTTTGTCACATACAATTTGTTATAAATTTCTTAAATTTCTTCTAGTTTTAACTAGGTACAATGCGTATACAAAAGGTTTTTGAACATAGAAGAAATGAAGGAAGGTTAGAGAGGAACCAAGAGCAGTTTTTAAAAAAGAATTAAAGAATGAAAAGAAGATAAAATATAATTAAAAAATGGTCTTAAGAGGGTGGAAAAACAGAGAAACAAGCTTTTCTCAAGGAATAGAGCACCCGCGTACTGCGAACCGCAGTCTGCCAGCTTCGGAGAACAATGTCCTCGAACTGCTAGCAAGCAAGCCAGAACGAACTTTCCTCTGTAAGCCGTGGTGACCAGGTAAGCATAAGAAGGGGGAAGGAGACGGAGATAACAAAAATGGAGAGAGAGAAGGGCAGGTATAAAGAGATCCTCGCTTGCGTGGCGCTCTGACTGCTTGCACGTTTATTGCTCCAACCAAAACTAAGACCCCTCCTAGTAAAGTATCGAAGGAATGGCGAGAGAGGGGGAAGTAAGATGACACGTGCAGGATAGAAGGGTATTAAAGACATAGGAGTATTCAAGAAAAGACCTAGACGGTTCAGTTGATCATATAGAATCGATTATGATGGCAAATGTGAGAGGAGGGAGGGGTAATGGACAGAGAGAGAGATAGAGAGAGGCGTAGGAGGAGACAGAGAGGAAGAAAGAGAGAGAGAGAAAGAGAGAGAGAGAGAGAGAGAGAGAGAGAGAGAGAGAGAGAGAGTAAGGCGAAGAGAAGTAAAAGCCAAAAAAGAAAGATGAGTAAGTTAGTCAATAATAAGGAAACTAAAGAAAAGGCGAAACAGAGAGACATAAATCACGCATTAGAGTTGAGGTCTGGAACATAGAGATTAAATGAATTAAACATTTAGTTTGAAAGCAACTAGGATCTTAAGCAATTTTAAATGATTTCGATGAATTATAAATTATAAAAACAATATTGATGGTAATTTTTCAATTAATGAGAATACTTATTTACATTATAAAAGTATCATTAACTATCGTAAAATTTAAATTCGGATATACTACAATTATGAATGTCACATTACATAAAAAACACAATACATATCTTTATACGCTATGCACATTGAATCTAATTAAAACATAAGTAAACAAATATTATAAAATTAATTAAATCCAATTCAATTCAATTCAATTTAATTCAATTCAATCTACCTGCTAGTTTATCAGAAGTGTTGTCTTGTTGTGTAATAAAAACACAAAACGCTTGCCTGCTAAATTATGATAATGAAAATGAACGCTGCTGCATTTGTTATTCCTTTATTATAAAATAATAAGGGAATAACAAATTTGATATAACACTAAATCATAAAATCATATGTGTCCAGATACGAATACAAATCCTGCTGCCGTTTCTGTTTATTCCATATTATTACTTGATTATATTTTTTTATGTTTTTGATTTTTAATCGTCGGTAAATAAAAAAATATATTTATCAGGATTACTCAATTTCTTATTTTTACTACACAACAATTATAATAAATTGTTGGAAGCAGGGGTTTCGAAAGATATCTGGTAGTTCTGGTAAAGCCAGACATAGCTAGACTAAGTTTATGGAAAACTAGATATAGGAACAAGTGACAAAACTTATGGGTGCCAAGAGCCAGCCTGAAAATTGTTAACCGATAATGTCGAAAGTTGAAATCTATTTTCTGTATCATAAGATCTTTTATTATAAGTTCGGATTTTGTAAAATAATTTGTTATAATTGAGTAAATAGCACAATAATCTACGTATTTTCAACAGTAAACGTCATGTTACAAATGAAAAAAATGAATTTTTACTAGTAGAACTTTCTTCTTTTTAAACATAATTTCTAAAGGTATAACATTATTAATTTTGTTTTACTTGAAATTTATTGTTCAATAATTTCAGCTTTTGTAAGATTTGTAATAAGATCAGTAAAGTCTCGATGTTTATTGTATATCATTAATTAGCAAAATAATACGAATAATTTATTATTAAAAGAGGATAAATATTTTTACTGTAATAAAATTATCTCAATATATTAATACAGTTCTATAAATTACTTAAAATATGTCTATGTTGAATACTTGGCAGAAATTATTAGACATTTAAAAAAACCCTAATAAAAATTAGGCAATCTACACAATGCTCAATCATTGCACAAATCACTCATTTAGTTATACAAATTAAATTTTATTATATGAAAATAAAGTTTTGTTCGAACTAAATGGTGTTATTTAGTTCGTGGTTTTATTTTAGTAGCCAAAATTTTAGTTAATTAAGATTCTTACTCCCTGGTAAAAATCTAACAATTTTTAATAGGCTGGAAAGTAGTTACTAGGTAGTAAAAATAGAATCAATCATTGTGGCTAGAAATAAGGTAAATTTTAGAATGCAAAATGTGAACGTTGTCAATAAAATTAAGAAAAAGGTAGAAACTAGGTTTAAAAACTAGTTAAAAACTAGGTAGAAACTAGGTTGTTTTTAACCTTGTTTCCGGTTAGTAAATGAGCAATTTATTTAACAATTAATATTTATATAATATTATAACATTATGTTATTGATTTAATAAAAGAAAAATCATATGATATGGAAATTAATAATTTTAAAAAATTACAAAGTAATAATAAAGTCTACTTGTCGTTCGATTTTATCATCTTAAAAATTATACGTAATAAATTAGTTTTGGAAATATTTTTCTTTTATTATTTAATATCTAATATTTCGCATGAAGCAATTAATTAAAAAATTCTATTCTTTAATATCTTAAACCGGATTCAATTATTGGTTGTTAGTTAGTAATTCTATCCTATTTATTTATAAAATAAATAATATCATTTGAAATTTTTGAAATTTTATAAAATAAAATTAATTTTTTAAATTAAAAATCATATTGAGTTCATAACTATAATTCGTAACTTTATTTTATGGAGAGTGTTCATACGGCATATCTAATGATTTGCCATACCCACAAGTGGTAAAACATTATCTTGGTTAGTATATAAGCCCGATTATAACTTCCCATAAGTATAACATATATTGTTTACGAATGTGTAAGCTATGGTCAATGCGTTGTATATGTATTTAGATGTATAAGGTATATAGAACCAACGTACTTATAAGTTACTTCAAAATTTTCGAAATGAACTTGAGAAACATTTATAATTAATTCATTAAAATAATGATTAAAGTCAATGAATTTATATAAGAAAGCATAACAAAGATATCAATTTTTTAGCTAGGTTATGTGTTATACCTTGCTTAACCTTGTTTTAAGATAAAGTTTAGTCATAACAACACACACGCGCGCGCGCGCGCGCGATATTCCATACCCAAAATATTAATTGCCCTTTAACTAGTGAATAACTAGATGAAAAGGAATAAAAACAACCTATTTTCTATTTTTAAAAATAATTTCAGTTTCAATAGGTAAAATATACCTAGTTTCAAGGTAACTTTATTGGAAACGTAAAATATATTTACTCCAAACTAACTATTATAGCTATTAAATACCGAAAAAATAGCTTGAAAAAATATAAATCTAACTATAAAATTATAAATATATATATAATTTTATAAATATATTTATAAAAATATAAATATAACTATAAATCGGCCGGAATGACCGTAAAAAACGTTACATGTTTTCCTATTTACTACCGAACAAATATACCTTGTTACTAGGTATCTTCATTTGAAAATACTTTGTTTATACCTTAAAAATAGAATGCATTTCTACCAGGGCGTGTTATTAATAATATATTTTGTCGTATAATTGACAGAAGAAAAAAACATATAATTAAATATAAATTATATTGTAACGCATCAATATTCGGAAATATTCCGCAAAATTTAACATTTATTAACAGCATATTTATTAAAAAATGAAACTATGTGATGAAAAACATAGAGCAGTACGTTTGGAAAGTTTGAGATAATAGATATTTTGCATAAGTTTTTTATTTCTATCTTTTAATTATGAATTTGATCATCATCAATTGAATTTTTTCTCTATAGTAAATTTGTTTTCTCTATGTTTTACAAATATAAAAGAAAAATTGATTATAATCGAAATTTGTTTAATAATTATTTGCCTGAAAGTGAGTTGAATTTAAGAAAATAATAAGAGTCATTTTGACAATAATTGGAACACATTTAATAATAACATACTTTCTATGGTATAATATAGTATGCGTAGCAGTTTTCTTTCTAGAATATTATTAAAAAGTGTCAATTAAAAATTCGTAAGGAAAAAAAATATATTTCGGTAAGAATTTTGACAAGAGCAAGATTAGTATTTGTTGTGTCAGAGACAGTCACACATGCGTCTTATCACGATTATTGTCGAGACTTTCAAGACAAGACAATATATTACGAAGAGCTGTATCGTTCTAAATAAAAATGTTTATACTGTAACTATTTTGTGAAACTAAATTTAAATAAGGAAATATATTTGAAATTTGTGAATTAATTATCTATTTATTTCTAATAGCTTTTATAGATGCATAAAACGGTATATTATTTTATAAAACGAATGTAATAAAGAATTTGAAAGCATTAATTTTAATTATAAATTGTACTTATGTCGATTGTTGTGAATTAAATTAATAAATATTTTTATCGGTCTTACAGATTTTATACAATAATCTACTATACTAGTATAATGATTGTCAGATTGCTCTTGTTTATAACCACCCCCGTAAAATCTGAAATGTACATTACTACGAAAAAAAATGTAAATCGAGTTTAGTCTTTAAAGATGAACCGGAGCGGTTCAAAACGTCGGACATTAAAAATAAATTTAAATTTGACGTGGCGATGGTTGTCAGGTTGTCCTTTACTAATATAGAATATAGACTATTTTATTTATTTATTTTATTTTTTAATTTAATTTTTATTTTATTTTTTAATAGTAATTTTCGTTTCAGATTCTACAGAGTAATTATAAACAAGGACGTCTGACTGTCATATTAGTATAGTATATTATTGTATAATGATTATAAGGTTGATAAAAATATTTATGAATTTCATTAATTATAATCCAATATTGAACTCCAGCAGTTATTTTAAATTGTTTTGGATTACAAGTTTTTAATTTTTTTATCCATAATCGTATACATATAAGATTAGTATAAATGAATGAATCAAATGGTCTCGGTTGTCTAATATTTTTATTATAAAATTTGAGGCATTTCGGTCCTATTTACGCAACCCTTATTCAAGCACTATACAATTGAATTAAATTATTAGGAGTGTGAATAAGTCTTTCCCGTTTTTTGTAAGAGATGGCACCACCAATACTGTGCGAGTATTCAATGGTTACATATGTCATAATCAAAGCTTATTCATATGTCAACAATTCCATACTAACACATTAGTTAAAATTTTTTCGCATCATAAATTTTTGATATCGTGAAAATGTCGAAATTTGAGCCGAGTCGACGTCATTTGCGGGAAGTTTCACTTTATTGGTTCAATTTGAAGAAATCTGTTGCCGAGACGCATCGATTGCTTTAGGAGGCTTATGGAGAAGGTTGTGTCGATGATTCAAGTGTTCGCGGATGGTTTCGACGCTTCAAAAGCGGTGATTTCGACGTGGAAGACAAGGAGCGTTCCAGGCGGCCGCAAATCTTTGAAGATCGAGAATTGGCGACTTTGCTTGATGAAGATTCTTGTCAAACGCAAGAAGAACTTGCTGAAGCATTGGGAGTTGACCGAACAACCATTTCCAAGCGTTTGAAAGCCATGGGAATGATCCAAAAGCAAGGAAATTGGGTGCCGTACGAACTGAAGCTGAGAGACGTCGAACGGCGTTTTTTCACTTGCGAACAGCTGCTTCAGCGACATAAAAGAAAGGGTTTTCTGCATCGTATCGTGACTGGCGATGAAAAGTGAATACGTTACGATAATCCGAAGCGAAGAAAATCATGGGGACTACCCGGCCATGCATCATCATCGACGGCCAAGCCAAATATTCATGGCGCCAAGCTCATGCTCTGTATATGGTGGGACCAGCTAGGTGTGGTTTACTATGAGTTTCTAAAACCGAATGAAAGGATCACAGGCGAGGTCTATCGACGACAATTGATGCATTTGAGCCGCGCACTGCGAGAAAAACAGCCACAATACTCCGACAGGCACGACAAAGTTATTTTGCAACATGACAATGTTCGCCCACATGTTGCACCGCCGGTGAAAACATACTTAGAAACGCTTAAATGGGAAGTCCTACCCCACCCGCCGTATAGCCCAGACGTTGCTCCGTCTGATTACCATCTCTTCAGATCGATGACGCATGGCCTGGCTGACCAGCACTTCCATTCCTACGAGGAAGCCAAAAAATGGGTGGATGACTGGATAGAGGCCAAACCGGTCGAATTTTTTCGCATAGGGATTCGTATGTTGCCAGAAAGATGGGAAAAGGTTGTAGCTAGCGATGGCCAATACTTTCAATAATTCATTTGTAACCATTTTTTCACAATAAAGGCTCAAAATTTGAAAAAAAACGGGAAAGACTTATTCACATACCTGATATAATACAAAATTATAAAATCAGAATAAATATAAAAATTAACAATTAAAATACATACACTTATTACAAAAATAAATTCAAATAAAATAAAATTAACAATTAAGACTACGTATGTACAATCAAAGACACTAGTTAATATTAACGCCTATTGTTACAACGGTAATCGATTAACATTTATATATTCAGAAGGTATATTTGACTTTTAGAGATACTTAGTTATTATATGATTATTAAAAGACGTATACAATAGAAAAGATGAATATTCTTTAAAAATTCAAAGTTTAAATGCGTTAAAGGCGAATATTCTTTAACAATGACAAGTAATCTTGTATCAATTTAGCTGTAGTATATTGTCTGTTTAACTAATTTTTTGTTTACATATAAAAATCATTTCAGAAATCAAATTAATCAGTATATATATATTAATTTCTACGTCTATTATTTTTACATTACAAAAATCGAAAGAATGAATAGTTCCTTTAATCCGATCATTCATAATAGATTTATCGTTTTTATCTTTGCTAATATGTTATTGTAAACTTTAAGTTTCCGAGAAGTTGGATCGACGTATGGAAAAATCTAAATTTACTTAGCAAATTTTAATATAATAATAACTTCCATGATTTTTTAAATAGTAAATATATTAAAAAAGGAATAAATAAACTAAAGTATTCTTTAAATGAAGTTAATTTTAATAGTAAAAACGATAAGAACAACAACAACAGCAACATTAACAACAACAAAAACAACAACAATAATAATATAAACAATAACAATCATAATATTATTAATTGTATTACCCTTTATACATACTTTAAAGAGACATTTTTAAATATTTAAGCCTTTTATTAGTAGGCGAACTTAGTTTCCGATCTTTTTTAACGGAAAAAGGACATTTATGATGGAAAATGAATACACGTTAGCTTAATCAAAATATTTTCCATCATTTTCTACTACTTTTTCCCATCTTTCTGGCAATGTGGCGATACTGTAGCGTAAGAACGATGGCGGTTTCGAGGCGATCCAATCATCCACCATTTCTCGCACTTCTTGAACATATCGGAAATGCGTATCAACGAAGTCTTGCTGCATCAATCTGAATAGGTGGTAATCATAAGGCGCTATGTCTGGCGAGTACGCTGGGTATGGTAACACTTCCTATTAGAGCTTCAATAGGGTGTTATTGACGGCTTTCGCAATGTGGATGTTCCGTTTTGGTTTCAAACCACCAAACAGACGGTTAACTTGGGTCCACCCATGTCTTTTTGCGCTTAGGATGGTCATAGTAGATCCACTTTTCACGACCAATCACAATACGCCACAGAAAACTCTTCTTTTTTCCTGGCAAGCAAACACAGTGCGATGTTGTATCTATTCATAATGGCACTTCTGGGTAAATCGTGTGGCATCCATTTTCCTTCTGTATAAATATTTCCTATCGCATGTAAACGTTTGCCAACTGCTCCGTCACTGAGTTTTAACTTATTAGCGAGTTCTTTCTGCATTTGAGCTGAGTTTTCATCTAATAATATGCCTGCAATTCACTATCTACAAACTTTTTCGATTGTCCAGAAAGTTCTTTGTCATTAACATCAAGCATCTCCACTTCTAAACCGCTGAAACTACTCTTTACATGTTATAAGCAATGGAGCTTGTTTGTTATAACATTCTTGAAGCAATTGATAAGTTTCTGCTATACTTTTTTCAAATCAAAATAGTGCAAAAGGACATATCGACAAAACGATTTATCACAATGCATTTTTCATTGATCAAAACATTATAATGTTTACACAAATGATGGCGCCTGTTAACTAAATTTTATTGGTAACTGCCATATCTAAAAAATAAGTACTACATCAGACATTTGATTTTTCGTACTACTTACGAGGGTGGTCGCGGAAGCACCTAGCCCAATAAATAAAACTCAAAAATTTTGGGGAAAAAATATATTTATTTTTTAACATAATCTCTTTTCAGCTCTATACACTTTTCTCAGCCATGTTCAATAAGTTTAATACTCTTTTTATAATAAAAATGGCCAAGCTCCTCATAATAGTCATTAACTGCCGACATCACCTCGTCATTGTTAGAAAATCTTTGACCAGCGAGCCATTTTTTCAAGTCTGGGAACAGAAACTAGTCCAAAGAAGCTAAATCTGGCGAATATGATGCATGAGGTAGCAATTCAAACTTTAATTCATTCAT
Source organism: Sycobia sp. Sy_11 (assembly GCA_018907035.1). Taxonomy (NCBI): domain Eukaryota; kingdom Metazoa; phylum Arthropoda; class Insecta; order Hymenoptera; family Epichrysomallidae; genus Sycobia; species Sycobia sp. Sy_11. Next base: position 3,406,240 of record JACCIC010000017.1, on the reverse strand, counting down.
TTTGGCGATTGCAATAACGGATGTGTGATCTGGTGCATTGTCTTGATGGAACAACACTTTCTTCTTAGCCAAATGCGGCCGTTTTCGCTTGATTTTTTCGCTCAAACGTTGCAATAAGTTCGCAAAATACTCGCCGTTGATATTTTTTCCTTTTTCAAGATAGTCAATAAAAATTATTCCACACGCATCCCAAAAAATCGACGCCATAACCTTGCCTGCGGATGGAACGGTCTTTGCCTTCTTTGGAGTCGGTTCTCCTCTTTGAGTCCATTGTTTTGATTGTTCTTTTGTTTCGAGTGTGAAGTGATGGTCCCATATTTAATCCATGGTTATGAAACGGCGCAAAAATTCGGCTTTATTTTTGCGAAAAATTGCCAAGCACTCAACTGAAACATCTTCACGACGATGTTTTTGTTCCATTGTGAGCAAACGCGGCACCCATCTTGCGCATAGCTTTGTGGCCTCTAAATTTTTAGTTAATATGGGATGTACCGCACTTTCTGGACTGCCTACTATGTTTGCTACCTCGCGCACTTTTAGTCAACGATCATACAGTACCGCTTTGTGGATTTTCTTCAACATTTCTGGAGTCGTCATCTCGTTTGGTCCACCACTGCGATTCTCATCTTGACAGCTTATATGGCCTCGTTTAAACTCTGCTACCCAATATTTTACTGTTGCAAATGAAGGAGCAGTGTCATCCAGAGTAGAGTCTAGTTCAGCTTTTATATTGGTTGAGTTGAGGCCTTTCAAATAAAAGCATTGTATCACATAACGATGACCAATTTTTTCCATGTTTACAAATTCATTGCAAACGTTCACTATTGATGTCTGTCAAACAAATACTAAACATTATGGCATCTTCAAACTTGAGGTATATTCTTTATAGATTGTGTACTTTCTAATACAGTGATATTTTTTTAGCAACTACCGCCATCTCTAGGTCAGGCCACGTACTTCTGGGACCACCCTTGTATATCGTTATCTGAACATGAAGATCGGAAACTAAGTTCGTCTCCTAATAATATTTCTATGGTTAATTGTTTTGATAATTCAACAAATATTAAATTAAGCAAATATAAATTCAACAAATTTTTTTATTTTAGGTCAAGTTCACGTCCGTTTTATTGATTTATCTAATGTTATATATAAAATGTTTGATAACAACTGTAAATACTCGAACGTTGATCCAATGTCTTGGAAAGATAAAGATTAAAAGAATACATTAATGATTTCAAATATAAAAGAGATAAATTTACTCTGTATGATCGCATTAAAAAAACGAATGATTTTTTCGATTTTTATAATGTAAAAATAATGAACGTAGGAACTAATATATATATACTGATTAATACGATCGACTATATTTTGAAATAATTTTCAAATGAAAAAAAATCGTGAAATAGTCAATATGATACAATTAAATTGACACCAGAGTATTTTGCATTTTTAAAGAATATTCACCTTTCACGTTATCTATTATATATTACTTTCAATATTTGTATCGTAACTTATTGTATCTTATGGTTAAAATTATCCCTTGAATATAAATGTTATTCGATTACCGTTAGAACTGATTTTTATTTTTATTTTATTATTAATTTTATTTTATTTTTAATTTTTAATATAATTTATTATAGTAATAAGTTTTATTTCAGATTCTACGGGGGTGAACATAAACAAGGACAGTCTGACTGTCATTATTTTAGCTAATATATTATATTAGAAAGATTGTAAAACCGATAAAAATATTTATTAATTTCAATAGGTTTAAAGTCGGAACCTCGTTTCTGGTTAATAAATTAACAATTTAGTTCGGATATAAGTTTTGATTACTACAATCGATAAATTTCATATTTGTATAATATTATAATATAATGTTGTTGATTGAATAAAAAATAATAAGATATGTAAACTAACAGTTTGAAAGAATCACAAAGAATAATAAATTCTGTTTTAAGAAAGATCTTTCCTTACTATTCTAATGATAACATTGAAAACGATAATTTTAAGAAAATATTAAATGACAAATGTGGTCATATCGTGTGTTTCCGGTGAATGTCTGCCGTACAGGTGCGTTGACAGACGATGTTCCACAGTTTGACGCACGCGTAATTCAAAATAGCATTAGGTGTATGAAGTATTATAACGAAAATTATTATACACATAATAATTTCATCTCATTATTACTATAATAATATTACAGTTATTTTATATTATAAATATGTATAGAAAAAGGCTTTGTATAAATCATTGTGGCTTTGAACATTTTATTACTTTAACTATAACATACAACACATACAAATACTTCAAACGTTCAGAAAGGAAAGAAAATTTCAAACAAATAATCATGTTAATTCTAAGTATTAGTTAGAACATTAAAATTGAAACAATATAAAAGTTTTTTATTATTCAGAAGGAAACTGGAAATATTATGCAAGATACTTTCTTTAATCGTTATTCTTTGTTTTTCATCAAGATTGTGATTTTGCATGTTTTAATATCAAATAAGTACTTATATATGATTTGATAAATAAATCCAACATTTTAAGAGTTGAGAGATTAAGCTAATGTTACATTAAATTATAGTTAGCTTCGGCTACTTTGACAGCGAAGGCACGCACATTAGAACGTTTGAAGAAATAACTAAAATCAAAATCATAAGTACCTTTTCTATATTATTACTTTATATATTCCATAGTAATTATCAGTAAGACTACCATCAAAAATCATAATTTTAATTTATATTAAATTTTTAAAAATGATAATGAGAGTATATAAACATTTTTAACATATAATTTTTACTGTTTAAATTATGAAAATATTACTTAAAGAGACACCTAAAAAAATACTACTTTTTGCTATCTTATATCTGTTTCAATTATTAGTCTTTAATTATAGATATCATTCTATTGATTTATAAATTAAATAATTTAACAAATAATATAATTTTGATGTTTTTTAATTTTTATTTTAAATTTATGTGAAGTTGAGTTTATATTGAGACTTTAATTTATAAGATCGTACACACTACATGTCTAGTGACTAGCCACTTCCACAAGTAATAAAAAATTACCTTGGTTGGTATATAATCCCGACTAAGACTTCATAAATATAACATTGTATGCGAATATGTAAACTATCGTTGATACGTTTAATATGTATTATATGTATAATATATAACTAGCTTATAAGTTCATTAAAAATTCAAAATTATGAACTTGATAAAAATGTACAATTTATTAAGTAAAATAATAGCAACGAAGATATATATGGATATAAGAGTAATTAATAAATAATAATAATAAATAAAAAAAGTACATACTCTAAAAAAGAACTTTAAAAAAAAAAGGAAAATAGTTGGGCGAGTTTGATGTGTTCTTAGCATATTAAGAACATTAAAACTTATGATTTATATATTACATATGTATAAACTAAATTCGCCTTCGTGCTACTACTGGGCCATAATATATATATATTAATTACTATACTAACGAAGATAGATATGGATAGAAGCGTAAAGCCCATATAAAAAGTGTCACAACCCCCACGTAAGTTACTACCCTGACATACAAATGGCACAACCGTTTGAACCACGATGTTAATAGTTTTTTGCACACTACCAGTTTCTGTTTTACCACTTTACGCACCGACTGGATTTACAGTTTTTTACTAATTACACTTCAGAAAATAATGCTGAAGTGTTTTTACTGAAGAATTACAGTTTTTTTATTTACTGCACTTCAGTAAGTAAATATATTATTTGTTGAAGTTCAGTAAATAAAAAACTGTATTTCCCGTCGGTACGTGAAGTGGTAAAACAGAAACTGGTAGTATGCAAAAAACTATTACTACCGTGGTTCGAAACGGTTGTACTATTTGTTTGTTGGAGTAGTAATTTACGTCGGGGTTGTGATACTTTTTATATGGGCTTTACGCTTCTTTCCATGTCTATCTGCGGCAATCTTCAGGATCTTAGGATTGGAAACTTTTGATTATGCTTTACTATAACCATATATATTAGAAAGAAAGTGGTTTTGATCATTTTACATGTGACATAGGTGATTTTATATATAAAACAGCTTTTTAGTAAAATATTTCGATAGAAAATAATTCTTCGGTAGAAAAAAAGTTTAATATTTTTTTCGTGATTTGAAATTTTGAAATCCAAACATAAAAGTCAATTTTGTAGCGGCAAAGATATAGCTCAGAGATAAAAAGTATTACAACTCCGAGGTAAGTTACTACTCCGATATACAGATGACACCATCTTTTCGAATCACGATGGTAATAGTTTTTCGCATATACCTATCAGAAGCAGCCCGTGCTTGTCACGATTTGGCTTCAGTGTGTATACACGTGTGGGCCTTATCTGTCTCCATATTTGATCTACGTTTTGAAGGATCAAATCGTGTTTTGAGAATAGATCCAGATTAACCATAACATGTGGTAGGCAAACTGAGTCTGTCATCAGAAGAAGTATTATAATACATAAGTTGGTACGATCTTCTACTCTCATTATGATTTTTAAAAACTCTTTTAGAATACTTTTTAATTTCGTTGTCATAGCTGCTTGTATCTCATTTATCGACGCAAAACGGTTCTCTTTCAAGTTTATTTTCAATTTTGGAAACAGAAAGTAGTTAGGGGGCTTCAAATTAGGCAGATATGATCGCTGGCTGAGTACAGGAACCATTTTTTTGGTAAAAAATTAAGTGCTAGCTACCGTAGTAAGTGCTGGTACATTACAAGGTTCTTGCAAGAGGAACGAAACGCAAGCACACCTTCTTTTTTTCAAGTCGTTCATTATAACACGTTGAACTGTGGATATTATTATTCCAGTAAGTTCTTCAATCAATCTGAAACTAAAGTTATGGTTATCCTTAAACACAGCTGCGACTTTGTCGATGTTATTGTGACTCTTCGTAGCGTTCGACTCTCTACCTCCCGCAAAGAGGTTATATCACCGAAAAATAGTATCAAGAGATATAACACATTCACCATAAGCCAATTTTAATATTTCCTTGGTTCCGATTACACTTTTATCAAGTTTAAAGCAAAATTTAATTATTGTAACATGTTGTTCGATATTTTTATTCATCTTAAACAATGACAACCATGACTTTGATACTCCTACCGAAACTGCTACTATACAGCTGTATATATTTCGATGACGTTGAAAATTTGTATATAGGTAGAGGAATGTTGTAATAAATTTGGTCAAAGTTTTATGAAGATGGCGCATGTAGGTGGCAATTGACAGGTTATAATATTTTTTATCTTCTATTCAAAAATTAATAATAAGGCTAAAAGTTGACATAAGTAATTGTACTGTCTGTAAATTAAGTATCTAGTAGCATTTATTCCATTTTCATATAATCAGCTTTCTTGAATTGTTATTATATTGCAATATCATCCAATTTACTAAATAATTCAGACGCGTTGTAGGGTACTGAAGGCAAGTATATTTCACTATATATATATATATATATATATATATATATATATATATATATTCAATTATAAAACTTCTGTCCAGAATTAAAAGGATTTTCACATATATTTAACAATCGAACTAATACAAACTATTTTAGCCGAGTTACAACACTGTACATAAAAAATAATATAAATTTTACGCAACTACAGATTTAAACGCCACTAGCAGCATGCGGAGATATCTGTTATTTACAGAAAAAAATCTGTATACTTCTGTGTACAAATATGACTAAGACTTTTCAATTCAAACTTTCCGGGTTTATTGATTCAAATAAATGTTTTTATTTTTAAGTTTATAGTACTGTCAGAGTTATCTGTGCCAAATTTCACGCAATTATCTTTATTTGTCATATAGTTACGCATGCGTTTTATGAACAAAAAAGAGTTGTCTCTTCGGTTTTTAAAATGTCTGAAACTATTCAATAAAGGAGTATCATTAAATTTTTGTGCGCAAAATGAAATCTTGGCCACCGAAACGTTCAAAATATTGCAGAAGGCATTTGGTGAGAAGTCAAGGTTAAGAGCTAGTGTTTCTGATTGGCACAAGTTGTTCAAAGAAGATCTAGAACGCGTTGAATACAAACCATATTAAAGACGACCATAAACATCTACTTATGGGCTATACGTTGACAAAATCAAAGAATTGGTTCTGCAAAATATTTGATTGCAATTTGCAAATTCTGAAAAGAGTGAAATCTTGATTGGTGCCAAAAACACTCAATTTTTTGGAAAAACAGCGTCGCATGGAGGTCTGTGAAACGATGCTTTCGGACTATTAGAACAAGATCGAACGCATAATACCTGGAGAGACAACCAATATTGTTCCGTAACACCGTACTCGCCTAATTTAGCACCGTGTGACTTCTGAATATTCAGTAAATTCAAAATACCACTTCGGGGACACGGTTTTGATTCGATTGAAGAACTAAAAGCCGAATTGAAGAAGGAACTGATAGCCATTTCGGAATACGAGTATAAAAAATGTATTGAAAATTGGAAAAAGTGTTGGCATAGTTGCAATGTATCCGGGGGGGGGGTTATTTTAAAGGGGATGAATTAGATTTAGAAGAATAAATAAAGATTTCATAAGTTATAAATAAAGTCTTACTTATATTAGTACAAAAATATATATACTGTATGGGCACGACTAGTGAAGTGCACGGAGCGTGCTCTAATATGCTGAGTTTGGTGTTTATTAACCTGAAAAATTTTTACATTAGAGATCAAATATTCTTCTTTGTTTTTTTATATAATAAAAACAATTTTAAAAATCTTGACTCGATGATTAATCTTTTTTACAGTTAGCATTTTAGCCAATAAAAGTACGTATAAAAATGTAAAAAGAATATAGTTTCCAAAGCTCGCAAATTATTCCAAATTTTGATACGACCCCACTTATGGTAATAATATGCATGAGTGTTACTCCATCGATAATCAAAACTTTGGATGTAGAATATGTATATAGATATCACTTGTATTCCTTTTATCTCATTTGTATTAGGTGCATAACTTTGCTTCCGCAGTTTTACAGTAGATAGTCGTAGCGTTAAGTAGTAGTCGAAATAAATAGATCGAAGATGTCATACAATAAGCTTAGATATATTAAACATAAAGTTATTGAAATATTAGTTGATTTGTGTCTGCATGATAAAGTTATTCTCGATGAAACATCGAGAGCTTACGAGCCAAATCCTCGTCATTTTCGGGAGGTTTTAATTTTCTGATTTAATATGAAGAAATCTACGGCTGAGACTCATAGACTGCACTCCAATAATGCACTGCAATACCTATGGTGAGGCCGCTGTTAATGAATGAATGTACTGAGAGTGGCTTCAACGCTTTGAGAACGGTGATTTTCATGTTGAAGACCAGCATGGCGGTGGAAGAAAGAAGGTTTTCGAAGATGGAGAATTGGAGACACTACTTCATCAACACTCGTCTGAAACACAACGTGAATTGGCAAGATTATTGGGAGTGACACAACAAGCCATTTGAAAACGCCTGAAAGTCATGGGAATGATTCAGAAACAAGGAAATTGGATGCTGTACGAGATAAAACCGAGAGATCTTGAACGGCGTTTATTTGCTTGGGAAAAACTGCTTGCAAGGCAAAGATGGAAGTGATTTTTGCATCACATTGCTACTGGAGATGAAAAATCGATTCATTACGATAATCTCAAGTGCAGAAAATTATGGGGATATCTCGACCATGCTTCCACATTAACGGCCAAACCGAATATTCACAGTTTCTAGATCATGCTCAGTATTGATCGGACAAGCTCGGCGTAGTGTATTATGTGTTGTTAAAACCGACTAAAACAATCACAGACGATCGTTATTAAATGCAATTAATTCATTTTATACGAGAGTTGGAAGAAAAATGACCGTAATACAACGATAGATATGAAAAAGTGATTTTACATCATGAGAATGCTTGACCACATGTTGTGAAATTGGTCAAGACCTACTTGGAATTGTTGAAATGGGAAGTTCTACCAGATCCGTCGTATTCTCCAGACATTGTGTCATAAATCCATTTTTTATTAACAACTGCAATGCGATGCAATAATGATTTATTTTTGTATCTCTGGAGAAAAATTTCGGACACGCAAAATCGCCGTTCGACATCTCTTGGCTTCAATTCATACGAAAGCAGTCTTCAACCTTTTGAATGAATCTCAATGAATCTCAACCAGCATGTCAACAATTAACGGAACGTTCAAAAAGTGAAGAAAATAATGGTGGGAAATCATCGAACTAGCGTAAGAGAAGTTGCTGATACTATCGACATCTCTTCTGCTTTGTGATAAGTAATTTTATGAGAAATTTTGGGCATGCGACATGTATCAGCAAAGTTTAATACGAACTTGCTAAATTATAACCACAAGAAATGTGCCGAAGACGTCGCTCAGGAGCTATTAAATGACGCCAACGGTAATCCAGATTTGCTTAAAGGGTTAATACCGGTGATGAAACGTGGGTATATGGTCATAATGTTGAAACTAAAGCTTACTCATCCCATTGAAAGCATTATAGATTATCAAGCCCAAAATAAGCACGCCAAGTTCGATCAAATTTCCAGATGTTGCTTTGCTCACTGTGTTTTTTGATTATCATAGCGGACTGCATCAGAAGTTTTTATCATAAGATCGCACAGTTAATCAGGAATATTAGCTTGCAGTTATGCGCTATTACTTTAAGCAATACGATAAAATATTTTGTGAAGATTAAAAGCATTTTCATGTTAAGTAGGTTATAATAAACATTTAATATCTGCAGAAATTACAAAAGGCATTTTTACGATGTTTTTATATTCATCAAATTTGACAAGGTTATATAAATTATTTGGCAAATGTATTGTACATTCACTCGTATTTTTTCCATAGTAGTCGTGACTTTTCAGTTTTGCTTCACTATAAAAAATTTGTAGACACCATTCAGAATGAAATGATTTGATATTTAATTTATTTAATTGTAAATTTAGAAATCTGGATAAACTTTTAATCCACATATGAAGTACATGCTTCTTTCGATATTAGAAACTTTGAAAGAGAAATGCATGATCTGAGCTTGTGTGAAGCAATTGAAACTAATAATACTTTGTAATGACCAACCTGAATTCTTTTTCTGAAACTCTATATAAAAGTGCATGAGAAGACTCCTAAATATGTTCATCAAACCATTTTTGTAAATCGATCGATAGATAAACTGTAGCACTCTGAGTTGTAAAATATTTTATATCTGAAAATTCTTCACTGATAAACTACCAAAAAATAAAAAAAATTGCCAACTAAATAAAAATTAACTATAAACTATAAAATATAAAAGGAAAAAGATATGAACGGAAAATTTTGACTATAATAATTAAGACACTCGACAGTGATTTAAAATTAAGAGAAGGAATATATTATCTTTTATATAGTCAATCTAATATCCGTTTTATAGATCAACATCGTAGGCCATTGCCTTTGTTTTTATCGTCCAATTGTAAAAGCAATTTCTCGTTAAGGGGACAGGACAACCGAATATCTTCAGCTATATCAGTCTAATCAGATTAATACCTTTTCTCTCCTATATGTCATCGTGTATGTTTCACTCCAGTTTTGGATTTCTATATATATATATATATATATATATATATTTTCATTCAGCCAAGAGTAGAAGGCGGTTATTTCTGGAGGCGGAGATTCTTGTTATAAAAAGAGACTGTGAGCACGAAACTTTACATTTCGGGTCATCACTTCAGCTTCTAAAATAAATATATAGAACCGCTCGATAGCAAGAGTATGACCATATGAGACTGTGTTTAGAATATCTTGCAATGTCGGGAAAATAAAGCTTTTTTAGTAAGATGTAGGGATTTAAGAGAAGTGGCCGGCAAAACTTTATTTTGAAAGAATTCAGTTTTCTGAGTTTGGAAGGAGGTATATTACCTGCACTGTCTTGCTACCATTTCCGTGGAATGAATTGATGAAACTGAAATTCCAAAATATATAGAGTGGTATTATTTTTCTTTTTAAAATATCGTTTTAAGTTTAATATCTTTTTAAATATCTTTCTAAGTTATCGTAATTACTTCTAATATAATTAAGTGTTTATAGTTTAAATTGTATTTAATTGCTTGAATTTAAATTAGTAGAAAATAAAATCTAAAGCTAAAAACGTGGTAATAAACAAAATTTCATTCACATTTCATTCAATTTAATGCACCTTTTATAAACTCTAATAAAAATTTCATTATCCATCGATAGAGGGATATTAATTTTTTCATGTTGCTCTATGAGCGGTTGAAAATCACAAGAGTTGGTATTAAGGTCGATAAATTTTCTGCAATATCAAAGCAAGATTGCAGTAACATACCATGTAATATTTTTGTGATCTCTTTATCTAAGGCATTCAATTTTCTTTAGATATTGCTGCAATATTGCTTTGAGATTGCTGTAATATTCCTGTGGTATTGACACAATATTGCTCTGATAATATAGAAGATGGGCTACAAAGTCCGTAGGCTAACATAGAAAAACACTTTTTTTCGTAAAATTGGATTTTACTATTCAATATAGTTGGCTTCGAGGGTGATATAACTATTATTATGATTATAAAATTTTCCGATACCATTTCAATAGTAAGATTTCTCTTTAATCTTGAAATAAGCCTAAGTTGCGGTGATTATCTCTTTATCGAAACTTAAGCATTTTTTGAGAGCTGCAATCAAGAAATGTCACTGAGAACCAGATCTAAAAAATATAGTTTGTAAATAAATTCATAGCCTAATTCATGTAATTTTCGCATTGTTTTCATTCATTTGCGATAAGGTGCATCAACTTTATGGAATAATGTTTTATTTTTCTTTACTCTTCTTGAAATAAGGCCATTTGTTCGTGATTGCTTGCTTCAAATGCTCCCACAACGCTATGCAGTAATACCTATTAATGGTATTTCCCTTCTCAAGATAGTCAATGAATATCGCTACCAATATCGATAAGACTATTCGTCTTTAGTAAGCATGAATCGTCCTATTATAATTCGTCCTTACTAAGCATTGCTCTGAATTATCAATACGTTGTTGCTTTTGATCGATTGTAAGTATGCTCGTCACCCACTTTGTACACAGCTTTCGCATATCCAAACATTCATGCACGATATGTCCAATACGTTTCTTTGATATCTTTCGAGTCTCAGCTATCATGATTAACTTCAGTTTATGATCATTGAAAATTATTTTCTGGACTTTTTTTACGATAATTTTCCTAATGTAGGTCTGAATAATATGTAGTTATAAAAATAATATGCAGAATAATATACAATTCAGCCAAGCTTTGGAATCAATAGTATTTTCTTTCGCGAAAAAGTAATAGTTGATTAACACACGAAATGGATTTTTATCAATTTTTTCACAATCACAAAAGTTGCTTTACTCACAATGATATATCTCACGAAATAATGGTCAAAAAGCTGTCAAATTTATACACACATCTTTTGAAGTCTGATACTAACTAAAATTCATATAGATCTAACTATAGAACGTCATCTATGTATCAGCCTAAAAATTTTTCACCTAGTAATGTTATATAGGGTGTGATGCATTGTATACATATACATATTACTTATGTAATAATACGTTAGAAATATGTAAGATAGATAATACGTTATATCTAAGCATTTAAAAGAGTTGTATGTGCCAACATATATAATTAATTAAATTTGAAGTAATAATTCTTGTATTTACCAGGAGTTTTAAAATAAATTTTTCTTAAAAACGTTTCTAAGCGTTGATTTTGATTGTTTCTGCTGTCCGGGATAATAGAAAATATATATACGGCGTAGTCACTCCGCGTACCGGTAGGTCGTGAAGCTTGCGGCTTAGCGCTCGCGTTGATGAACGAGCAATGTTATATGATTAAAGGCAGCAAATCTTGTTATCTTAAATCAATTTCTTTATCATTTTCATGAGTCTTTTCTCATTTTTTGTACTTTTGTATGAGGTACAGTACTTTGTTCCCACCATTTTTTGATAAATGGCTGCAACGATAAGTGCTGTACGAAATAGACAAGTCAAAACTTTCATACAGCAAAGTTAAATACGATATAATTAAATTTGACCCGGACTGGTTCATTTAAACTCCACGTGTAAATTGAATCGGTAAATTTTTTTTCCTATATTGGTACAACCTTTCTTGTTGTCCATGTGAAATTTGAGCGCTATATCTTCATTAGTATGTGTTTGTCAGCTGTTTGATTACGACGCAAAAAGCTTTTCTGGCAATATTGACTATGGAAAAAAAATTTGATCAACGAGCTTGCTTGAAATTTTGTGTTTCCAATGGAACTATGGCTAAGGAATCATTGAAAATGTTGCAGAAGTGTTTTGGGGAGTCTATTTTATCGCGAACGCAAGATTATAAATGGCACAAAACATTCAGTGAAGGTCGTGAAGTCATGCAAATCACCCGTCCACCGAAAATCGAGGTGATGCTCATCGTTTTTTTCTCGATTACCATGGGGTGAAGCAATTCGTCTTAAATGACCGGGTTTGTGGGCGGACGATTCATGGTTTTTTCAGCATGATAATGCGCTGGCACATTCCAGTATGATTGTGTCTGATTTTTTGGCTAAGCACGAAATGAAAGTCATCGCTCAGCCACTATATTTGGCAGATTTGGCTCCCTGAGACTTTTTCCTCTTTCCGAAATTCAAAAATTCGCTTTGCGGAACGCACCATGAGTCCATAGTCAATATCGCCAGAAAACTTTTTCAGTCGTAAACAAACAGCTGGTAAATACACACTAATGGAGATATGGCGCTTAAATTTCACACAGACATCAAGAAAGTTTGTACCAATAGAGGAAAAAAACTTTTTATTTGCCAACATACCTACAGTACCATATTAGTGAATTTGTCTTTGCATCAAAAGTGTATTCTGGATCGAAGATCTCAGTTGTGAGCTAAATTCTGCTCATATACCGGAAAAATTGATTTTTTGCTGTCATTTGAAGAAAATTATGGCTGAGTCTTATTCAATGCTGTCAAGTGTTAATCGAGAGACTCTCTTAATGAAATAACGTATTGGAAGAGATTTTAAGGCTTTAAGATATCGAGGGTCAGCATGTTGGCGAAAGCAAATTTTTTTTCGAAGATTCCGAAGTGGAAACATTACTTCCTGAAGACACGTGCCAAACTCAAGAATAATTAACACAATTATTGGGAGTTACTCGAAAAGTAATTTTGAAATACCACAAAGCTATGGCAGTGACTCAGAAGCATGGAAATGGGGTTCCGTACAAATTGAAGACGATAGATTTTGAGCAGCGTTTGTTCGTATGAACCGCTACTTCAAAGACAGAATTGGATCGCATTGTAACCAGCGAAGAAAAATTAGTCGACTATGATAATCCTAAGCGCAGGTAATCATGGGGGAGGCCCGGGCATGCCTTGCCATTAAGGCTTAGACCGAATATTCTCAGTGGCAAGTTATGCTCTGCATTTTATGGAACGAATTCAGTGTAGTATTGAGAGGAACGATCACGGGGGATTAGTCAAAACCGGTCATAAAGGCATACTTGAAAACCCTAATATGAGAAGTCTTGCCTCGCCCGCCGTACTCTCCAGACATTGCTTCTTGTGACTACCATTTGTTCCAGTCGAGAGCACATGGCCTAGCTGAACAAGATTTCCACTCTTATAAGAAACCCTGAAAAAAATATTCTCACATGAAGTGAGTCAATTCAGTAATTCAGAAGTTGTAATATAGGTAAAAATAAATTACCAAAATAGCACTGAGAAAATCACTGAACAAAATACTACGAAAGAGACCTAGAATCAAGGATCAATCAATACAGAAAATCAAGCATCAGAATTGTGTCAGATTTTAGAAAATATTGTCCATATTAATGATTATTAATATGGATAAGAATATTAATATGAATTTAATAATATTAAATCATATTAATAATGTCGATATTAATATGTATTTTCATTCCATGCGATAAACGTGGCTATGCTAATCATTTAATCCAAATTTGTTTTTCATTCAATTTTAGTTGAAGTAGAAGTATTCTTGATATTAAAAACGTCATATTTCAAAAGTGGATAAGGAAATATTCGATACAGTAGCTGATTCTATAATACACTACTAGAAGAAAAAAAACTTAAAATTTTCATTATTTTAAATGAAAAGAATTTCTTAAAATTATTTACAGTATTAACATAAATGAAAAAATAATGTATATGAACTTTTAATCAATCTTTAGTCAATTTTTTATTGAAATTACAAAAAGGGCACTTAAATAACAATGTTTCTGCTGTGCTTGGACTAGATGGAACGCAATAGATTTATACCATTTTTATAGTAATTTTAAAGTCATTTAATAAAGTTGTTTTACAATTTCGATTTGATATTAAAGCGCTGTCTATAGATTTTTTTAATACAAATTGTATCTCATATACTGCTGAAAAGTTACATGATATCAAAGATAATCAACTAGAATAAATTGCAGATGAAAGATACCTCCATCATCAAAAAAGCATGAAAAAAAATTTTTTTATGTAAGTCTTTCACATTTTTAAAATGAATGGCTACATTTTATATGGGTTGCAATAATAGAGTCAATCATCGATTAACCCGATTGTGTAAATTATTGAAACGATATGATATATTTATAGTTGATAGAGGTTTTCAATATGTTGCCAACAATCTAGGAGATAATAAATGTAAAGTCTTTATGTCCTTTCTAATGGGAAGCAGAGAGCTGTTGATAACAAATGAATCAAATGACTCGGGATTTGTGGCATAGTTCGTTGCTCAGCAGAAGTCGTCACTCAATTTGATTATAAAATGCTATCAAATGCAATATTGTTCTCCAATTTTTAAGAATATCATTGCATATAATTAAGATAGAAATTTACTTTTATCTCTTCTCTTTATGTTCTTTCATTATTAAATAATGCCAGTGAAGAATATGACTAAAATCCTAGAATGTAATATTAATATTAGTTTTGTTAAAGAAAATTCATTAAATAAATACTGTTTTAAAAGTGTAATTCTATAGAAGTTGATATAAAAACTGATCAAATTGATCATCTTTATTATTATTATTGTCTTTCTCTTAAAATTAACTTACTGCATATGAAAGTCGTACCTGATGTTAAACATTAGCGAATAAAATTTTGACTAAAACCGATTAAAATGCTGTCCACTATAAATTCTTAGATCTTAAAATTATTTTTACTATATGTATTGGTATTCATGCTGTTAATACGATATTATTTTTCTCTGAACTTGTAAAACATCATATAAATTTAACAAAAAATAGAAAAAATTTTAACAATTTCTTTTTATTTTTTTATAAAGCTTGTCCCTGATTTTAACATCTGAAAAAATTCAGAGTGCTAAATTGGCATAAAGTACATTATATATAATTTTTTTTAAGTCGGTACTTTTTTATGTTAATTTAAGTTTTAAATGTACAAATAAAATTTATAGGGTGGGTCGAAAAAAAACTCTCAAAAAATGTACAACATAAATTTTGTAATTATCTTTAATTGCAACCAACCGTATAACAATCGGATAAAGGATATTGCGATATATGGCCAAGAAACGTGAGTTTACATTTTGGCCCCTAAGGTCAGCCCTTGCGAGCTTTTGGTTTTCTACATGGTGCTTATTTTTGTAGCAATTGGTTTGGGGGCACTTTCTCCTACCTTATTCACCTATGCCTTTTTTTAAAACTTTACTTTGTTATTATTAGTCTCAGAACCTTGCGGTTGTATTATTTCTGATTTTCTTTTATCTATTAAGAATGGTGGTTCAACATCCATTTATTCAATACGATATTTTAATGTGCGTAGTGTTCCCATGAGTTCCTTTTGCTGAAAACCCTTTACGACTAATTTAGTTTGCAACGATCAGGCTGTATTGTCTATACAGCAAAACTTTAATTCCAAATAATTAAAGTTTAAAATTAAAATAATTGGGCAATGATCCCAATTAGCAGTAGAACACGTGAGAATCAAAACAATGTGAGCGCGAATATTAAATATACCTGCCTCACAAACGTAGACTAGGATAGAGCAGAGGGGGATTCGTGAGCATCACGAGAGAGAGAGTCGCACCCGCGCGGCAGTTAGCGTGGAAAAAATGTCCCACGCTCCCGTGCTCCCCGCGCCTTCGAACTCGGGAGACAGTAAAGACACTAGTCGCTGCATTTCGAGCACCCCATCTTTATTAAATAATACGGAAGTCTCATTTCTGATACTTTAATAGTATTTAATATATAGCACGCAAATAAAAAAATACGTGCACATAAATATTATAATGAATACATGAATAATTAAACGTGTACGAACTTTCTAAAGGACAAAAGCATATAATTAAATATTATTTACATAATGATTATTATCATTTTAATCTGTTACAATAATTACCATTACTATTATTATTATAACTAAATATTATTCAGAAACCAAGGTAATTTAATATTAACTATTTAACATTTTTCATAATGTTTAACGATGTTAATAACAATTAATTATTGAACATTGTTGTTCTTATAATAATTAAACATTAAGCCTAGAGAAATATATGATTGATTATTATTTATATAATTGTAATTTTCGTAATTTATAATAATAATTGTCATTATATTATTATAATTATTCAGAATCCGAAAGAATTAAATACTAATATAATTACTATTTAATTCTTATTATAATTTATTATAATCATCATCAGCATCATCATCATCATCATCATCATCATCATGATTATTATTATTATTATTATTATTATTATTATTATTATTATTATTATTGTTATTATTATTATTATTGTTATTGTTGTATTATTATTATTATTATTATTATTATTATTATTATTATTATTATTATTATTATTATTATTATTATTATTAACTCCGCCACCGCGGATTCATAGTGACCCTATGTTTCGGCGGTGCCGGTCCCAAGCCCGGAAAAAGGAGGAGCGAGTACACTTACAACAACTGGACAGCACACTCTTACAGGTATACACAACAGTATACAGGTGTCACAACACTGACACATCAGACAAAATAACACCTGGCAAAGGAAGGGGTAACCATTGCCACGCTCGCGTGTGACGGTCTCGGCTCGGTAGAGTTTCATCCACAGAGTGGATGAACTCTACAGGCTCTGAAAGGCACGGGCGCGATTGGAACTGCCAGCTCGTGCGCGGCCGTCTAGGGGCCTGCTGTGCGTCATCGTCTGGCGGGGGGGGGGGGCTATAAACGGACATCTTCCCGAATATAAAGATGTGGGCGCCACGCCTCCCGAGAAGCCCTCTCATAAGAGTAATTGGGTTGCGAGAGTGAAGCACGGAGCGCCATTCTGGCATTCTGGGTGGGGGCGACATACGCACGGGCTCTGGCTGGAGACGCCCTCCACTGCTAACTACACTTATACAAGCATAAACCAACTCACGCACTTCACAATTTTTGCTACCCACGCCTCTGTTCTCTAAACAAAAGCGGACTAGAAGGGGGCGGGCTCCTTTCTGATCTGTAAGGGGGGCTCACGACGCTTGCGTCGCTTATTAATTGATGCAGATCAAATCTTCTCGCCTGATCGTTCCCCCTTGACTTTGTCTGGGAGGTAGAAGGGGCTCCCAATGGAGTTAAAGACGGTTCACCGCGCTTGCCGAACGGTGCATGCCTGGGAGCTGCCAAAGGGAGGTCCTGGGTGGGGAGGCGAGTCTTCAGGTTGCGTGCTTGGACGAACCGAACCATCTTTGGCTCCTGCTGACGACAGGACGGGCGGCTGGGCGCCTAGCCAGCACCAGTCATTCGGCATTGACGAGTGCGCCCTGACTCGTAATGTCCGCCGGAAACTCTCCACAGAGTGGAGCACCTTATTGTTGGGGTGTGAAGCTCGAGTAAGCGGAGGTGGGCTAGCGTACCGGGGCGTGCTATATCCCCCAGCTCTGTAAAAGAGCCTTACACGAAGGTCCAAACCAAAATGACTCCTACAGGCTAGTGTTGGGGAGTCATTTTGGCGAGCTCGTCGCTGAAGGGTCCATGGAGGCCGGCCTCGTGGGGGGACGAAAACTAAAGAAAGAAGTATGGATATTCCTGACAACAAGAAAGAAGATATAGAGAAAGCGAAGAAGACGGACCAGAAGAGTACGGGGGTAAACAGCCTAGATATCCTCCGTACGGTCAGTAACGCCAAAGCTGACAGTGCTGCTGGTGCAGCAAGTCATGGCAGCACAGTCGTGGATGATCACGATAAAGCCCTCATCGACTCCATACAAAATTTGTTTAAAATGATGATGGAGTCGATGAAAAGGCAAAAAAAGTTAACAACATAATAAAGGAGGGGCTTCCGGCTTTACAAAGCCAATTCGAGGAGCTTGTAAGTAGAAGGCGCCTCAGAGCACGGCGCCTACATACACCCGAAGTTGCCGAGATAATAGAAGGCCAAAAGAGACATCCTTCTACCTCTCCAACGGAATTACCTGAGGGGGGGGGGCGAAAGAAGAAGAGAAAAAAAGAGACGAAGGTCCAAGAATCGAAGAAGATGCGGCTGCCAAACCGAACCGTGGGAACGAGCCACAGCCTGAGCAAGGTTGGAAGAATGTCCCCACCAGGCAGGACAAGAGAGCAGCCAAAAAAAAAGAAAAAGAAACAAAGAAGACTAATACAAAGGGGGCTACCAAATCTGGAGAGGGCCCCACCAAACCGAAAGGTGGAGTAGGGAGAAGCGCAAGGCCTGAGGCGCTGCTCCTCAAGCCCGCGGAGGAGAAGACCTACGCGGATATCCTTGGAGGGATCCGCCATAACGTCGACCCCTCGCAACATGGACTCACAATCAGGGACATTCGCCAAACATTAAACGGCGATGTCCTGATTGAGTTTAAGAAGGTTTCGGCGGAGGGCAAGGAGGGCTTTATGAATGCCCTCAAAGAGGTCGTCGGGCAAAATGCGGCACTTCGCGCTCTGACCCCCAAGATTACCTTGGAGAGCAGAGACGTGGACGGGTGCGCGACACTCGACGAGGTTAAGACAGCCCTCCTTGGCATTTTGCGGGACTAGACCGGCCTCCTCGAGGTGAGGCTTACGAGGGAGAATACAGTCGGTAATCGACTAGCCCTCGTGAGCCTCTCTGAAAAGGCTGGCCAGCGGCTACTGGAAGTCGGAAAGGTGGTCATTGGATGGGTCTTTTGCGGCTTGCGGCGGCGGGACCAGGTCGAGCGCTGTTACAGATGTCTCGGCTATGGACACCGCGGTTTGGGTTGCGATGGCCCAGACAGGAGCACCGCCTGCTTCCGGTGCGGGCAGCAGGGACACAAGGCGTCTGACTGTAGAACGCCTCCACAGTATTTGCTCTGCCCGGGGAACACGCCCGCAGCGTTAAATCACGTTGCGGGGTCTGGGGCTTGCCAGGTCTCGCCAAAATGGTTAAAGTCCTGCAAGCGAACCTGAATAGGAGTCGGACGGCGAGCGACCTCCTTCCGCAAATCTGTCTTGAGAAGGACGCTGACATCGTCATCGTCAGCGAACAATATCGAGATGGAGATGCGGGAGTCTGGTATCGCGACGACCTCGGTACCGCGGCGATTTAGATTTTTAAACCGCACCGCTTTCGGGCGGAGCGCCACGGATCTAGCCACGGCTTCGTCTGGATGAGGGCTAACAACGTAAATTACGTCAGCTGCTATTTCACCCCGAATGAGGCCATCGGAGGTTTCCAGTCTAGACTGGATGCAGTAAGAGGGGGAGCTGGTAGTGGCTGGGGATTTGAACAGCAAAGCTCTCGAGCGAGGGGAACCCTTGCCGGACTCTAGGGGAAGACGAGTGATGGACAGTGCATGCAGACTAGGTCTGGTTGTCTTGAACTCCGGATCTACGTCGACCTTTCGGAGACTTGACTACAGGGAGACCATCCCTGATGTATCCTTTACGATGGAGATTCTGGCCGTACGAGTGCGGGACTGGCGAGTGATCGAAGATTATACAGCCAGCGATCATCAATACATCACCTTCCGCGTTGATGATGCCCCACCAGTCAGGGCGACAGTTGAACGTTGCCCAGCCAGTTGCATCGTCGCGAAGATGGATCACGAGAAGTTTTCCCAGGCGCTAGAACGCGGACAGCGCCTCCTGGTTGAATTACCAAGGAGCGCAAAGCTTTGCGAGCGTGCGAAAGCGGTAACGGAAGCTACAATGCATCTGATCCGCCAAGCCTGCAAGAAAGCGATACCGAGGAAATTCGCGGGTCGTGCTCGCCATTCGACTTTTTGTTGGACGGATGAAATTATGGAGCTTCGGTGGCAATGCCTACGGTGCGTCCGTGGTGCCGCTCTTAGGATCGCTCAACATCTAACGGCGAAGATGACTCTAAAGAGAGCCATCAAAACTAGTAAACACAGATGCTGGAAAAAGCTGTGAAAAGATCTGAACAACGATCCGTGGGGATTGGGGTACAAAATCATAGCCCGCAAATTAGGCATTTTCCGTAAAAGCATGCCTATGAGCGCGGAGGTGATGGGCGGTATCGTCCATGCCCTATTCCATACTCATCCCAAACGCAGGGATGAGCTTCTGGTTCGCGAGAGTCCTGAGGCACCGCCTTTCACAAGGGCGGAGCTAGAGAGAGCAGTGCGCTCTCTGAAGAACAAAAAGGCACCAGGACCTGACGGATTTCCGGCAGAAGTGTTGAAAGCGGTGGTACCGAGCCATCCTGAACTCTTGCTTGGCATGTACAACTCGTGCCTTCGCGCGGGAATATTTTATCCCTGCTGGAAGAATTCAAGACTTGTACTGATAAGCAAGGGAAAAGGATCATCTAGTGCTTCGTCGGCGTACAGACCCTTATGCATGCTAGACACCGCCGGAAAACTCCTGAAAAAGCTGGTGAGACCCCGCCTACAGGCGTCGCTTTTTACATCTCGTGACCTTACCGAGATGCAGTATGGCTTTCGGAGAGAGCGGTTAACCATATATGCTATTCAGGAGATAGTGGAGACGGCCAGGACTACGGAGCGGGGGAATCACTTCTTCCGGCCTGTGTGTCTTCTGGTGACACTCGATGTCAAAAACGCCTTTAACTCGGTTAAGTAGACAGACGTGCTGGGGATATTGGAGAAGGACTTCAATGTACCTAAGTACCTACTCCAGATCATCGAAGATTATTTGAAGGACAAATCCATTCTGTACGAAACGACAGAGGGCTCTAAGCGAAAAGTGCAAATGTGTATCGCGGCCCAAGGCTCCATCCTGGGTCCCGATCTATGGAATATTTACTATGACGGGATCGTTCGGTTGGACATGCCGGAAGACTGCTCGCTGATCGGGTATGTGGATGATGTGGCAGCTGTTATTATTGCACGGAATATGACACTGGCACAGACGCGCCTTGATCAGACCATGCGCAGAATTCGCCATTGGATGGGTGATCACGGGCTGGAACTAGCGGGGGCGAAAACTGAGATTGTGTTCCTTTCGAAGAAGCGCATCCCCAGAGTGCAGGCGCTAATTATTGGGGAGATATCGGTCCTGACCAAGGCATCTGTCAAGTATCTGGGGGTGATGCTAGATACGAAGAACTAGATACCTTCTGGGAACATATTCGGAGGTGGGCAGACAAGGCGGTGGTAGTGGCGGCCTCCCTTTGCAGGGTCATAGTCAGCATAGGAGGACCACGCTCCTGCATCAGGCGGCTGCTACTGTGAGCTGCTGAGTCCGTCATACTTTGCGGTGCTGAAGTCTGGAACGATGCGCTGTAATACGAAAAGTATCGCAGACGCATGGCGGCTATATAGAGAAGATGCGCTCTTCGTGTACCGTGTTCGTATCGCACGGTCTCGGAGGCCGCCTCCCTAGTGGTTGCCGGGGTGATCCCTGTGGACTTCCTGCCCCAGGTGCGGAAATTCGTCCACCAGATGAACAGGACACTTCGACAAGCCAAAGGGAAGCAGCAAGCCAGAGAGCATTCGCTGGCTTGCTGGCAGAATAGGTGGGAGAAAGATAGGTGGGAGTAAGATGCGTACTTCCGCGCATACATGCACAAGATGGGCAAATCGCGGATCCGGGTTTTATATACTGTGGATCGGCAAAAGACGATGCGCATCATACATTTTTTGTGTGAGTTCAGTGGGAGCAGCAGAGGGCGCTCCTGGGGGAGGACGCTAGCCGGGTTACCCCGGAAGGTATCGTCCCTCTGATGCTCTCCAGCCAGGAAACATGGGGAAGGGTTGCCTATTTCGTCGAGGATATCCTCAGATGGAAGAAGGTGGACCTCCTCTAGATCCTTCTATTTTGCTGGGATATGGTGGCGTCCAAAGGCGAACATCCTGATCCCCTTCCCAAAGTAATGCCTAATGGCGGTTTCCGGGTTGGGGAATTGAGCCAAGGAGAGGAGGTCTCCTCGGTGCACGCTTGCCGACTCCGCCTTGCAGCTCTTTTCAGAGCTGCAGGAAGCAGTCGAGGGAATACACCGAGAAGGTAGTTTTTTAGTGGGTATGCCTTTCTGTTGGTGATTCCCACATACACGGGGACCGGTCCTCGGGATCCATAAAGAATTTATATGACATCTTACAGGTCTCAGCTATCTCATGAACTTTTAACCTGCAGTCTTTCAGCATTATTTACGAATCGGCGTAAAAATTCACTTGGGTTACGCTTATACAATGCCAAATTGGTGATAGAAATGTTCTTTCGAATCAATTTTTGTTATACACAAATGTTCGTGTAAAATATTTTGTACACCTTCATATGACATCTTACAGATCTTAGCTATCTCACGCATTTTTATCTGCACTCTTTCAGCACTATTTGATGGATTTTTGCGATCATATCTGGAGTTGTGACCTCAATGGGGCGTCCTCAGCTAGGCTCATCAGAGGTGCTCACACGACCCTTTTTAAACTCGGAAACCCACTGGTTATCGGTTGTATATGATGGGGAGAATGTCGCCAGTGTTGAGTCCATCTCTTTTTTAATTTCCATTGACGTTAATCCCTTCAAATAAAAGTATTTGATGACAGCACGATTTTCCAGCTGTTCCATTTTTACCTAAAATACAGAGACGTCTTGTTTAACGCGCTCTCAAACCTAAACTAACATGGCGATCGGACTGAAACTGTAGCTATAAGATATCTAAGGATGGTACTATAGAACGCCACCTCAAGGTGGGCCTAGTGGTGCCATCTCTTGGTCAGGCCGGAAACGTATCAAACCACTCTCGTATTGTAGTATTTTGAATAGAATTTAATAGAATATATATTATTTGCGTTATTTTTATATAAATATAATTGAGTATCGTGATTTTTCCCGATTTTACCGAAAACTCCCTGTTCTTTCGAACTCATCCTGACGCTTAATCTATCCTGAGGGAAAAAGGGAAACGTACAAGTTTTATAAAGTTTGGCTTCTGTTTTTTATATCCCGATTTGACATTGATTATAATTTAATTTTTCGAATTATCAACTCATTGCGATGTGTTGTTTTTTTAAAATTTTTTTTTATTTCCTTCTGCATGGCCGTTTTTTTATTCAATTTCTTCGTTCGAATTAATCGCCTCATCGAATGCACTTGACATATCCAAATTGATATAATTTACATATACAATGTGTGCTACAGGATTTGCGTACCTTTGTATAGGTCTTTCCAATCGTTATCAGTTATTTTATTTTCACGATTTTGCAAATAAATTAATGTTCCACTGTTTTCAATTATTTGTACGTTCCTGGTATTAATTATTCGATTGTTTACAAACTGTTCACTCATTTTAATTATAAGTATCTTACCAATTTGGTACATTTCTGCCGTGTTATTTTCAAATACGCGAAGTTAGAGTCTTAATTATATAGTATTTCATACGGAGTTTTATTTTCGACAATGCTAACTATTCTTTAAATAAGCTGGTGTTTTTATTACTTCAGGGCAATATTTTTTATTGAATATTGTTTCTTTCAATAAAGATCTATTCACATACATAGAGAAGCGATTGCGTCTTTCCACTAGACCATTTATTTCGTATATATGAAGGACACGTACTTATTCGATTCCTTTATATTTAATGAAATTCAACATTTCTTTTTTTATGTATTCTTTTACGTTGTTACACTACACCTTTCTTACCTTTTCATTGAACTTATTTTCAGCTAAATTTATGTAAACAATAAAACGATTCGTGATTTCTGATTTATTTTCTATTTAATCTTTTTTAGCAGATCAACTATTCCATCTACCAGGTGTATCAATACGAAATAAGCGTCAAGATACAAATGTCTTGATAGGAAACATTTGTTGTGAATGAGCTTTAGTTTTCTTTTTTTGTTGTTACTATGACAACGATCAAGCATATTTAGTATATACCAAGTCATTGAGATTGCATCATAGTAGTAATAACTTCTATTTGAAAACTTCTGGTTGTATACTTGATGATCTTTAATAACTTTAAAAAATACTAATGCTCTCGATGAGCAAAATCTGCCCTTTTTCAAGGCCATGGACCCTCCTTTACTGGGCAGGACTCAAAGGAATTTTTTGCTTTTCTCTTCTCTTATTTACTTTTTAATTTTGAAAAGCGTTTCATGTTTCTTTCCCAGTTTATTAATATATATATAATATGTTTCATTAATTTCATATATATAATATATTTCTTATATGATAATTGTTCGTAAAAATAAATGAAAAATTATGTGTAGATGTTATTATTATAAATTCTATAAATTTTTATCTGTTTTTTTGTTTCTTTCTTTTTTTGGTTTATAATTTTTGGAATATCGTTTAAAATTATAATTATTCATAATTATAGTATAAATAATTCAGATTATACACATATACTTATCTTGTTATATTTATATATTTTATACTTATATATTCTTGTATTTATTATCCTTTATGCCTTGTACGTAATATTAACATTATATTTGTAATTACAATGAAAGATTTTAGTTTTATATAATTTTCAGTACTCGTATATTATATTTGATAAATAACCCAGCTTAGCTTTTATGATATAATGTTAATATCTAAGCTATTCTAAAATCGATTATATTTATGTATTATGAAATAACTATATGTATTATTATGTGTATAAGTAAGTGTCCAACGTTTGTCAAAATATGTCGAAACCAGTGGATCCCGTTCAGAAATGTCAGACTTCATGGGTGATATATCTGACAACAACTTTGCAGCAATATATTTGAGCATTTCTTTTGTTTATTTTATCGACCAAAATCATAAGTATTCAGCCAAATAAATTGAATAAACTAGTCTTTAATATGAGGAAAACTGCGGCTGAGGTTTATCGATTGCTTTCGGAAACTTGTGGGGTAGTATCAAAAATTGACTCTATACATTCTTGGACTCGAAAGATAAAACATTTTTTGTTCTGGAATACATTAATTTCCAGAGAGATACGAAAAAGTTAGAGGTTTATGTTTTTATAATAAAATTTCACATTTCGGAATGTGTTCAAAGTGGACGTGTTGTGGAACGCATGACAGGAGTTAATACTTCTTAGGCGAAATAAAAAGCATGTGTTACCTGATGCTCTCTCTGTCTCTATCTCTCACTCTGTACATAGTATTATATAGGGGGAATTAGAGCATTTTCTGTTTTAATCCTAGAATTTTATCTGCAACAATGTTTTTCTCAATTTTATTTTTTCTGTGGTCTTAAGATTTTTTTCCTGTGATAGCTGATTATACGCTACACGCAATAGTTAATATGATTAGAGTTCTTGTCGAGTGTCAAAACAATTACAAAGCTATAGAAAGACGTTATGCAGGAAAATATCCGAGCGCTCGAGATTCAGATAGAAAAGCTACTAAGTGATTAGTGAGTAAAGCTGAACAAGGTTAGCTGAAATGAAAAAGGCATAAAACTGGCTCTAGAGAGGATATTGTAGTAGGTGTTGTAGGCTTTGGTTGCTGATAATCCCCATATTTCTACCTGGCAAATCGAGCGAATGCATGGTCTTCCGCATACAACAGTTACAAATTCTACCAATACCCTTCCTCTTTATCCCTTTCGCGTCCGCGACTCCCGTGGTGCCGTGGGTTGTCGTATGCACTGATTGGCGCGGAGTCGTCGCGGCAAGGGTAAGGACTTTGGTTGGTTTTACACGTTTGGCGTAAAGGTGCGCAAGGCTCTGGGGAGGTATGCATCGGCATATAACAACTCCCCCGAATCGCGAAGAGCCTTGCCTGCGAGGAAACTTTTATTAAACTAATCTCTACGACAAGCCAGATTACAATTACAGATTACAAACAAAAACTCGCAAAAAAGTGAGTATTTACATCTATTTAAAGGTTTAAACTTACATCTAGTTTCTTAGTTTTAAGCGTAACAAAACTTATAAAAATAAAATATAATTCAACTTCTAATGTAATGAAACGTATAATAAAAATAAAATGGAATTCTCTTATAATTTTCCTGGTAAAGGACTGCACCCTTTCTTTGGGTGTTCGCGTTCGTTTTCAGGATGAAACGGCGATCTGGGTGTGGATGTCTCAACTTCGCGGGCGTAGAGAGTAGCTTCTTTGTCTCGTCGAAATAAGCTTGCGCAGCTGAGGTCCACTTGAAACCCTTCTTTTCTTGAAGCATTTTGGTAAGTCCTGCCATGGTGACTACAGGTTGCGATATGTACTTTCATAGCCAATTGCCGGTTCCTATAAAGGCCTGGAGTTGTCTTCCTGTGGTAGGAGTAAGGATTTCCAAAAGGGTGTTGATGTAGTCGGACTTTCGATGTTTCGTTCCCTGTGTCTGTCACCCGGAAACCGATGTAATCCAAGATTTTTCTATCAAATTGGCATTTATCTGGCGCAACGGTAAGACCGCGAATGTGTAACGTTTTCAGAACAAGAGAAATTTGGCTGAGGTTGTCTTCATAAGTTTTAGAATAGATGATTACATCATCTAGGTAACCTTGTAAAACCTGTCGAGGTACCCGGTCAGCACTTCCTGAGACATTAGGCGCTGAAACATTCCTTAGGCTCCTTTCAATCCGTACGGCATGATCTGGAACTGATAATAGCAGCCGGATGGTGTCAAAAATTTGTGTACTTTTTCGAGTCTGCATCCATAGGAATCTGCCAATAGCCGCTGCTCAAGTCGTTCTGCGCTTCGAGCAGCTAAATACCAGAAGAGCGCGCAGGGTCACTCCAGAAATAAGATCAAAATGCATAGAAAATAGAGTAGACATCCTACTTTCCAAGAGCCAGACCACCGCAGCGAGCGAATAGAAGGATTTGAGTTGCACACGAAAATGGAATATATGGAAGGGCATATCCCCTGGACGGCGACAGCAGTCCTCAATCCTGAAGTGTCAGTGCTGAAAGTGACGCATCTCACGAACACACACTTTGCGATGGCCAAGGTAAGCATGTGCACTTTGTCGATGTATATGGTTAGTGCATACTTCCAGCGGAGCAACGAAATAGGGGCGCGCCTTATGCAGCTAAAGAAGGTTCTGCATGCACTTCGGGGGGAAGATAGTGCTAAGTGGTGTCGATTACAATGCTAGATCCCCCCTGTGAGGATCTGATCGCACCGACCAAAAAGGGGAGGAATTGGAAAATTTTATAGCGCAGTGGAATCTCAGAATCGCAATTGTGTCTGGTAGTATCGCCACCGTTTCCAAGGAAATTGAAGAAGAAAATGTGGATGTATCTCTTGTCTCCATGAATCTCGAGATACTTATCACAGGATGGGCCGTCAGAGAGGATTGGACCTGGAGTGATCATAGAACGATCACGTTTCACCTTAATGGAGCAGGCACACCTGAAAGCACAGACGTTTACAGTATTACAGCGCACCGAACATCACATGTGCAAATCAGGGACAGAAGCTAAAGTAATACTCCACACAGAAGGCAAACTGGCATCCCTTCTGCACTGTACTCGAGGATGAATAAGACCAGGTCTCTAAAAAAAATCCGGTTCCAAAATAAAGTCTATCGAGAATGTACGCTCATTAACAGATACCTTGAGGAAAGCATGCAATGCTTTCTTCAAATTTAAAGCGCTTAGTAATATCTATATCGGGATGTTCACACCTATCGCTACTTATGCAGCGGCAGGTTGGCACGATTTGATGTGTGTTGAACAGCGATGCAAGTTGGCAAGTACTCAAAGACACGCGCTCATTAAAGTCACCGGTGCATACAGAACCACCTCAACAGACGCCCTAGCAGTGATAGCGGGAAAACTTCCCATCGTGCTAGAATGCCGGCGTAGAAAGGAACTGTATGCTAACCGTAAAAATGCAGGATCACCTGAGGACCAACGTCGTACTGCGAGAGAGATATCAGAAAGATATCTCGATGATTGGCAGGGAATCTGGAATAACTCGACATAAGGTAGGCTGACACATTCTTACCTACACTAGTGTCAGAGATAGGATCAAGGCAGACTGGATCACGCCGTCGCGATGGTTAATCCAGTTCGTCACGGGGCATGGTGACTTTGGGTCATATTTCTCTCACTTTCCTCTGAGAGAGAGCGATGCATGCACATGCGGGGAGGTGGACACATCAGAGCACTTCCTGACCGTCTGTCCCAAATATGAGGAGACTAGGATTAGGTTCCGAAGAGATAATAAAACCTCTATTGAGGTCAGAGCTGTAATGAGCCAAGTGCATTATAAAGCACTAGAGAAATTAGTCAAAGAGCTCCTATAAATAAAGGAGTCTCTTGAAGCAATTGAGAATCTGCTTGAAGCAGATATAATAGAGGAACCTGGATAGGTAGGATGGACACTGGCAGTTGCAAAGGAAAATATACAAAGAATCACATACAAATAGATAAATTTTTACATAAGGCAAAGAATATAGACCGAAATAGTGGACCGGCGCCATACACCGGTTCACAAAACTGTAAATAATCTAACCGCAACCAAATCACATGGCAATAAATACATATATACAAATATATTATCTTTCCTAAACAAGTAGACCAGCACTATACACTGGTCTACATATTGCAATATACAATTAGCATGAAGAAAAACCAGCTTTTACACTGGTTACAGTGTAGTCTGAATATACAAGGTGCAATAAAAAGTGATTCGGAACCCACTATAAACTACAGGTCCACAAAAGTCACAATTATGTACAGATCTGCACCAATTAGAAAAGATGAGCAATACTACAAAGCTCTGGAACACAACCGGCCGGTAAAGCCAAAGCTAGGTGCGGGTGGGAATGTTTATGTGCAACAAAGAATAACTGAGCGACTTTTGTTTTTTTTTGTAAGCAAATCGTAAAATGCAGCGTCTGCTGAGGACCAACGTCGTTCCGAGAGAGAGATATCAGAACGATATCTTGATGACTAGCAGGAAATCTGGGATAACTCAACAAAAGGTAGGCTGGCACATTCTTACTTACCTAGTGTCAGAGACAGGATTGGGACAGATTGCATTATGCCGTCGCGATGGTTAATCCAGTTCCTCACTGGGCATGGAACTTTGGGTCTTACTTCTCGCACTACCATTTGAGAGAGAGTGATACATGCTTTCCGAGTATATAAGGTCCAAGGAGCACAAGGCTCAGTGCTCCTTCAAAGCGTTTCTCCCGGTCGGCCTCCGGGCCTCCCAGGGATCTTGCCCTGGATGACCAAATCGGACGACGTCTTTCAATGCCCTGGTGGGTCTCCGGAGGCCTTGGACGCAACTCTTATTCGGAGCTACTGAGTACCGTGACGGTTGCCCGTAACTCTTTGCGAGCGTTCCACCCGGAATCCATACTGCGGGGGTGTCTGTCTGACTCGGATTTCCGGACGCAGACTTCGTCCGTGAACTGAATAAAAGAGGAGGAGGATAGGAGGAGGGGTGGCTTGCCTTGTTCCTTACGAACAGGACTGCCCTGAGAGGGGCCTACGAGTAGGGAGCATGAATGGCTTACCTCGTCTCCTATACACGAGACGGCCCTGAGCAGGGCCGATGAGATAGTGACCACCGAGAAGGGGAAGGGGGTATAAGTCAGATCGGTCCGGGGGTCCGAACTGCACGGATCTTCGCTGCAGCTGATTTCTTTGATTTGAGAGGTTGAAAGTAATCTTTTTGGTTTAAATGATTAAGTAAAAAAGGAATGTAGGGCATCTTTAGTTAATGTCATTAGTAATTTTAAAAGAGAAAATAAATTTGATAATTTTTTAAATAGTAATTTTATACATGATTTAATTACCGCGAAGAATTTTTTGAAAAATAACCCTAATATAATCTTCCAAAAGGCCGACAAAGGTAATGTAACTGTAGCTTCCAATAAAATTGATTACATAAATTGTATAAATAATATATTAAATGATGATAGTACTTATTTGAAGATTGGTAATCCACATATCATTAAGCTGCAAAATAATTTGAAAGAGTTATTAAATAATTGGAAAAGAAATGAATATATAAATGATACTACATATAAGTATTTAAAATGTGAAAATGAAACTGTAGCAAAATGTTATGGGCTTCCCAAGATTCATAAAGAAAATCTGACATTTAGAATAATAATATCTTCCATAGGTTTCCCAACTTATAATATTACTAGATTTTTGTCTAATATATTGGTTAAGATAGTTGGAAGAACTAGTTTTTACATTAAGGATAGTTGGTGTTTTTACAATGAAATGAAAGATATTGTTATTCCGAAAAACTACAAGATGATTTCATTGGATGTAGTATTTTTGTTTACAAATGTACCTTTAGAGTTGTTGAATGATATTATACAGGAAAAGTGGAATGAAATTAATTTGCATACAAAATTGACAATGAATGAATTATTAAAGCAATTAATTTGGTTTTTAATAACACAATTTTTTCATTTGATAATAAATTTTATGAACAAAGATACGGATGTCCAATGGGGTCGCCTTTGTCACCGGTCATAGCTAATTTAGTTATGGAAAAGTTGGAAAGTATAGCCTTGTCAAAATTGCTTTTTGAACCAATGATATTTAAGAGATATGTTGATGATATCTTTACAATTGTTCCGGAAGTTTTTGTGGATGAAATGGTGGATGTTTTCAATTCTGTACATGACAGAATTAAATTTACGAGGGAGGTTGGAGTTAATAGTCAATTAAGTTTTCTGGACATTAATGTAATTAGATGTAGTAATAATAAGGTAAAACTTAATTGGTACAGAAAGCCTACTTGGTCAGGTAGGTTTTTAGATTTTAATTCACACCACCAATTCGGAAACAAAATTGGAGCATTGAGAGGTGTCATTGACAGAGCAATTAAATTGTCACATAAAGATTTTAGACAAAATAATATAGATAGTAAGAGAGATTTTCATTAATAATGGCTATCCAATTCAATTTATTAATAGATTAATTGCTGAGAGATTGTTTGACATTTATAATACCGAAAATAGACATAGTGCAGGAATTGATGTTAACGGAGGCAAAATTATTGTCTTATCATATGTTCGAGGATTATCTGAAAGAATAAAAAGAAATTTTCGGAAATATAACATTAAAATTTTCTTTAAAAATAGCAATAATTTGAGTAGATTGTTTAATAATTGCAAAGATAAGGATGATTTATGCTTAAAATCAGGAGTTGTTTACAAGATTAATTGCATGGATTGTGATAAATACTATATTGGACAAACAGGTAGATATTTAAAAAAGAGAATTTATGAGCATAAATATAGTTTACGTAGCTCACATATTACTTCTGTTTTAAAAGAGCATTGTTTAAAATTTTTACATTATTTTGATTTTGTGAATGTGGATATTTTGGAACATGGTATTAATAATAAGTATAAACGGGAGAGTCTTGAAAGTATTCACATTTCCAGGAATCTAAATAATGTGAATTTAATGTTAGAGTCTGGTAGATTGGACAGTGTTTATCATTCCTTATTAAATTGATTGGTTTTGGACAATTTGTGTAGAGGGGGAATTTATATTTAATTTACTAAATTTGGTGGTGGGGATGGGTATATATAGATTAGAATATAAGGTTTAGATTAGTCCCTGATGAGGAGCCGTAGCGAGCTCGAAAAGTTGGACAAGTCTTCAATTAGGTAAGGGTGTTGGGGACAGTCAGACTGCACTTTACTAACAAAGAATTTTTTCAGCTAATATTTTATTTTCAGATTAGTCTACGGGGGTGAATGTAAACAAGGACAGTCTGACTGTCATTATAATTTTAATTTAATTTTTAATTTAATTTTTATTTTTAATTTTTATTTTATTTTTATTTTTTTATTTTATTTTTTTTTTATTTTTTTTTTTTATTATTTTTTTTATTATTTTTTATTTTATTTTTATTTTTTATTTTTATTTTTATTTTATTTTTGGATTGAATTTATTGGACTGTAAGACCAATAAAAAAATATTTATTAATTTATTAATTTTATCCTTTGTACTGTATTATAAAAATTATTTTAGTTATTAAAATGAAAGATTTTATTTTTCTATAATTTTTAGTACTTGCATTTGATATATAATTTAGCTTAATTTTTATTATATAATGTTAATATCAAAATTAAGATATAAGTCATCGATAACTCTTTTTATATTGTTTTCAAGTTAAATATACAAATATATATATATATGTATAAATATATTGCACACATCAAAACAATTTTATTCAGTTAAATTAATCTATTTAAAATATTAAATCTTAATGCTTATGAATATAGTAATGTATATAAAACTATTATAATAAATAATACCACAAGCATCAAAGGTGAAGAAAGTAATGCATAATGAAGATATTCCTTTTTCATTGGTTATTTTTATTCATATAATTATTCATTAATTTTTGATAATACTATTTCTTTAGAACTTGGCGTATCTTCTAGATTCTAAAATGTTCTAGAGGTAACTTTTCAGGTCCTTCATTCTATGATTTGTATACAGAAATCGCACAGTTGTACCACTATTCTTTGAAAGGTACTAAAATTCGAAATTCGTGCCACTTTCTTGATCTTTGTCACTCTAATGCAATAGAAGTTTCAGCACGGGAAAACTCGATTGTCGTACGTCCCGAGAGAAAAAGAGGAAGGAACGACCAAAGTCTATGCACGTGTTGAGACAAGATTGCCAGTTTTTCATGGTGAATTTTAACCAAATCTCGATTTGAAATTTAAGCAGGCATGTTACATTCGTATCGATAAAAGTTTTTATGAAGCAATTTCTACTCCACTCTAACTCAATTTTTAAGTAAGACGTAATAATGTTACTCTTAAGTGTTAGCTATCTTGCAACATTCGCTCACAAGTTAACTTAAATGTAATGGTGTTATTAATTTATCTCGGTTATTTCGCTAATATATAAATAAGCTTGGTTGTTCGTGTAGTTGATTTTCAATTCTTAATATTTCAGTAAGACTGTGTTGATTCGAAGTATATAAATTAGAATTAAAAAATGTATTTATGTCGACTGTTCTGAATTAAATTAATAAATATCTTTATCGATCTTATAGTCTTTATAGTATAATATATTAGCTAAAATAATGACAGTCAGACTGTTCTTATTTATATTTACCTCTGCAGAATCTGAAATAAAACTTCTTACTATGATAAATTATATTAAAAATTAAAAATAACAATAAAATTAAATTAATAATCAAAAAATAACAAAATAATAAATAAAATAAAATAAAAATAATAAAAGCAATATTCTATGTTAGTAAAGGACAACCTGGTTGTCCCCACCGCCTTAAATTTAGAATCATCTTTGGTGTCTGACGTTTCGAACCGCTACGGTTCATCCTCAGGAACTGAACTAAATTGAAAAACCCAGCATGCTACTTTATATACCCCATCCCCACTCTAAATTCATTAGTATAACATTTATAGGACTCCCATTTCTTAACTTAAATGCGAAATACAAATTTTATATTAATAAGGAATGATAATTGCTCTGTCGATGACTCCCCTTCAGTACCTATCTTATCTCCGAATAGATGGCGTGAGTTAAAATTTAACAAACTACCTGACCATGTAGGTTTTCTGTATCAATCTAATTTTACTCTGTTATTACTAGCTTTAATAACATTGTCATCCAAAAAACTTAATTTATTGTCTAATTCTAATTCCTTTGTATATTTCATAAATGGAATTATGATACATCCACCATTTCGTCTATACACCTTTTTGGTATAATTGTAAAGATGTCATCAACATATCTTTTACAGATAATTGGTTCAAATTCTTAATTAATGCAATATTTTCTAATTTTTCTATTACCAAATTAGCAATCACCTGTGATAAAGGTGACTCCATTGGACAACCATATTTTTGTTCATAAAAATTATTTTGAAAAGAACAAATTGTGTTATTGAAAACTAAATTTATTGCCTTTATAAATTCATCTTTTGTTAATTTAGTATGTATATTAATTTCTGACTATTTTTCTTCTATAATTTCTTTAAATAAATCTAATGGTATATTTGTAAATAAAGATTACGCTTTTCGCATACTAATTTATAAGACAAAGCGTGTTTTTGTTTGTACCCGATAACCGAAAAAACTACTGAACCGATTATTCTGAAATTTGACATATAGATTCTATATTATATTGAGAAGGGCATAGTTTTTTATTGAAAATCATTTTACTTTCATCAATAAATTACGTAATGGTTTTAACAATCAGTTTTACCAGCGGTCATTAGGTGACGTCTTGAATCACGAACATCAACTCAAAGTAGTCCACTTAAAGTATTAATACCAGGCCAGCTCAAACGAATGTTCATATGCAACTTTAGGATTCGTATCCTAAAGAAGGCGTGGCGTTAGTCGGTATTACCTTTTTTGTTCTTCAGGTTTATCTGACACTGCACTCACACCTTATGAATATCTTTTGATTTTTGTAAATTTTATTTTCTCTTACATGAGAAAATCTCTCTCTCTCTCTCTCTCTCTCTCTCTCTCTCTCTCTCTCTCTCTCTCTCTCTCTCTCTTTCTCTCTTTTTTTCTGCTTCTCTTATAAAATGGTTCTGTAGGCCAAATCATACTGAATATAATTTGTAACGACAATTATATTTTTGTTTTTATCCATTATATTAACTTCAGAATTGTGACAAGAGACGGTTTTTTTTTTTAATTTGAACAAAAGAAACGATTGCAAAATACAGTTCTTTTACCAACAGCCTCGAAACTATATATATAATATATCGTCACTTCTGCATAAAAAGGTAATATCCATCGTCTATTTAAAAAATATGCTGTGCGTATATCAACATTTTGCTTGAATTTCAGTTAACATCACTACGAATATATTCACGGTATTTAATTGAAAAAACGGAAATATAAAAAGTATATATATATATATATATATATATATATATATATATATATATTGTATGTATATTATATTGTACGTGTTATATATACATATTTTAAATACCGTTTCTACTGATTAATATTGTATTGGCGTGTACGGGCGGTTGATGACGATATTCCGATGCCTCAAGACGATTTCTATACGCAGTTGTGTGTTCGAATGATAGAATGCGATGTCCAGGCGTCTCTCGGCGATTCCTACGGGGAATATTGTATTTAGTTGATAGAAAACGACGTCCTGATATGAGGAAATCAACTTCTATGGGCAGATTCATGTTGAGACGGTACTCTTTCCGAACGATTACTACGGGGAGTATCTTGTTTAGTCGTTAGGAAGCCATGCTACCTTTCTTGGGACGACTTCTACTGGGACTATCGTGTTTAGTTGGTAGGAAACGATGTTTAGGTGTGTCGGGACAACTTCTACGGGGAGTTTCGTGTTCGGATGATCGAATGCGATTTCCAGATGATTTGGAACGACTTCTACGGAGAGTGTCATGTATAGTTAGTGGAAAACGATGTCTAGGTATCTCATTACGACTTCTATGAAGAGATTAGTATTCTATCATTCGAATACACACACACCCAGTAAGTGTCGTCTCGGGATAACTAGACATTGTATTCTACCTCCCCAACACATAACTCTCTATAGCAGTCGTCCTGAGACATTTCCTATAGTCCGAATATGATGCTCTCTGTGAACGTCGTCTCGAGACACTTGCACATCTTTTTCTACCGCTCGACATCGAAAGTACAATTTTTTCCAGGGAAGCCGAATTTAATATGCATATATATATATATATATATATATATATATATATATATATATATATATATATATTGTAAAAATGGTCTGCAAAATATTAACTTTTTGATGTGGATGCTACATCGAAGCAGCTTTTTATAGAGAAGCGACGATAGGTAAATTACGGTCAATTCTTTATAGAAATATTGTACAATTATTTATGAAATCGGTTAAATTATTATCTCGGGCGAAGTCGCAACGGGGAATGCTAGTACATATATATATATATATATATATATATATATATATATATATATATATATATTTACAAAATATCGATCGTTAATCCGATTATTACGAATTCCGGGATTTCGCAGGACCTTCAACTATATTCTTTCTCTTTCTGTTATTATTTTTTATATATGTATGTATATATATATATATATATATATATATATATATATATATATATATATTCGCAAGGCTTAGTCCGTTTTCTTACACAAAACCGAGTGATTCTAACAATTTTATTTCGGAACGACACTTGTGCGTTTTTATATTACTTTAAGGTGTGCCTCAATCAATAATATAAAAAGATCGAAATTTTAATAAGAATGAATTTAATTCTTATCAAAATTGTAGCTGAGAAGCGCGTCTTACATAAATTAAATAATTTATATAATTGAATAGTCAGTCCACTAATGACATGAGTTGCAATTTTTCGACGTCTATATGGTAGAGATTTGCCTTAGTATTATAATACTTTAGTTCGGAGAAAAAAGGCATATTTTAATTTTTGCGCTCTTGGCAGAAATTAACACACTTTTATATATTGTAAAAGTACGTTAACAAAAATTTGATTGGTTAACGTTTAAATTAATTTAAATTAATATTATTTCTATTGGTTAATATATAAATCAAATTAAATTAATATTATCTATAATACATGGTTAGTTTATTATATTATATATCGAATTTATTCTATGTCTGTGTAGGTTATTACCGTGTGTGTGTTTATATGTTTATCATTTTCGCTTCTATTTATTTATAGAGTAATTCTGCACGTATATATAATAAGTTAAACTAATAAACTTTTCTTTTCTTGCAACTTACGATACAAAGTATATTTAACAGCAAAAATAGGCACATGGTTTGGAACTTCATTTTTACTGAAATCAAAAAAAGTAAGTTTCGTATGTACGCTATGAGTAAATAAGTGATGTAACAATAATGAGAAATATATATTAGTATATTTTTTCATTTTTTTATTTACTTTGTTAACAAAATTTATTAGAGGCAAATGTAAAAAGAAAATCTTGTTGAAAATTCTAAATTGTAGTCATATTCTATATATAGTATTCTATACATCATATATAAATAGTCATAAGCTATTATTTTGATACTCCTTAACCTTATGATTAAATCTACAGTCTTTGTAGGTTTGATAGTATGTATCATTAATTTAACGGATATGTACGCTTGGTACTCTCTTGAACGCAGGTATTATAATTTACAAGTGCAATATATAGCCAACTATCCTATTGCTCCTCCTTAGTCGCGTATTGTGTCACGTAAAGCGTGGTGTAAACACTCAAAGAATTCGTTCGATCGTGGGTGAAAAGCAGTAGTTCGAAGTTCTTTAATCTTGAACCGTTTCACGACTCTCTTTTCAAAATTTTGAAAATTTATCCTAGATAATTAGAATATATTCATTACCATGTTTTGTTAGTTTCTATGGCTTAACTACATCTAGAGCTACCTTTTGAAGTGGCAGCCCTGGTGTATTGGTGATCACCATTGTCTATTTGGTCTTCAAACGCTCTAATTTTTTCAATTGACATTTCAAGCATTGTTGAATTTATTGTTGAATGCCGTCCTTTAGCTTTGCCAAATAATAACCCTGTTTAATCTTCTTGTAGATTTTTCATACTCCTCTAAAAAATGTGAAAAATTTCATTCCTTTTTTCCCTGAGAACATATTTGAGGACATCCGTACAGATGATTAGCTTTATAGGGGAATCTGCGAATAATATTTTGATTTGATCAAAGACTTCTGGCCAATCTAAATGTTCTATTCTCTTGCCATTGGCAATGCTTATTGCGTCTTCTTCTGTCTTCTCTCAAATTTATATTCAGATTGTTCGGTGATGCTCTGCTAAATGGATTGTAATCGTCGAATGCATAAAGAAAAGTAATTTCTGTAGTTTCTACTTTTGATGTTCTGCACTTCGCTTACTTTTATAGAATTAACATTCAACTTATTATACTCGATCAGTTTTTATCACTATCGGCATGGTTTCCCATCCATGTTAACAAAACATATTAAGTTGTCTTGGAGGTGACAAAATAGTTCTTTACATTACACGAATTATTCAGAGATTAACGAGTGAATTGATTGAACTGAATGTAGCGGAAAGATTAATTGAGTTTTCTGAGCCCTTAGAGACCACCGTGTGGTGATAGCAGAGCAGTAGAGTTAGCTTCAGAGTCTCTTGCTTCTTCTTCTCTTTGAACGCTATGTTCTCTTTGAATGCTGTGTTCTCTTTGTTGAAGTAAATTTAGTATTATTATTAGGAGGCGAACATAGTTTCCGACCTTCACGTTTAGATGGCGATATACGTAGTACGAAGAGTCATATGTGTCGAATCTAGTACTGATTTTTAGTTTTGATATTTACGAATCAAATTCAGGTAACAGGTGCCATCATTTGGGAAACATAATTTTTTGATCAGTGAAAAATGGAACGTAATAAATCGTTTTTTCGAGATTTCCTTTTACACTATTCTGATTGGAAAAAATGTGTAGCAGAAACTTAATTACTCAATTACTTCAAGAATGTTATGACGAACAAGATCCATCGGTGACAACATGTATAGAGTGGTCTCAGCGGTTTCGAAGTGGAGATACTGATGTTACTGACAAATAACTTTCTGGACAACTGAAAGTTTCAAGATAGTGAATTGCAAGCATTGTTGGACGAAAACTCAGTTCAAACGCAGAAATAACTCGCAATAAGGTAGAAATCAGTAACAGAGCAGTTGGAAAACGTTTGGATGCGATGGGAAAGATTCCTAAAGAAGGTAAATGGATGCCACACGATTTGCAAGAAGTCATGGGTTGACCCAGGCAAACCGTCCACATCGACACCCAAACGGAACATGCACGGTTACAAGGTACAGCTGTGCATTTGGTGAGACCAATTAGGTAGTGCTGTACTACGAGTTGCTAAAACCAAATGAAACAGTCACTGCTGAGGTATACAAATACTAACTAAATAATTTGTAATAGAAATTGATCGAACATAGATCAGCAATCGAGAGCAATAGCATATTGCGAAAGCCATAAAAAACCCTGGTTGGAGCTCGAATGGGAAGTGATGCCGTAACCAGCGTACTCGCCAGACATAGCGCCTTCTGATGACCACCTCGTTGATACACACTTTGGACATGTTCAAAAAGTGCGAGAATTTGTGGCTGATTGAATCGCTTCGTTCTTTCGGCACGGTATCGCCATATTGCCAGAAAGATGGGAAAAAGAAGTAGAAAATGATGGAAAATCTTTTGATCAAGCTAACGTGTATCCATTTTCTATCTTAAATGTCCTTTTTCCGTTAAAAAAGGTCGGACATTAAATTCACCTCCTAATACTTATTAATTGTAAATATGATATATTATAATTAGCGTGATAGTTTAAAATAACAATTGTAGTGTTACTTTATTTCATTAATTTATAACGAAACATTCATTTATTTTTATTTATAATAATCGCTAATAATACTTTATGAAAAATTATAGTATTCGATATTTATAAATCATTTTTTGAGTTATTCCAAAGCGTACTTATGCACATACATTCGTACACACACGCACGCACGCGCACGCGCACGCGCACACATATTCATATATTTGTATGATACGGGTGTTTATATTAGAATAACCGTTATGAGCAATCAGAGTATATGCGACGGTATAGAGACTCTTACAAGTTTCGCATCCGCGGCATATACCTTTACGCGAGTCGGGTGAGAGAGAACGGGAGAGTGCGGGTATGTACTAATGGGGGGTAGCCGGCATTTGCCTAATACACTCGACGTGGTTCTATTTCGCCAAGCGAATTGTATCATCTTCCGCATGTTTTTCTACCTTTATTCGACGGCAGAGCGAGAGTGAGAGAGAGAGAGAGAGAGAGAGAGAGAGAGAGAGAGAGAGAGAGAGAGAGTATACGAGGTCAGACAATTATCTAATGCGACTGATTTTATTTCTCGACCTGTGGTAACATTGCGAACCTGTAACTCCGTCACCGAACTAGTAGATCCCTACTCTCTCGATTGAGAGCTTGACGACCCTTGTACAATTATATCTTCGCCAGCTGTTTCGTGTTTTATAAGAACGTGCGAGTAATACATGTCACGAAAATGGAACAGTG
Source organism: Sycobia sp. Sy_11 (assembly GCA_018907035.1). Classification (NCBI taxonomy): domain Eukaryota; kingdom Metazoa; phylum Arthropoda; class Insecta; order Hymenoptera; family Epichrysomallidae; genus Sycobia; species Sycobia sp. Sy_11. Next base: position 3,365,799 of record JACCIC010000017.1, on the reverse strand, counting down.
AAATTAGAGTAACGGTGCGCGATGAAATTTTGTGCGAAACTGCGACAGAAACTTAAAAAGCAGTGCTTAAAGTGTAAGGTAGTGATGCCCTGAGTTGTAGTCAGGTACTTCGGTGGCATGCCGATTTTGAAAAAGGCCGTGAGAGTGTCAAAGACGAGGCGCGAACCGGAAAGTCAATTCAAGTGCGAGCCGAAGCGAATGCGCAGCGCGTCTGCGCCGTTGTTCGTCAAGACCGACGACTGATCACTCGAATGTTGTCTGACGAGTTGAATATTAACCGGAACATAGTCAGAAGACTTTTAACCGAAGATTTCACCATGAAAAAGCTGTGCGCGAAGATGGTACCGAAGAACCTTTCAGATGAGCAAAAAGCCCACGAATGAACATCGCTCATGATTATTTCGAGCAGGTTTAAAGTGATCCTACTCTTCTCGATTGAGTTATTACTGGTGATAAAAGTTGGTTTTTTCAATATGACTCCAATACTCAACGAGAAAGCCAGCAGTGACTGTCCCCTGAAACGCCAAGGCCAAAGGAGGTAAGAATGAGCAAGTCCAAAGTGAAAACCATGTTCATTTGCTTCTTCGACAGCAAAGGGCTGGTTTGTACTACCTGGAAAAACCGTAAATCAAGTAATCTACCGCAATGTGCTCGACAAATTATAAAAAAAGGTGCTCAGTGTGCGTCCAGAGATCGCGAAGACTTGGATTCTGCATCACGACAATGCTCCCTGTCACAGTTCATTCAGTGCCTCTCAGTCTTTTGCCTCTAAAGGCATTGCGACGTTACGACAACCGCCCTATTCCATGAACATGCCACCCTGCGACTTTTTCCTATCCCCCGATTTGAAAAAATTTGTCAAAGGTCGACATTTTGACTCTATTGAAGACATCTAAGAATCTGTGACGAGGGTACTCGAAGAAGTCCTACCAGAAGTGTTCCAGAATTATTATAAAAACTGGAAAACTCGCTGGAATAACTTTAGGAATAAGTGTAATAAGATGCGGGACGGGACTATTTTGAAGAGGATCGCAGCGATGTATCTTAATTTTTAGATATACTTGATTTTTCAATTTTGTTGTATTACTTAATTGTCTGATCTCGTATATATATATAGATTATATTTATATATATATATATATATATATATATATATATATATATATATTGTGACCAACCAAATGGCCGGTCCGCGGTTGCAAAACCGAGTGTTCGTGCGTTACGACGAAAATACGCGAAGCACGAGCCGCGAGAGTGCGCGACGTTCGCTCGCGAAGAAGGAAATGCAGAGAAAGGAAGTTCACTTTCTTCCCCGAGCCGTTGAGGAGGACTGATGCATAGAGAAGAGTCGTCATCCGAAATATTTGACTCTCTTTCGATTCGGTTGCCACCCGCATTCCGGCCATTCCCACACGCGCCAGTCGTACCTATGTCGACGAAGACCTCAGCAGCAACGACTGATCTACGACCGTCTCCGCGGTCGTCCCAAACAAGCATCGCCCCTGAGCCTGAAGGTTCAGCGAGAGCACGAGAAGGAAGGAAGGAGGGAAGACAGCCCCGCACAGAAGAGAGAGAGAGAAAGGAAGCACGAAGACATCACGCGGACGAGAGGAAACAGCGGCGCCGAGGACCCTTCGGCAAGTAGCCTTCCATTTAATTCATGTGTGAAGTACGCGTCCCAATGTGAGCGCGCGTCAACGTTGCACGGACGCGCGCGCGCGAGCGTCTAGTTCTAGACTTTACCGCGTCCACCCTTTTTCCCCTGTCCTACCGCATCTATCCTTGTCCGCGGAACCCGCTCCATAGTGTTTATCGCCGTCGCGTGGAGAATCTTAGGTACAATTCGCGAAGTGATATGTCGCGCGTAGATTAGGTAATATTGTGATCCGCGATTTAGAATAAATGGTTGATTATATAGCGTAAAACAGTTTGACTCATTCATTCGTATTCCCAGTTTCCCTTTCCCCGTTCTCTAGTTCCAGTGACGTCGACGCCACGTGAGATACCAAAGGTAAGTAACCCGAAAAACATGGGTTATAAAATGGCGCCGAACAAGTGAGGCCCGTCGGAAAAAATTATATAAAAAAAGTTTCTCCGAGTAGAAAGCGCGTATCTGAAAAGCGATAACGCGCCGAGTAATGCGCCACGTGACAAATACATGCGGCCATGTTCGAGAGCGGCGCACGAATATACGCAGTAGCGCTGTTGCGCGTAGCAGACGCGGCCGGTAGAAACGACACAAGCGTCGTGCGGACTATAAGAATATTCTCCCCTCACCCCTCGTGTTAAAAGAAAATTTTTCACTTTCTACCTCTCGATATGTAAATGTAAATATTAAACAAATTCGTGTCCTCGTCAAATAAGTATTGTCGTATCTTAATATTTGTTAGAATGATATAATTTCAAGTTGTCTAATAACTAAATAAAAGTGTTGTTCCCTTATGTTATATCTGCATGTTGCCATATCGAAAAATATATTATTGAATTAAATATTTATTACATTTTTCTTTATAAATCCATATGACATTATCTATAATATAACATTTATTATATATGTTTTTTTCTGCAATATATATTTCAAATAAAATCATGTTTTTTCTAAATATTACTTATGCACATTTTATAAATAATTTAAAACCCTGAACGGTGTACGACTGCCCTTCTTCCAGTCGTCCAGCTCACTAGCTTGAAGAAGCTAGTGGCAAATGTCCCTGAAAAAAACTGCACAATAAAGTCAAGTAAATCATACTGGCATTGTAATACTATATGATTAAGCAGTACCAGCTGACAGCTGCCACGCTATATGGTTGTCAGTATATATGTAGATTTTGGTAGACTTAAAAATCTCAGAAAAAAGCCAAATTCCTTAATTCAGCGAGACATATGCAGTCCAGCGTAAGTATACCTATGGTGGAACTAAAGATTTAAAGAAATTTATCGAGAAAAACAAATTTTGGCAGAAAAAACCTGATGGTAAAAACAGATCCTCAAGTAGCCATATAAGTGGCATTGAACTGAAGAATTTCTAAGATAATTTATTTTCTTCTAGTAGCTAGTAAGCTGAATAGTAGGAGGATGATCAATACACAATAATTCAATTATTAGATGTGTATTTTAGTGTTTTTACATACAATAGGAGGTAATATAAGTGTTTATCTGTATGTATGTTGTATGAATTATTCCTGTGCAAGTTAAAGTAATCAGCGAAGGTCCCAGCGAGCACATGCTTTCTTATTACAGCATTTTATAATGCTTGATACAAATCAGTAAAAGTGCTAGTGATATTAACAAGTACAAAAGGTTGATACCTGTCTGCTGTACCAAACAGTGAAGCACATATAGGTAAAAATTTTGAAAATGTCAAAAGTGTGGGAAGGAAAAGGAATTTTCTGACCCAACCAAGTGCATTAAATTTGTGACAACCACAGCATTAGTGAATATTAAAGTGAAAAACATTTATAAATAATTATAAATTTTTGTAAAAATACTTTGAGAGTATTTTTAAACCACACGCTGTCTCTGTCACATGCAACGTACAGCCAGACAGAATCAATTATAAAATACCACGCTTTCTCTGTAAAATACCTTGACGATAAGTAGAAGAACTGGAAGCTAAATAAATGGTAAACAAACAATTAAGAATTGCACAGTGTGGAGTTAATATAACTGTTATAAAAAAAATGTATAGGTAAAATTGCGTTTCTGTTATGAGGTAAGTTTTAAAGAAAAAAAACAACAAGGGTGTAATCGAAAGTTAGCGAGAACACAAAACAAGGATAATATCAATTAATTTATAATAAATAAGGATGACAAATAAATAAATAATCAGCTAAACAAACCTGTGACCATCACAACATCGATATGTAATTTCTTTTGATATAAAACTTAACGATTACAGTAAAAATAGACGGTAAGCCATTTACACAATTTGTTTTTGCAAGTAAAGCAATAATTAAATATAAAAGCAATATTGGAAAACATATGACTCATGTGGTAAGTCTGCATTTATATAGAGGTAAATAACAATAAGGTACGTTTACACAAGATTGTAAAATCATAGCAGTATGAAGCCATAGAAGAGATATTTAGCTGATTTACAATTGGGATAACAATTATTTAACAATAAAAACAATATCAATAAATTTACTATAAATAAACAAAGATTTTAAGCAGTATATAAAAAAAAAATATATATATCAATCAAACTTCAAGTTCTTTCTTTTTGCTAGCGAGGGACACGGTATATTGTTCAGTGTAGTAGCTGACCTACAATTAGTAATTAAATAATTAACAGATAATAAATAATGAATAACTTAATTTATAATAAATAATCAACACCAGGATATCAAAACAAGGAAGTTAGTGAAATATCAGCAAAATCAAGTAACGTCAAAACAATATGAACTAGAAAAAATGCAAACAATCAGAATAATAATAAATATAAAATAATAAATAAATAAATAAATAAACAATATACCACTTGGGCAAAGAATTCAACAATAGAAGATATCTTTAAAATAACTAATCAAAAGACCAACGAGGACATAAAATTCACTATTTAATAACAGAAATTTATAAACAATAAGTAAATAATTTTTTTTGCATAAACAAAAAAAATTTTAATTTTTTTGTAATTTTCTATGATTGTGTAGAAACAAAAGGGATGTCGAATTAAATTATTTTAACTTAAACATTTTTTTTTTAATTCTTCTAGTATTTTTTTCTCTCTTTATATTGCTCCAGCTCACTAAAAACAATTATTTTCTTCCCGCAGCAATCAGAAAAAAAACGATAATATCAGGTATGTGAATAAGTCTTTCCCGTTTTTTTTTTTTTTTTTTTTTCAAATTTTGAGCCTTTATTGTGAAAAAATGGTTACAAATGAATTATTGAAAGTATTGGCCATCGCTAGCTACAACTTTTTCCCATCTTTCTGGCAACATACGAATCCCGTTGCGAAAAAATTCGACCGGTTTGGCCTCTATCCAGTCATACAGCCATTTTTTGGCTTCCTCGTAGGAATGGAAGTGCTGGTCAGCCAGGACATGCGTCATCGATCTGAAGAGATGGTAATCAGACGGAGCAACGTCTGGACTATACGGCGGATGGGGTAGGACTTCCCATTTGAGCGTTTCTAAGTATGTTTTCACCGGCGGTGCAACATGTGGGCGAGCATTGTCATGTTGCAAAATAACTTTGTCGTGCCTGTCGGAGTATTGTGGCCGTTTTTCTCGCAGTGCGCGGCTCAAACGCATCAATTGTCGTCGATAGACCTCGCCTGTGATTCTTTCATTCGGTTTCAGAAGCTCATAGTAAACCACACCTAGCTGGTCCCACCATATACAGAGCATGTGCTTGGCGCCATGAATATTTGGCTTGGCCGTCAATGATGATGCATGGCCGGGTAGTCCCCATGATTTTCTTCGCTTCGGATTATCGTAACGTATCCACTTTTCATCGCCAGTCACGATACGATGCAGAAAACCCTTTCTTTTATGTCGCTAAAGCAGCTGTTCGCAAGTGAAAAAACGCCGTTCGACGTCTCTCAGCTTCAGTTCGTACGGCACCCAATTTCCTTGCTTTTGGATCATTCCCATGGCTTTCAAACGCATGGAAATGGTTGTTCGGTCAACTCCCAATGCTTCAGCAAGTTCTTCTTGCGTTTGACAAGAATCTTCATCAAGCAAAGTCGCTAATTCTCGATCTTCAAAGATTTGCGGCCGCCCGGAACGCCCCTTTTCTTCCACGTCGAAATCACCGCTTTTGAAGCGTTGAAACCATCCGCGAACACTTGAATCATCGACACAACCTTCTCCATAAGCCTCCTGAAGCAATCGATCCGTCTCGGCAGCAGATTTCTTCAAATTGAACCAATAAAGTGAAACTTCCCGCAAATGACGTCGACTCGGCTCAAATTTCGACATTTTCACGATATCAAAAATTTATGATGCGAAAAAATTTTAACTAATGTGTTAGTATGGAATTGTTGACATATGAATAAGCTTTGATTATGACATATGTAACCATTGAATACTCGCACAGTATTGGTGGCGCCATCTCTTACAAAAAACGGGAAAGACTTATTCACACTCCTAATAACTTTTACACTTCTCCACCACAATAATATCTACATAATAAACATAATAGTATTAATAATTAATAAATATTATCAAATAAAATAATAATAATAATCAAAAAAAGGAGAGAGAAACAAAATAAATACTTACCTCGTACAACGATTATTTGGCCCAGAGACAGAAATCCAGTAGTAAATAAAATAAAATAAGTTTGAAAAAAAAATAAAACAATGGAATAAAGAATAACAGAACGAAATATTAACAGAATAAGCTAACAATTATTTTGTATATGTAATATAATAGACTAACCATTATATAAAAAAAAGGGGGAAAAGACTGATAGTTATAAGTTAATATAAAAATAAACATAGACCTTTTTTTATCGAACCTAGAAATCAGCAATCATTAGCCCGTTAGACGTGTATACGAGCAAACATAAAAATAGGTCATAAAACATGGTCTTAATCTAGGATTGTATAGTAAATCATACATAAACTAGATTTACATAATTATAATTTCTTTTTATTACTGACATACATACTTGAGTAAAATGGAGGCAAAACCATCAAGTCAGGCACTGACCGACGAAGAAAAAGGCTAAAGAGCCTTTTCACAGCCATGACGCCTGAACAACTTACTCCAGAAGCAAGACAACACAATATCAAAACACATAATAATGTTGAAGTTCTTCGCGACTGATTAATCAGATTTGAGCTGAGACGCCTTTTTGGAAACAGCGCTGCTGAGTGAAATGAGATGAAAGATGAGATTTATCCAGACATTTCAGAAATATCGGAAGTTCTGAACTCCACAGAACTAAATACAATAGATGAGACGAAAGCTAATAAAGCGACAGCTGTTAACGTAGAAGCGCAGAACGCTGCCGCTCAGCAGAGCCCCGTCAGCAGAACAACCGAAATTCATCACGACGACACTGCCATAGTGTTTCCCCGTGAATACCTCGTTCGGTGGGTATAATATGGGCCAATGGCAATCACCACCGGTCCGCAGTGCAAATCTGCCGGGTGCAGAGAAAATACCAGCAACCATGATAAACCCGTGGTATAATCTACCAGGATCATGGAGTGACCCCTACTACCTGTGGATGCAGCAATATGCTGCAAACATGCAACAACAACCACCAGAAATACCTGCTGCCACAGCCCTAGACAACATCATGCATGCAGAATAATCCGCACCACCACTGCTACACACGCTTAAGGCAATCCCGAATACACAAACCTGGCATCAAAGCAGCTCACTGGACAGCACATATCTTAAAGAAACGCGAGCAGGCCAGCTGCTAAGGCAGTGGAACGTAAAGTATTCGGGAACGCCACAAGAAGATGTAGAGGAATTCATTGAAAGATTAGAAGAGACTTGCGAAAGTCTAAACATCCCCGCGGCAGACATATTAAAATTAATACCTGGTATACTATGCGGCTCTGCGCGTACATGAGCAAGGCCAATCTGTAAACAATGGCAAACACGAGAACATCTGAAGACGGCACTGCGACAACAATTCCGATCTATTGACTACACATTACGGTTGAAAGAGGAATTTAGAGATAGGACACAAGGTTCCAATGAGTCTATAGAGTCATACTTAATCCGTATGAGAGCGATATCAGGAAAAGTGTCGCCACCGTTACCACCAGAGGCACAACTCGATAGAATATATCGAAATCTAAACCCTACCTTTATCGACAAGATAAATAGGGCAGATTTCAAGACATTAGACGAGCTGCAGGTACTAGGCCAGCAAATAGAACTCAAGAAAGAGTTAACTCGTCGTTACAAAGAGCTGCCAGCAGCAGAAACCTGCCTGATGAGCAGCGCAGACTGCCCACAGTCTGGAAGAGCAACCAGACGATCGAGACTGGCAGCACTAGACGAGGAACGTGCAAAACATGTAACGCTGGTCGAACCACCGGCAACAATATTAACAACAAAAAAGAACACAGCAAAGGCTCCTCACCAGGTAGACGTAACCGGGAAAATAGCCTCAGCCCATTACCCAGAAAACCACGAGAAGAATCTAGACGAGAATCGAGGGAAAAACAATACCGTAGTCCCTCTCCCAGATATCGTTCGGTAACATCCCTTCGGCCTCAATCCAAAACGATCGACGAACCACGATACAAACCTAGAAGCCCGTCGCCACGTCACAAGACCCGTTTAACCAGCCCCTCTCGCGACTATCGTCCAGCCTGAGGAAGCAATGACCAGAAGCGTTACCCCCGATCACGTACAAGAGAACGCAAAGATGAATATCCAGCATATGAAGGAAAACCTCGTGAGTCACCGTGACCACGCACAGAACGAAGAAACCACGGCGAAGATGACCGGCCGTGTTGGATATGTAGTAGAACAGGCCACTGGGCAGATAGATGCCCCGAGCGGAAACGCATCTTCCGTTATAATTGCGGCGAAGAGGGCATTACCACAGTAAACTGCACGCGTTGCAGCCCGAAAAGGAGGACCTCGGGAAACGCTTAAGGGATGAGGCTATCGGAGTCGCACCTACCTCCCTTTATATCGAGACTCCGCAGACAATGACGAACGGAAATAGCTCAGGACACACATCAATAACAGCCACGGATATTACCGACTCCCGACGCACGTCCCCAATTCGAGAGGACGATAATCGATTTTTCCTAAATATCGAATTATTAGGAAAAATATTCTCCGCATTGATCGATCCGGGGCCACGTTATTCTTATATTGGACCACGTCCTGCAAGGATTGTGAAAACAGCCATCATGCCAATCACATCATTTTTGCAGCTGCCAGATGGCCAAATCTGCTCCAATGACGGATAAATAGACCTTCTCCTGAAAATAGATGGGCAACAAATTTCGAAGCGCTTCAGAGTGTCTAACTTATTGACATATGATATCATCCTAGGGATAGATATACTGATACAGTTAGAAATGACGATTAATTTTGCCAAGGCGATTCTAAGATAGATCTGAGCCAGGCATATCACCAGATTCCTTTAGATGACGCGAGCAAGGAAATAACTACCTTCACAGTCCCACAGAAAGGGCTGTTTCAATACACCAGAATCCCATATGGGCTGACCAACGCCCCAGCCAGTTTCCAACGCGGCATGGATATCGTGTTCGGACCGCAGTGGCAACCCTGCGTGTTTGGCTACATGGACGATGTCATCATCGCCACGAGCACTTTCAAGAAACACACTCAGCAATTACAAGCGGTACTGGCCCGCCTTACACAGGTTGGACTACAAATCAATAAAGAAAAGTCTGAGTTTTGTTGCCCGGAGGTACGCTACCTAGGATATTTGGTAGACAAGGACGGACTGCATACAGACCCCGAAAAACTAACGCCCGTCACGGAATATCCACCACCAACGAATATTAAACAGCTGAGAACTTTTCTCGGCATGGTAGGGTGGTACGCCCGCTTCATTAAATCTTTAGCGGACGTAAAGGAATCTCTAAGCTAGGTATTGCGAAAAAACGTGAGATGGCACTGGGACAAACTCCAGAAAGACGCATTGAACCATCTGCGTATCTTGCTAACGCAAGCACCCGTGTTAGCGCGCCCCATACACAATATACCCTATATACTCCAACCGATGCCAGCCACTATGCCCTCCGTGCCGTGCTTAGCCAAGACACGGTCTATGAAGAACATCCTATCGCTTATGCGAGCAGGGCACTAACCAAGGCAGAGGTAAACTATACGATTACCGAGAAAGAGTGTCTCGCGGTACTCTGGGCCGTCGAGAAATTTAGAGGCTATTTGTTCGGAGAAACATTCACAGTGATCACTAATCACAGTAGCCTAAAATGGTTACACACGCTAAAAAACCTCATGGGCAGACTAGCAAGATGGGCCACAGCGCTGCAGGCCTATAATATGACAATCATCCACCGAAAAGGCTCACTGCACAAGATGTCAGACGCGCTCTCACGTTCCCCTACCATGGAATCATCACCAGCAGCTACCATCACCGCTATAGAGCGAGATAGCTGGTATGAAAGAAAAGTGAGCGAAATCCGAAAGTGCCCAGAGAAATATCCAGATTGGTGCATTAAAGACAATATACTATTAAAACATCGCCCAAGCGTCTACTCGGACATACTAGGCCCCGAGGAAGACGACCGGAAGATCGCCATCTCTTCCAAAGTCCGATAGCGGATAATGTTCGAGTGTCATAATACACAGACATTTGGACATTTTGGTGTTGAAAAAACACTATACAAGGTCTCTCGAAATTATTACTGGCCAGGGATGAGGCGAGATATTTACAGCTACATAAAACACTGCCCAGAATGTCAGTTATACAAACTCTCCCAGAGAGCACCAAAAGGTTTGATGACACACAGAAATGTGGAAGTGCCATGGACGAGCGTGGCCACTGACATAATGGGCCCATTTCCGGCCAGTAAAGGTCAACACCGATATCTGTTGATCTTCGAAGACCTGTTTACCAAATACGTGGAGCTTCGAGCACTCCGAAAGGCAACGGGGCAAACGATAATAAAGGCGCTAGAAGAGCTAGTTGTATTCAAATGGGGTTGCCCCAAGTTTTTAATCACTGACAATGGCACTGAGTTCACCGATAAGCTAGTCAAACAGCGACTCGACGAACTCGGAATAGTGCAACAGCTGATAGCACCATATCATGTACAGGAAAACCCAGTAGAACGGGTAAACCTAACATTCAAAGGCATGATCTCAATCTTCGTAAAAGATGATCATAAAGATTGGGATATCCACCTACACGAACTAGCCTTTGCCATGAATACCTCCGTGCATGCCAGTACTCAAGCCTCGCCAGCCTTCCTAAATTTCGGTAGAAACCCAAGGGAGATGCCCACGTATAGAAACATCCGCACAGCGAACCAACCACATCAGCCATTAACACCTGCTGACTGGCTAAATCGAATGAAGAGGCTACCCGCCATTCATGAATTAGTCAGGAAAAATCTTAGTGTGGCCAGCAAAAAAAAGGCACGCTATTATAACAAAAATAGACCAGAAGCTTCGTTCGAGGAAAACGAGACGGTTTGTAGGAGAAACCATGTATTATCATCAGGGCCGGATCGATACGCAGCAAAACTAGCACCGAAGTTTATTGCTCTATGCCGAATAGTCAGGAAAATATCCCCTGTCATGTTCGAGCTAGAAGATATGGACGACTGGAAGAAAACCTGAGTACACATTTCGGACATAAAAAAATACTATCCCCTAACGAACCATCTCGTTTCTCCACAGGTGCCTTTATCCAAGACGATGCTTCCCAACATAGGCAGAGGCAGAGGGCTGCGCCGGTCCGTGTTGACCGACCAACCGCGTCGACAAGGGGATGCCCATACTCCCAAACCAACGGGCTCAGAACCCGTAATCGCGACGCGCGAACACCTACGCGACCGCGAGCCAGCTTTCGATACGGCCAAACTGGCCCAAGCCTTACACCAGCAAGAACAAGAGAAAGGAATAGGAAACCTGATTGAGTTCAGCCCGGACTCAACTCAGGAGCTAGGTGTCGACGAACCCGGACCGAAAATAACCATATCGGTCAATGACAATTCATTTGCACTATCTTTGCTGGACGCCAGCAATTAATCCCTCGACACCCTGGAAAATACCCCCCATCTACCCCCTATCGCCACCAGCGATCGTCCGCAACGACGTAAAACTACGAAAAACGCAGAAACTGACACCATCTGCGACCATCTCGAACGACGTAAACTACCACACCATTAGGTGACGATACAGATGGCGAGCGTCCGGAACGACGTAAAACTACCGACTCCATCGAAAATACCGATGGCGAACGTCCGCAACGACGTAAAACTACGGAAAACGCAGAGGATAACATCATCTGCGACCGTCCGGAAAAACGTGAAACTACCGCAATAACATCAGGAGATGTAGCTGAAAAAGTTAGTCTGCAAAGACACAATTCTTCATCAACAACAGAAATAAAGGAACTACGAAGACCATGTAGACGTGAAGCTACGGAAAATGCACCAGAGTGCAAACGTCCGGAACGACGTGAAACTACCACATCAACATCAACAGGAACAGCAAATATGGACAAAGAGAGAAAGAAAGAAACAGACTGGATTTTCAATCGGTTTACAAGGAGATATGAGGACTTGGGCGACACAATAGCCGTGGGTTACAAGTCCGATAACGACGCATCGCACAAGACCGGACCGTTAGAAGCGTCCCGTAGACGCATTGTGGTCCACTGTAACCTACGGGACGCAATACCGTATTCGACACATCAGCAAATACGGTCAACTAGCCCCCTACCATACCGGCCAGGCCCTAAATGCCATAGGCGAATTATGCCAAAGAAACCAGCAAAAGTCGAGAAGCCAGCACCTATCGTATATGTAAGTACTCCGGAAGATGGCGAGGTTCGCCTCTACCGTGGAGACCGCTGTGCCTTTACGCGGTCCGTGGGGACACAGTGATCCGGCGAGGGCAAGAAGCGCCAAAAGTCCCCGGGCAGTATAGACGAGAAAGCGTAAGGCAAAATTAGAATTCCGACGAAATTCAAAGAAAATGATGGCCCCTATGAAGAAGGAGCCTGTGTCGGCAAAACCTCCCAGAACTCCTTATCGCGCCCAGAAAATTCAATCATAAGTCACACTGAAAACTACAGGTTAGAATACAAGAAGGGCTTTAACCCTTCAGAATTCAAGGTACAACCAGTCCCGTCGCCAGCCTCTACCGCCCTGTCGCACAGCAAGCGACGCAAGATTCCGCTTCAACTACGCCAAAAATACCAGCGCTCATGAAGTTGGCAGTCACCCCCTAGAAAAATTTGTACCCCCTAAGCGACCGCACCCATTCTACCCCGCAAGATCGTTTTCCAAACAACAGGCCGGGAAAAAGGATGTCTGCTGGAACTGCGGCACCGAAGGTCACAGGTACTCCGCCTGCCCACTACCGCGGAGTAGCAAATTTTGCTACCGCTGTGGGAATCAGACGTCAGACGTCCATACCTGCACATCCTGTCCCGAGAGACTGGCCTCCGCCGCTTCGTCTTGGAAGGCAGAGGGGTTGGGCGACAGCCCGAGGCAGTCGCCAGATGAAGGCGATAAGACGACGCGGCAGATGTCCGAGAAAGTGGAGGAAGAGAGGAAGAAGAGGCGCTAGGAAAAGCCGAGCCCCCGACAGTCGCGCAACCAAGAGTGCAAGAGATGACGGGGCAGTCCCTGCAGGAGATTGCAGGAGTAATCGGCCACGGCACACAACCGGTCCTAATCGTCATGCCGGGTGCCAACGTTTACATCAACAAGTAGATGTAAAGATACCGTCTAGCTGTTATCCCTTTATCCCCAGATTCAGATACCATTGAGATTCCCCCATGTCCCCATACCGCGATACCAGCAAAAGCAGCCGAATACACTGTTCACGAGTTATCAATACGAAGAAATAGAGCATGATATGGGTGTCTCGTAATAAGTATCGATAAAAAATTAAGACACATGCGAGCGCGGCAATGCAGCGATTAGATAGTATTATAGATTAGATAGAGCAGACAAGTAAAGAGAAGGCTACTTGCACGACCCCGCAACACTGTCCCAACGAGAGCTGAGAGGAAATGAATCACTACAGAAAAACCTCATTTACAGCCTCCAAGTTCACTACAGGAAAAGCCAACGCAGTGCAGAGAAGCTTGAGAAGATGGCCGAAGCAGGCCCCGAGCGAAGAAGAAGTGACGAGCAAGAGTCACGCAAAATAAAAACATAAACATTGCTTAGACGATAGATTAGATTAATTAGATTATAAGTTGCATATTTTTATAATTGCCTTAAATTTAGCTTATACGTTTCCTAATTGTCTTAGATTTAGCTTATACGTTCATATTTTTATAATTGCCTTAGACTTAGCTTATACGTTTTATAATTATCTTACAGTTAGTTTATACGTTTCATTTTTATAACTGTCCCAAATTTAGCGTAGTCTTAGTCATCTTTTCTGTTCGTTTCATATTAAAATAATTAGCTAGAATAGGTATTTATAGTCATAAACATTTTTTTCCCCTCTTAGGTCCCAGCGCAAAGAAGTATTCGGTTTAATTTCCCCCCACAGTATTCGGAAATTCCTGATACTGGATTGGTTAGAATCAGTGCCAAGAACTGACATTTTATTTTCGTTGTATGCACTAGAATAGGAATAAACCCTTAGTATGTAAGACTTACATAGAATTATATAGAGGCACCAGCGGACGACAACAACACCGAGAGACCACCGATGGTCATGAAAAAGGTAGAGTTTCATTTTATTTTTAGTTATAAAAATTTATAATTTTGAGTTCGGAAAAAGCACTTGAAATTCCACGCGAGCGGTTTCGATATCCATGGATCCCACTTCCTATCCCCAATCATATCCTTACCGGACGATAGACGCGCGAAGGACTTGGAAACGCGCCTCACCGTCGGTTTGGAAGGGGGAGTTTGTGACCGACCAAATGGCCGGTCCGCGATTGCAAAACCGAGCGTTCGCGCGTTACGGCGAAAATACGCGAAGCACGAGCCGCGAGAGTGCGCGACGTTCGCTCGCTAAGAAGGAAGTGCAGAGAAAGGAGGTTCACTTTCTTCCCCGAGCCGTTGAGGAGAACTGACGCATAGAGAAGAGTCGTCATCCGAAATATTTGACTCTCTTTCGATTCGGTTGCCACCTGCATCCCGGCCATTCCCACACGCACCAGCCGTGCCTATGTCGACGAAGACCTCAGCAGCAACGACTGATCTACGACCGTCTCAATGTGATCGCGCGCCATCGTTGCACGGCCGCGCGCGCGAGTGTCTAGTTGTAAACTTTACCGCGTCCTCCCTTCTTCCCCTGTCCTACCGCATCTATCCTTGTCCGCGGAACCCGCTCCATAGTGTTGGTCGCCGTCGTGCGGAGAATCTTAGGTATAATTCGCGAAGTGATATGTCGCGCGTAGATTAGGTAATATTGTGATCCGCGATTTATAATAAATAGTTGATTATATAACGTAAAACAGTTTGACTCATTCATTCGCGTTCCCAGTTCCCCGTTCCTCGTTCTCTAGTTCCAGTGACGTCGACGCCACGTGAGATACCGAAGGTAAGTAACCCGCAAAAGGTGGGTTATAATATATATATATTTATTTATATATATTATAAATCTTCATTCAAGGGACGAAAGTGATAGGACTGTTCGAGGCGCGGAAACTTCCAGCCTACCGCTTACTTGTTTATTCTTAAGAACTTAATAAAAGAAATGCACGAAATCTCTTTCTGGTATGCCGGTGTAATTACTTTTTTACTTTCAGTGTTTGTTTTCGCACTATTATTGTGTTTTTGGCCGGTTTTCACTGTCGTTTTCGCGTTGTGTCTAGTGTTTGTGTATTAATATACGGTATTGTGAAGTGTTGGATAATTGTGCGATATAATTATTTGCGCGGTTGTATATATAACGCCGTCGTATACTCAATAGATTTTTAAGCAATATATAGGTAATAATACATTTAAATTTTTTTTAAAATCCATGCAACAGTCATGTGTTATCTACATATTCCAACAAGTTTCCTTCACAAACATTTCAAATGAAATATGTCTGTAACATGAATTTTGAAATATGACAAGTGAAATGTTATGTGATGTTACTAATGAACTGAGAAAAGTAATTACTTTTCGTAATAGAACATAATTAGGTTCTATTGGGGAAATATTATAACTGAAGTATTACAGACATTTATTATATTTGTAAAGAATATGTGTGAGATAATATTACATATATATTTCCAAATTAAATCAAAAATATATTAAACGTATTGTTACATATTATACTGTTACATATAAATATATTATGCATAAATATCAAATGTTACCTTAATAGCATTTCAGTTGTCATATGACATTATATTGGGAATTAATTAAAACAATTCTGTTTTTTGTCCCACAAACTATTAAATTTAATATAAATTATGCAAAAAAAAAACAATGCCTTACTTATATAGTTACTTGGTGTGAATTGTTGAAAGTTTGCATGTGTGTTTGGCTCACTTTGTTTGCTTCTTGCTACTTCATTACATTCTTGCACCCTGTGGATGTATTTAATCAGAAATTTTCGACCAATTACAGCCATTGTGCCACAGAGATAGAAAAACCCGATATCTCGGAGATCTCTCTCTCTCTCTCTCTTTCTCTCTCTCTCTCTCTCTCTCTCTCTCTCTCTCTCACTCGCATCTTTCCTTATCATTTTAACACGGAATGCAACCTCTATGTATATATGCTCTAAGGAGTGGGAACTCCACTGGCTTATAATGGGAAACGCTTACCAAAAATTAGCCGCAACTATTAGTACTGATCTGCCCGGTACACATCGCGTTCTTGTGAATCCATCAATAGTAATGCGTGCAACAGAGAATATAAAACTAAAGTGAGTGAGGGGAAGAAAAGAAGCAAAAGTAGGTGAACAGAGATGTAGCTTTGCCCTCTTTCCACGCTCACCACATACCACCACTCGCTTTTCTTCTAATGCATGCTATTGATCAAATAATCTATTCTAAATTTAAGGTAGTGGGGACAGTGAGGTTGTTCTTTACTAACATAGAATAGTACTTTTATTATTTTTATTTTATTATTAATTTTATTTTATTTTATATTTTTATTTTTAATTTTCTGATATAATTTATTGTAGTAATAAGTTTTATTTCAGATTCTACGGGGGTGAACATAAACAAGGACTGTCTGCTTATCAGTATTTTAGCTAATATATGATATTATAAAGACTGTAAGTCCGATAAAAATATTTATTAAGTTAATTCAGAATAGTCGACATAAGTATAATTGTTAATTTTAATTCTAAAATATTTATTAAATTTTATTGATTTGAAACGAAAATATATACATTTAAAACAAATGAATATTTTGCAATTTTGAAAAAACTATGTTTTTGGAACCAAGAATTAGGTTTATTTGAATAAATTATTAGGTTTATTGAAAAATAGTTAATATTTCTTGACTTTACTAAACAGAATTACATATACGTGAACTATTAAATTAAATAAATAAATATTCGAAAATATTATATATATATATATATATATATATATATATATATATATATATATATTGTGACAGGGATCGCAAACATCACCTGCGTTGGCTATCCCACATTTATAGGCTCTCTTTCCAGTAGTAGCTGATATATGTGTGTACCTATATGAATATATAAATTTTGTATATATTTATTAATGTCATTTGTATATACGTGTGTATGAAGAATTTTGTTACAGGCTGACGAACAAACTAATTGGCAAAGAAGTAACAGAGAGAGAGAGAGAGAGAGAGAGAGAGAGAGAGAGAGAGAGAGAGAGAGAGTGAGTGAAAGAGGGGAAGGGGAAACTAGCGCCACGCGCGCGGACAATGACAATTCTGCCGTCGCGAAAGTTAGAGCCCACCCTAGAAAATGCCTGATCTCCCATTGCCTTAACCGCACCCGAATTCAAGAATTTGTAAGTTTTTCTCTGTGTCGATATGACCCGGGTGACCGAGCCCGAGCGAGTCTGCCACTCGATCGCGGCTTTGAGAGCCGCTTGCTCCAATTTCAGGGCCTGTCACCAACGCACCCGGACAACATCGGCGCACTTGTAAGTAGCAGCCCTTTTTACTCTCTGTCTCTCTCTTCCCCGCCTTCACGCGTGTCGTCTTCATGACGGCTTTCGGCCTACGATCTACGCCTTATAATATCGCTTGTACTAAGGCATCTAGAAGCTTCAAAAATATATATTTATGAATGCATTTATTAAATTTATAAAAATATATATAAATTTATTTGTTGAATTTGAGTGTATATATATAGTAACACGTGCAGAGTAAGGTTTCCTGTACGTGTTATTCCGAAATAATTAATACTAATTTCGGAAATTAGAAAAAAGAGGGAAAAAGGGAAAGAGGGAAAGAGAAAGGAGATGCGGTATAATATAATAAGTAAAAGATATAATTATATATAATACATTAAAAGGCGAACTTAGTTTCTGACTTTTCAGATGGAAAATAGGTACACGTTAGCTTAATCAAAAAAATTTCGACCATTTTCTATTACTTTTTCCCATCTTTCTGTCAATTTAGCGATTTCGTGGCGAAAGAACACAAATCCACGTACTTCTTGAACACGTCGGAAGTGCGTATCAACGAAGTCGTAGTGCATCGAGCTGAATCAGAAGGCATCTGGCGCCTTCATGTCTGGCCTACATCAAAATGTCTGGCGAGTACGCTGGGTGCGGCACCAGTTCCCATTCGTGCTCCAAGAGAGTGTTTTTGAGGGCTTTCGCAACATGTAACCGGGCGTGGTCATGCAAGAGAATGACTTTGCACTTATTGCTCGCGATTACTGATCTATGTTCGAGATATTTCTATTCAAATCATTCAGTTGGCGTTTGTATACCTCAAAGGTGACAGTTTCATTCGGTTTTAGTAGCGCTTAGTACAGCACGTCCTGTTGCTCCCACCAAATGCACAGCAATACATTTTGCCCGTGGATATTGATAATTTATTAGCGAGTTCTTTCTGCGTTTAAGCTGAGTTTTCGTCCAATAATGCTTGCAATTCACTGTCAAACTTTTTTGGTTGTCCAGAACGTTCTGTGTCATTAACGTTAGTATCTCTACGTGTAAAGCGCTGAAACCAATCTTTACATACTGTAAGCGATGGAGCTTGTTCGCCGTAACATTCTTGAAGCAATCGATAAGTTTCTGCTAGAGTTTTTTTCAAATCGTGTTCTCTTAGACCCCCACTCCCGATCCCGAATCCTGGCTTCCTCTGAAGCGTCCGGCAGCGAGAGTCGTGCCGTTACAATACTAAGAAATGTTTTTGCATCATTTTAATTACTTTTGAAATTAATGAAAAATTTATAATTATGCTTTAGCATAAAAAATTTAATTTCATGTTATTACTTTTTTCTAAACTTACTATGTGAATAGAATTAAAATTAGCCAATCTGGCCTTTCCATGAATTAAAAGAATTGAATACTTAATATTCAGGCTCAAATTAAATAGAATACATACAATCTTATACACTATATCGAGTTTCTCTATGTAGACATGTATTAGACTGAAAACATATGTTGTGAAATCTTAAATAGAGATTAAATAGAATTTAGTTCGTAATAACATTGAATTTATATTTCACATTTTTTATATTTTCATATCTAGTCATTATTTGACAGATAAAATCACTCTTTCATGACCAAATCAGGGCCCCATATTAAATAGAATTTTAATCGCTTAGGTAAGAAGAGATGGTAAGATAGGGTAAAGGAAATTAGAAATTGAAAATAAAAAGTTAAAAATACTTTAAATTGCAAAATATATACTACTTTAAAGTATTTAAAATTATATACGTGTATAGAAAGTATACTAAAAATATATAAATATACCAAAATATATAAGTATATAGATATACTAAATGTACTAATATGTAATATAAACTATATAAACTTATAGAAAGCAGTTGTTTCAAAAACTTCATTGTTAAAAAAATAACCAATTAGAAACTGCTCTGTTTTTTCTATCCTCACCCACCGGAGTACGAAACGAATACTAAGTTAGATATGTCGATTTTTCCAATTATAACAAAATTTTTAATTGAAAACTTTATACCATTGCTAATGTTTGGCAACAACATAAGAATAGGTATTTTTTAGGTCATTGATGACGAATCTGGCATTAGAGTTAATAAATCCACTCATCTCGCGACGCTAAAAACATGTGTATTTTTATTCAACAAGCTTTATTTAAAATTACCTGTTTTCTTTAGTTATTATACAATTATTTTTTTATTGATTTTAATTTAGAATCATATATAATTTTCCGAAGAAGTAAAACTATACGTATGGTGTATATGGCGTATACCATCAAATCTTAAGGATTTGATGGTTCGGTGAAAATCGTAATACATGAAATGGCAAATGCGTGGAGCACCAGGACCTACTCAGATATCATGCTAGCAGCACAAGTTACCTACTTCCAGAATTTATAAGTTTATCTAAACCTAGAATTTATAATTCTTATAAATTTCTCTCTGTAATTATGCTGGTGAAAAAGGCTTAGAAATATGACTCAATAATCAAGAAAAGGTTCATTAGCCTTATTTGTGCTCTATTCATCTGCCTTTACCAATTTGAAAATATTGCGAGGTACATCCGTGACAAACGTCTTAGTTTATGATCGACATTCTTTTGCTGGAATTGAGTCTGAACGCGACGCTAGTAATACTTACAGAGTGAACGATTTTTATCTAGAATGGTACTTTATGCATTGTGGGGGATTGCAGATATAGTGTTTAGACTTCTGATCTGGAGTTTACAAACTTAATTTTTCTGTATCTCTGTAGTGTACCCCCTGCTGATCGGCGCACACATGACCAAGGCACAGAAATCTTGATATTCATTTGTTGGGATATTGAGATACTAAGACAAAGCAGAGTGTAATATTAATCACGTCTTTATTGCGTCTAATCCTTACAGCGCGTCTCAGAGAACTGGCGCGTGACGAGGCAGCTGCAGGCTGTCGCTCGAAGCGCGCTTACTCACACACATGTATCGTCGTCAGCTGGATGGAAGTGCGTCAAGCTAACGTCTCTACATCCAATATCATTATTATTATTATAGACTGAATTCACGAAATATTTTTTGGTGCCCTGTATCTATGTTCGACTTTAAATATATAGTACTTCTATAGATGAATAATATATACAGTGGATAACTTAATAAAAAGTCCAAATTATGCTTTGTGCATTATTTTGTTTCTCTAAGAACTTTCTGAACAAGCATTTATCGCGAAATAATCATTAGAATATTGCGTGATGAGAAGTATGCGCTCAAATTTTGTAGATATCGTTTGAATCGTTTATTCAGATTTATATGTTTTAGTACAATTACCTTGCTTTATATTTATTCATGTATCGCTTAAATTTTTAATAATAATTTTACAGTAAATTTATCATATGTCTACTAAATTATCGGTGTGCTCAAATTGCTCACTTAGTTGAAAACAAAATTGATAAATACATGAATAAATGAATACCAATATTATCACGTCACGAATTGAAATGGTTCGAGGTATATGATCAGAAACGCAGTAAGCGCACGCAGATCTCGACTTCAAATACGCCTAATATTCCAAAATTAATATCTAAAGATTGGAATAGTTTCGTTTAGTCTGTTCGAATCGTTCATGGTATTTGCCACATTGCGCCGTTAAATTAATAAACAATTTCTGATGGTATTCGATGCCTTGCGAGGAACGCGCGATCACTTTTGCTTAAATGATTTTTTAATAGTCGGAGACGCACTTTAGCATTATCTGTCACTAATTTTATTAAACTGACGTCAATACAAATTTGTGTCCCGATAACTGTTTAAGACCTTCGTAGAATCGAGTAGGTACCGAATAATCGCGAATCACCCATAGCATATCGCCTAAAAACGGTCACTTACGAGATCATGAGCATGCCGTATTTTGCAAATGTATGTCCATAATACGTTTACAGGCGCAGATGGACTCTCTACTGGCTTACAATATAGAATAATGCTATCTGCTAAAATCAGCCGATATTACATTGGATAAATGAGCTGTTGATCATTCGCAGTTTCTCCCATTTTATTCGAAAGGGGATAATCTTCCGATATCCAAGAACTATACTGAAGTTGTCCGACCCAAGACGATTTTCAGTTTAGCACTCTCCAATAAAAGTAGCTATCTGACACAATGTAAGGAAGATTCTACTATTTAAACAAAGCGCACTTATTCTATCCTTTATGTTGGCTTTCTCCGGTAACAATTACAACCAAGCTAATAATGCAAAGTCTTTGGATTAATAAGGGTGGTTGGTGTGAACCATTTCAAAAAGGGCCTTTATGAACATACTCTCACGTTCGAAGAATTCAATAACGTAATTATTGAGATCAAAGAGTATTTAAACACTCGATCATTATGTATTTTGACTTCTGATGTTGAAGATTTGCATGTTTAACTTCGGCTTACTTCTTCATAGGATAAAATTCAGGATTGGTCTCGGATAAAGAATCTTGGCTGGTGCCTTAAAATCGTTTAAGTAGGATGGAGTTAATGTTAGGACTATGGACGCAGTTTTGAAGACGATAGCGAAAAGAAAACATTTTGGGAGTAGGTTAGTTGTTTTAGGAGACAATCGTTATCCTTCTGCTAAATAACTATGGGAAAATATTTTTGGAATATATCCCGGCCTAGACGAACACGTACATATTATGAGCATACAACCGCCTCCAATAGTTGCATTCAGCATAATGCACAGATGTGTCCATTTATAAAGCATGAATAATAAAAAATAATAAATAGTAAAAATGAATATACATATAAATGCCCAGAAAATACCAGGGACGTTATACTAGACATTTATATAAATATATATATACACGAGGTCAGACAACTAAGTAATGCGACTGATTTTATTTTTCGGCCTGTGGTAACATTGCGAACCTGTAACTCAGCCACCGAACTAGTAGATTCCTACTCTCTCAATTGAGACCTTGACGACCCTTGTACGATTATATCTTAGCCAGCTGTTTCGTGTTTTATAACAACGCGCGAGTAGTGCATATCATGAAAATGGAACAGAGAAATTAAGAGTAACGGTGCGCGATAAAATTTTGTGCGAAACTCGGCGAAATCGCGACAGAAACTTATGAAAAAGTGCTTAAAGTGTATGGTAGTGATACCCTGAGTCGTAGTCAAGTGCTTCGGTGGCATGCCGATTTTAAAAAAGGCCGTGAGAGTGTCAAAGATGAGGCGCGAAGCGGAAGGCCAATTCAAATGCGAGACGACGTGAATGCGCGGCGCAGCCGCGCCCTTGTTCGTCAAGATCGGCGACTAACCATTCGAATGTTGACTGACCAGTTGAATATTAACCGGGAAACAGTTAGAAAGATTTTAACGGAAGATTTCGCCATGAAAAAACTGTGCGCTCAGATGGTACCGAAGAACCTTTCAATACTACGCAGAGTTGTTCTACCGTTTCAACAATGAAGTAAAAAATAAATGACGTCACTTGGTAAACAAAAAATCTTGTTTCACCATAAAAAAGTCGCTCTGATTCCTAATCGAAGAAATAAAACTTAACAGGTGCACACGAAAGACGTGTGTTCCACATCGTCATATGCCCATCCGCAGTACTTGCATTGTTATCGAGTTATCCTCTTCATCCTGCAGAGGTATTTATGAAAATACCCGTTCCCGGACATTATTGCTGTTATTATTATGATTATTATTATTTGACTGAATTCGTGAAACTTATGGAAGAGTTTATTACCATTACGGGGAAGCTTGGAATTACTAATAAGTCAAGGCAATTTGAAGAAATGATTTATTATTGACAAGTTACATATGTGTTCATTCAAGAAATAAATTACGATGTGCTCTTTATTCTAAAGTTTAGAACTTACAATTCAAGCTTATTCTCTTAGATAAATTAAATCAATAATATATAGTTTCTCTATGATCTATTTCCAATTATTATGATAATTCCATAAATCCAATGACTGAACATAGATTTATGTACAAAAAAAGTACTTTTTTAAAATATATAGTTAGAACTTATATGGAGAGGCTCTAGCACATGAATGAGAGATTGGTTCCAGATTAAGTGTCGTGACTCTGATAAGTTTTAGGATCTAACGTTGTATTTGTGTTAAAATATAGTACTTTCGTTCTTCTAATTAATTACGCAAATCATCTAAGTAATGACTAATTACGTAAATTAATCTAAGTAAATTACTAATTAATCAAATGAGATATGCTGTTCAGTTAGATTAATTGTTTTGAATTAATTGTTATGAATTACATTTCAATCAAAAAAGTTCTAATGAACTTATGTTTCGAATTAAAAATTATACATATGTCGACTGTTTTTAATGAAATTAATAAATATTTTTATCAATCATATCTTTATAATATAATATATTATTCTAAAATAATGACAGTTAGACTTCTTTGTTTATGACCACCCTCGATGAATCTGAAATAGAAATGACTACTAAAAATAAATTAGATTAAGAATTAAAAATAATAAAAATAATTATAAAATAAAAATAATGAAAATAAACATTAGTCTATGTTACTAAAGGACAACCAGACTACCCCCACCAGTCAGTTTCTATTTAGAAAATTATTGAATTTAATTGAAGAGAATTGCGTACTTTGGATAAGTTCAACATCTTCAGAATGGGAATGTGAAATTGTAGAGGGATCATTTTGGATGTAATTCGAGCTACTTCTGCAATCTGGATAATATCTATCACTCATATGTGAGCCCATCCTTCTGGGTTTGTATTTAATTATCGTTGACGCCGGATATTTTACATATAATTATAAATATTTTATATGAAACTTTTAGTGCTTAATCATAATTATCTCAAAAATGGTTTATGTACGAAAAGCAAATTTTAACTCTACTAAAAAAAAGACAATTTGAAATTATTTATTCAGTATGACCATTTTTACAATAAATGTATAGTATAATTATTGTATATAGATTTCAATATTTACTTTGTCATACATTCCATTTGGATGAATGCTGATGTTTGAAAACCTTCTATAGGAACTAGTCAGCCTCAGTCAATTAATTTATTTCTTGCAATATATTATAGCTAGAGGTATAAACATAATTTAACTTTCAAACAAATAGAATACTAATATATCGGTTAGCATGCTCAGACACTACACACACTACACACTACACACACACACACACACACACACACACACACACACACACACACACACACACACACACACACACACACACACACACACACACACACACACACACACACACACACACATTGTTTCCACCCAACATGCTGTCTATCACTTTCATTTTTATAATTTACTCATTGCATAATCTTTTTACACGGACCACAAGTAAAACAGAAATTCGATGTTTAATTGCAATATTTTTTAGCTATTAACCATCAGTATTCGTAAAAAAAAGTAGCAAACGTCAAGGTATCATATTCTAGAATTAAAATAAATATTAACAAATTAATGACAGCTTTAGCATCACCATTACTTCCAATCTTGTTAGGAAAAATATTTAGTAGGTTGCTGTAAATAGACAAATAAATGTTGCCTGTCAAAATTCAAATTAAGTGATGAATTACAAGAACAAAACTGAGAGGAGAAATATTTGTATGATGAAGAACGCCGAGAATTAATAACGAAATATACGAACGAATGTTAATTATTTCATAATAAATTGATCTGTCATTTTTTAATTTTAAAATTCAAACGTTGGTAATAATCATTTCTGTTTTTATAACTTGAGTGGACGGATTGCTGATAACATCTGCGCTGCTGTTTAATCATTCAAAGATAGCATCTTATTCTCAGGAATGGTTGGACTAGCGATGGAAGGGGCAGTACTCGCACGCCTTGAAGCTCCGGATTCTCGAAGAGCCTCATCGAAACTCTGCGTCGAGTTACTGCGCGAAGGAGTGACTCTACCCTGCAAATAAAAACAGACAAATAATAGCTAGTATGACAGCATTGGGAATCTATTATTTTATTTTTTAACTCGAGATATAGCTAAAAAGAGATAATAGTACGAATGGTTTTAAGATTACTTTTACTGAATCAGTGACTATTCAACAAGAATAGTTAGTTTTAAAAGTATTTATATTTTCATTTATACGTATTTATGTAAACTATAATATTGCATCCAAAGAAGAAACGTTTAAGACATAATGTATGTTCAATATGGTATTGGATGTAACATAGATTTGTTCACAATTTCTTTTAATTTTTAATACTGTTTAACATTGACAAATAGTTCACTCGTTATCAAATTTAATAGTCAATCAATAAAGATCGAGATAAAGGACTCTTCTAAGGAACGAAAAATACTCCATTTTTGTGCTATTAATGTAATAATATAAATTTTTTGATGATATATTTTTACAAAAAAGTTTTCATACAATATATTCCTTTAACTCTTAAAGTGACGTCTTTTTAAGTTTATAATTGGATATATTCCTCAAAAATACAATCAATTATTATCTCATGTATTGATTTTGTTTTTTCATAGAAATTCGAACCTGAAAATATTTAATATAAAACTACCCCATTTATTACAGCAGAATGAAGTGCGGTATTACGATCTTGAAAAATAAATTTGGAATGTTTGTAAATATTAAACTTTAAAATACATTATTGATTCCATAAAATTGATGTTTTTATTTGTAAAAAAATTGAGAGATCAAATATCAGTTGCACGCGAATAATGCACATTTTTATTTTCTATTGTTGGCGAAAAATATTCATATAAATTAATATATTGTAGGGATAAGGAAGTCAGTTTACATTCTTGATGTATTGTTTAATAGAAAACATAAGTTTAAATTGGATTAAAAAATAATTATTTTAATAATTTGCTTAAGCAATTTATTTTAAAATACGAGTAATTTTATAATAATAATGAATTTAAAAACAGTAAACAGGTACACATTCAATGATACTTTTTCCTGATATTCACAATTATACATTTTGAATTAAGGCCTAAACAGAATTTTTATTTTACAATACTATTTCTCTTGTTACGCTGTTATTTATAATAATTCGACATTTTATTTTATTAAAAAAAGTAGTACGTGTTCAAAATGACGAATTGCTTCCATTAGAATTTTATTATATGAATTATTGTTGTAAACTTTTATGTGATGAAGTATAATCGCTGAAAAATATTTTGAAAAACCTTCTGCCTAGACACTAATGGATACATACATGTTGAAAATCTTCACATTTCCTTTATATTAATAAATTTGAGTAAGAAATCGATATAGAAATACAGCTGAGGTAGTCTTCATTTTCTGCAAGTATATTTAACCTTCAGTAGAATTCGAGAGTAGAGTCTTAAGAGGTCTTTACGGTCTGACAAGGGAAGGATTATAAGAAGAAGAGATATGCTCAAATTTGATATATCAATCGTATATAGAAGAGTGGTGTTTTTACATTTTTATTGTCAATTATTACGAATGTATGGTAAGTATGTTAGGAATCGTTTTGTGCGTTGAATAATCACTCAGTCAACCTCAAATGTACTATAGCTCTGTTATGTTTTCTTTTCGATGACTCCGCCATCGATTGCTTTAGTAAAAAATAAAATATCCGTATTTTTTTGTTTCACGAACTGATTGTTTCAAATCAAAGCTTAAACTAATCAAACAAACAAATACCAAGTCCATTTTTCTGATCTTATCGTAGGTAGTAAAGAATAGCAATGTTGGTTATGAAGATCGACTTCTCCCATATAAATATTATACTTGGAAAAAACTTGAGGAAATAAAATTGTTTTCTTAGCCTAGTCATACCAGCTCTTCATGAGGGCCTTTGATTTATCACTAAAGCCTGTCCTAGTAAGTATAAATACAGGGTCTGAATCCATCACCGTCATATAATTCAATTTAGAATTTTTCTTGTGAACTAATAAGCACGTCCCCCAGTCAGATTTTTTTGTTATGTCTAGTTTGTTTTTTATACGATATTGTCTAACAATAACTGTTGCCGATAATCCTGTGTTTTTTAAATGAATAAGTTATGAACAATTTATTAAAATATACATGGTATTTGCACAAGTGTTGAGATGGAGTAGTGACGAATAATTTCTATAATAACTTTATAACTACTCTTGATCCTTAACATATTTTTTGCAATAGATTTGACAAATCTATGCCGACTGCACCAGTTGTAAATGTCACAATCGTAAATATAACCATCACTAGAACAAAGAGACCATAGCTTTATTCCAAACTTGATCGGCTTATTTCTTATGCCGTTTTAAAACATTTCTAAAAACATTGCACCATAGCTTTATCAATCGAAAAACTAGAGAAAAAAAAAGACAAATTTAATTATATTCTCTTGAAATAAATTATACAATGTACGTATTTTCCACACTGTATCGTTTCCATCATGATCTTGAACTTTATAGAATGTAATGTTTTCTTTATTTCACAGAACCTATTCCTTGACTTAACATTTGCAATTACTGGACAGATAATAATTGACGACTTTGACCAATAATCTTTCTGTCGTTTTCTCGAGTTAATAATACTGACCATAACAACAGTTATAAATTTATTTAAATCTGTCATACTCAAATTTAATCCAATTTCGGAAGATGCTTCTATTATACAATTTTTCATCGACAAAGAAAAAAACTTTTCAAAAATTTGTAAAATTTATGAAATTTCAAATGTTTGATAGGAGTTGTATCGACTATGCCATTATCATTATCGTTGCCCTCATAATTGTAGACAGTATTTATCCACTCCTAGACATAATTAAACTCTAATAGTTTTTGTTTGGAGGTGTACAAATTCCTTAAATATTCGTAAGAACCTGGGAGAACAGGCTCAGAAGAAATATCTTCTTCATCATCAGAATTACTGTTATCAGGGTACATTTCATGTTCATTTTGAATAAATACAATGTTTACTTATTCCTTATCTTTAATATTATCTTCGTCATCAATATTTGACAAATCATGGATTTGCAGTGTTGTCATTTTGTCAAGTAAGCAAAATCAATGCAATAATATAAGTAATAAAGAAAAGTAAAGCAAAGTAAGATTTCTTGCATATTTCATAAAAATTACATGACCGCCATTTATGGGAAAGATTCTGTATACTGCATAAAATTTGCATGTTTTGACTCTAATTTTTCGATTGATGAAGCTATGGTGAAATGTTTTTAGAAATGTTTTAAAACGGTATAAGAAATAAGCCGATCAGGTTTGGAATAAAGCTATGGATTCTTTGTTCTAGCGATGGTTATATTTACGACTGTGACATTTACACTGGTGCAGCCGGCATAGATTTGTCAAATTCCTTGCAAAAAGTATGTTTAGAATCAAGAGTACTTATAAAGTTATTACATAAATTATTGGTCACTATTCCATCTCAACACTTCTGAAAATATCATGTATATGTTGATAACTTTTTCACCTGACTTGATCTACTTATTCATTTAAAACACGTGCGATTATCGGTAATAGCTACTGTTAGACAAATTCATGTAAAATAGAAATTAGAAATGACAAAAAAATCTGACTGAGGGTCATGTTTAGTAGTTCACGAGAGAAAATCTAAATTAAATTATATAATGGTAATGGACTTAAAGCCTGTATCTACACTTAGTACAGGCTTTAATGATGAATAAAACGCCCCCACGAACAGCTGGCATGAACAGGCAAACAAAACAATTTTATTTCCTCAAGCTTTTTCCAACTATAATAGTTATATATGAGGAGTCGATCTGCATGGCCAACATTGCAATTCCTTATTACCCACGATAAGATAAAAAAATGGACTTGGTGTTTGTGTGATCAATTGATTCAAGCCTCGATTGCCAATTCAATAGTAATATACAACAAATTACATTCAGAAGAAAAAAAGGAAGTAAGATATAGGATAAGATCTTTGTCAATATTACATAGATAGTTTTGTTGAATCGAGATCAAAAAGGCGAAAAAGTATGACACTTATAACAGAAACTTTGACAGTCATTCATAAAATGAAAATTGTATTACTAACAAAATGTTCTGAAAAAACTGGCAAAAACTCATTCTAAAACAAGCCGCTGAGCGGTGTCTTATTTTTTCCGTAGAATCGATTATTACTATTAGTTTTTTTAAATTCGTAACTTTTTGCTAATTTATTTCACCAATTAGTGCCGATACGGACATTTTTAGATACTCGATATTTTCTGGCTGATCTAAAAAAAAACGAGATCAAAACATGTTTCTATAGGTAATTTGGCTGCTCTATTGGTTCCTGAGGTCAGTTTGATCTATATGTAATAATATTTTTAAAGGGGTAGTTTTTTCCCTTGAATATTCTAAGCATTTTAAGACTGTATTTGTTGCTGCAAGACAATAATGTTAATGGATATAACTGTACAAATGATTTCAAATCAATATTTTGATGCTACATCATAGTTTTTCTAAACAAAGTGGAAGCTTTTGAAATGAATTATTTTTTTCAACAGAATTGAAACAGTATATTCTTGAGCCAACTGGGGAAAATAATTTTCAACTGCCATTAGAGAAATTCGATATTCTTATCGGTAGATTAAGCACTTCTATTAATATAAAATGGACTTGGAATGATTTTTTACTACTCATAGAGGTATCAATCTCCAATGCTTTTGTACTTTAAAAATCATGCGTAAAAGATGGGAAAAGTGACGGTAGAGAATTTTCTTCAAATATTGCAATGCTATATTTGAGAAAAGCATCCATGACGAAGTGTTCTCTCAAATTAATCAATAGTTCCCTTCGAAGGCAGTGTAATATCTGTATAAGAAAATAGAATCATATTGTTTTGATTATAAAACACACGAGATCAGACAATTAAGTAATGCGACAGATTTTATTTCTCGGCCTGTGGCAACATTGCGAACTGGTAACTCCGCCATCGTAATAGTAGATTCCTACTCTCTCAATTCAGATCGTGACGAATCTTGTACGACCATTTCTTTCTGAACTGTTTACTGTTTTCTAACAACGCATGAGTAGTGCATGTCACGAAAATCGAACAGAGAAACTAAGAGCAACGGCGCGTGATAAAATTTTGTACGAAACTCAGCGAAACCGCGACAGAAACTTATGAAAAAGTACTTAAAGTGTATAGTAGTGATGCCTTGGGTCGTAGTTAAGTGCTTCGGTGGCATGCCGATTTTAAAAAAGGACGTGAGAGCCTCAAAGACGAGGCGCGGAGAATGATCAAGTCCATAGTGAAAACCATGTTCATTTGTTTCTTCGACAGCAAAAGGGTGGTCATATAATTTACAAAGAGTTTATATCACCTAGACAAACCGTAAATCAAGTATTCTACCGCAATGTGCTCGAAAATTACGGAAAAGGGTGCTCAGAGTACGTCCTCGTGCGTTTAATGTACCTCAGTTTTTAGTATCTAAAGGCATCGTAACGTTACCACAACTGCCCTATTCACCGGACATGTCACCCTGCGACTTTTTCCTATTTCCCCTATTTGAAAAAATTCGTCAAAGGTCGATATTTTGACTCCGTTGAAGACATTCAAGAATCTGTGACGAGGGGACTCGAGAGGTCCCAAAAAAAGTGTTCTAGAATTGTTACTAAAACTGTAAAATTCACTGGAATAAAGTGTATAGATGCGAAAGGAGAATACTGTCAACAACAAATAAAATCTTTCAAGCAGTGAAAGACATTGTGTTAAAAAATTATTGGTATATCGATTAGCTCATGCCATGCTATTTTTTAAGATATTTTGAGCATGCATCGTGTGTCAGCGAAATTCGTTCTAAAAGTGCTTAATTTTGATCAAAAGAACTATCGTATGACCATAGCTCAGGAAATGTTCATTGAAGTTAAAAGTGACGATTCTTTTCTTAAAAGGGTTATAATTGATGATGAATCGTGGTTGTGTATGATGTCGAAACCAAAGCCTAATCATTCCAGTGGAAGAGCCTAGAAGAACCAAGACCAAAGAAAGCACATAAAGTTCGATCAAATGTCAAGGTTTTGCTCACTGTCTTGTTTGATTACCGTGGAGTCCTGGAAATACATCAGAAATTCTTACAACAAGGTCGTACGGTCGAGAAGGAGTACTATCTTGAAGTTATGCGCCGATTGCGAGAGGCAATACGCAGAAAACGTTCGGAACTTTGAAAAAACAATTCGTGACTTTTACATCACCATAATGCACCTGTTCATTCATTGTTGCTTATTGCTCAAACCGAAACCCCAGTCATGCCTCAACCTTCATATTCACCAGGTTTGGCATCCAGTGATTTTTTCTTTCACCAAGATTTTTTAATCATTTAATGGGCCTTTTTAGACCCATGAAAGGATATCGATTTCCAACGATTGAGATGATAAAAACTGCACCGCTGAAAGAATACAAGGCTATACCAAAGAATGCTTATCAGAAGAGCTTCAATGATTGGAAAAAGCATTAGCACAATTGTATTATATCTGAGGGAGTTACTTTGAAAGGGAGAACATAAGTATTGCTTAATAAATATTTTTTCAGAAAACCAAAGTCACCTTATTTGAACACACCTCGTACATATAATCATAATTCTATAATAAGCTACGTAATATTATAAGTTATCTTGTGATCTACGTGATAATATAAGGTATTGCAAGATATGTTAGTTGCTGTTTTTCATAAGCACCTATCTAAATATACGAAGTCGGTTTCAACAATTCACAGACTTTTTAAGCAGGGTTTCTCCAATGACACCACCTGGTTGTGATTATGTTCGTTCAAGTGGAATATTTACATTCTGTCGATATTTTCAAACATTTGGATGAAAAAAAGAAAAAAAATAAGATGAAAGAAAATTGTTTCTTGGTTGAAAAATGAGCATTCAGCAAAGAGCTAACATCAAGTTTTGTTTTAAACTAGGAAAAACTTTTACAGAAACACATCAAATAATGCAGCAAGTTTATGGTAGTAATTGTTCAACTCGTGAAACAATTAATGTGTGGTTTCAGCATTTCCAAGGCGGCAGGGAAGACCTCAATGAAGAAGAACGTTCGAATTGGCCGAGAGAAGCGGTAAGCGAAAGAAACATCGAGAAAGCATCTTAATTCATAAAAAAGAGCCGAAATCGTCTCTGCGTTACAAAAAAGTGGAATGAAATTTGTCATCAGCATCGATTCATCGCATTTTGACCAAGTATTTGAACCTCCGAAAGGTTTGTTCGCGCTTGGCTCCACACAAATTCATTGAGGCTCAAAAAGCGCTTCGAATTCAACATTCTAAAGACATTATTCGAGAAACCAAAAGGGACCAAAACTATATTTATTCTGTCGTAAGTAGTAAAGAGACCTGATATTTTCAATATGATCCCGAAACCTAACATTCAAGTGCTGAATAAAGCTCCGATGAACATAAATATGAAAAAATCGCGCTTGGAGAAATTGAAAATTAAAACAATGCTTATCTTCGCTTTTTACGATTTCATGCGCATTATTCGTCAGAAATTAGTTGCCTCAGGTAAAAAAATTAATGTTGTGTATTATCCTGGTATTATCAAAGGTTTGCTTACCCGAATTGGTCATGTATGGCCAGAAAATCGGGAAAGTGGAAGCTGGTGTTTGTTGCATGATAATGCACGGACCGATTATCGACATTAAGTGACTGATTTTTTTTATCAAAAATGGCATTCTGATGGTCAATCACTCACAATATTCACCTGATATGGCAAGAAAGGAGCAGATAGTTTTCAAATTGGGTAGTCCACGTATATTTATAAGCAACGACAGTAGGTGATTAATTTGGAGAGAATTTCGAAATGTTTGGATAGATGAAAAGATAAAAAATAGAACAACGCATGCATACTCGCTACAGTATATTCCTTGAAATCGCATTAAGACACTAATCAAAGGTATACTTATACAATATACAAATATATCTTGAAACACAAGGAACACATATAAGCGAAACAGTATGTACATACAATTCAGCTACATATGATAGTACAGGGTATTAGTCAAGTTACCTGAGTTTCGGACACGAATTTACAGGAAATCACGATCAACATTTGAAAATCGCATAAAATGCATGCATGAAGTATTTGTGTCGACAAAAGCTTTCCGATTTTTTTCGTATTAATTAATTATTTAACTTAAATTAATTAAATGTTAAGTAATTCATTTGTAGGAAGGTCAAGCAATAAGTATAGATAAAAATGTTTTGAAACATCAAAATATACTATTCAGTAAAATCAACTATAAAAATTCAAAATTATGTACAAAATTTTGCAGGCCGTTATATTTATAGAAATAATATTACTAGTAATCTCAATTTGGAGAACAGATACTGGCGAAATAATCACAATAATGATATGCAACTGGTTAGAACGCATGCAAACGACTAAGAAAACTATGTCGTGATACAAATTTTTTCTTATAAATTTATGTGAATATTGTAATTATTTTAATCAAAAAAATACAAATCAAAAAAAGCGAAAAATATTGACTAACTAAGAAATACGAAAGATGCAAATGAAATCAAGCGCAATGTACAAATTAAGAAATGTTATAATAGTCTCAAAATCATATTACATTACGTCTATGAAGAAACTGAATATCGTTAATCATGAATGCTTTACATAAATAATAAATTCAAAAATTTGTGCAATGTTATCGAAATTTACAACATAGTTAATTATGATCAAGTATTTTACAAGATCACTTTTTTAGCAGTCGCTTACATCGCTTTGTTCAATGGACATAACAAAATATACATGAACTCCCCGCACTAAATTTGGTCGAAGATTTTAAAATGGCTCTTTGGTCTTAACTTCGTGGTTTTGACTAGAAAGAGTTGTCTTACATGAAATGAGTTCATAACATTTTTGTAAATGTGATAGTCGATCATGACATTTATGTAAGACATATATAATGTTTGGTCTAACTATTAAGTGTACAACTTTACTTCTATCATTTTGCAATAAATGGCTGTTGTGGTAAGTGGTAGTCGAAATAAATAGATTATAGATGTCATACAATAAGCTTAGGTATTTGCAAACATAACCT
This sequence comes from Sycobia sp. Sy_11, assembly GCA_018907035.1. NCBI lineage: Eukaryota > Metazoa > Arthropoda > Insecta > Hymenoptera > Epichrysomallidae > Sycobia > Sycobia sp. Sy_11. The sequence goes on along the minus strand of JACCIC010000017.1, from coordinate 3,331,129 downwards.
CATCGAAATATTAGTCGATTTCTATCTGCATCATATAGTTATTCTCAATTAAACATATCAGCTTGCGAGCCAAAATCTCGAAATAGGAAGTTCTACCGTATCCGTCGTATTCTCCAGATGTTGCTTCATCAGACTACCACTTGTTTCGATCAATGGCACGCGGCTTGGTTGACCAGCACTTCCGCTCTTATGAAGAAGGAAAAAATTGAATCGATTCGTGGACCGCTTCAAAAGATGACCTGTTTTTTCAACGCAGGATTCGTACGCTGCCCGAAAGATTAGTGAAAGTAGTGATCAGCGATGGATAATACTTTGAATTATAAATGTATAAATAGTTTTTTACAGTAAAGCCTCGAATTTCGGAAAAAAAACGGCAGAAGCAAAGTTAATACATGAAATGATCTTTACTACTATATATATAGTAGTAACAGGGTTTCGAATGCCTAACAAACTAAAAACGGTTCTGGTAACTTACCTTCGTATTGAGGCCGCAATCTACAATCTACAGATGATAATGAAATAAATTAAACATCGCTGCCACAATATCTCCTATCATGAATAGAAAAATATAAATATTTACATTAATATTATTATTATTTCAATAATATTATTTCTAACACATATCTCTCTCTTTTGCTATTTTTGTATATAATATAATTATTCTCATGATGATTACAAATTTTATTACTCGGACAGACATCAGTTTGGTTCACTGACTTCAATTATTTATAATAAATAAATAAATAGATAATTAATTAAATATCTAATTGTATATTTAGGTAAGAATACAGTGGAGGCAGCATTGTCTAATAAAGCTATGTTTTGGATTCACTAGATTGACAACAATTAGGTTCTAATATTTATTAATTAATATTTTGATTAAGAATATTTATATGAACTTGGTGAAACTTATTAATTTATTAAAATTTTTATAATAGTAAAAATTGATAAATATTTAATTTCAGCACTTCACCTACCTATATGTGCACTTGCAATTTTTTCTTTGAGCTACAAGCAGTTATATTCTAATAAAGTTTTATTGAAATGAATTATTATTCACAGTAAAAATTCGGAAAACGTACATGTAGTTATTGTCTATTAGTTTAAATGGTTTTATTCTCCATCGGCAGACATCGCGTTGGCGCAAAAGAATAAACATTCGGTATGCATTACCCCGTTTTATTACGCGGTCTACGCTTAGACATACGGTCACGCACACAGATATATTTTACTTGCGTGTGTGCGATTTCCACTCGAATCGACGCTCCCTCACTTACGGATATATAATTTATACACACAGTAAATGTTTTTATAAAGTATATTGTGGTCACCCTAGCCAATTACTTAACATAATAATTGGCCGGAAATTATTGAAACGGTATTTTTAGAAAATTTTAAATTACTCTTAGTAAATAAATTAATCAAGGAGTTAATTAATCATTCCTATCGCGACAATCTAAAGCAGCTGATGGGCAGTAATATTCGGATCTACTCTTCTCTTGATGACCAAGGTAACGTATTTCAATTCTTACTTTAATTTAGACTTGTCCTTCGAGAATATCCTTCCCTCGGTACGTGGGAATTGTAGAACTCCACTAGAATATATATATATATATATATATATATATATATATATATATATATATATATAAAGGAATAAAAAGCAAGAATGCTAGTAATCACTAAACAAACTCGGTTAGCCTTACTCTATGAAGCTCAAGATATCTGGAAACTATCTACAGATCTTTTCTCCCTCCTCTATATTCGCGAGTTCTCAATCGTAGCAACACCTAACCGCTCCTTTCTCTCGCGAACAGTACCTTGCTTAGAAGGTTTCCCATTTTAACATACCACCCCTGATATCTCTTTAGATATGAAATGTAGCGAAGAATGATACAGACAATAGTTCTAGGACAAGTTGTAGGATTCGAAAGGAGCCATTTGAAAATGACCTTGTCACTGAAATGCATTTTCAAGGTCAAACCAAGATCAAGTTTAGTTTTTTTTAATAGAAACATATATTTTTTATATCATATTCGGATTTTGTGATAAGAAATATATATCTTTTGTATGAAACATTTTTTTTCGTGTGCTTGATTTCTCGCTAGAAGACATTCAGCTTTGTCTTTTTCGTAAAGATTCGTAATCACCAATCCTTAAAACTTAAATACTCAGACTAACTTTCACAAAAGTACAAAATATTAGAATACGAAACATGATTGTTTTCACGAATGTTCCAGTTTTTTCCGACCGTACAAGTCTTCGTAAGACCGGTCGATATGTAAAGTCTTATTCTTGATAAGGCTTGGAAATTCTCACAGCTCCTCCATGCTTATCATCATTAGGTTTTCATCGACTTTGAAAATCTGAATTTCGGAGCAGAAAAATATTTACAACAACTTATTTCTAAAAGAATTGAGAATTTCCTAAAAAATTCTACCGCAGTAGAAAAAAAGTTGACTACTTACGAGTAGAGATTGTCAATATGATCAAGATTCTTGGACAATGTAACGATAATTACAGGGCTGTGGCGAGGTTGTACTCTAAAAGATATTCAAATGCTCGTCATCCTATTAAGATGACTATTAGACTTTTTACGGTAAGAGCTCAACAAAGTAACCTCAGAAGGCACAGGCGACAGAGGGGCCCAAGAGAGCATATTGCGCTTGGGGTTCGCGCTATTATTGCCGAGGATCCTCATATTTCGACGCGTTAAATTCAAAGAACGCATGGAGTATCCAGATCAACAGTTTCCGTACATTTCGTCATTTTAGATTCCATCTATATCACTTGCGCCTGATACAACATGCCATTGAGTCAGGTGATGTTGCCAGGCGACTTGTATTCTGTCAGTGGGTGGTAACACAAATGGATAGAGACCCATTTTTCTTTGATTGTACTCTTTACAGACGAGGCAAAGTTCTAGATTTCTTCTTGTGGGGAGCTCTAAAACAAAGAGTCCACGCGAAATGTCCAACGACGGTACAAAATATAGTGGATAGGATTGTAGCAGCATTCCAGGCAAACACACCACAAACATTAATAGATATCCAAAGAAGTTTCCTGCACAGAATACAAATATGTATTTAAAAGAGTAGGTATTTAATAGAGCACTTGAGGCATTGAAATTGAAGGTAATTGGCTTGACGTTAGTCTGTTGCCTTACGTGGCTGGACGTTGGAGTACGTCTTGTATTGACTGAATCTTGACTTGTCTTCGACTTGATTTAGAATCGACTGCGGCTTGACCTAGCTTGGACATGATTTCACCTGAAACTCGCTTTGACCTTGATGTAGATATACACTTGACTTTGTACTTGATCTATCACTAGACCTCATCTTGGCCTTGGCTGGATCATCCTTGATTTGATGATGATCTGATGATCAGTTGACCATGGTTCTATTGTCATTTGATCGCGACCTTGACACGTTTTGATGTGATTGAGACTTAAAATTAACCTGGCCTGATTCAACTGATTGAAATTGCCCTGATTCTGATTAAAGGTCAAAGCTGAAAAGTCTTTAGCTAAAAATCTTCTAGCGAGAAATCAAAGCATTTACAAAAAAAATGTTTTATATAAAAGATACGTATTTTTATCTCAAAATCTGAATATGACATAAAAAATATGTTTCCATTAAAAAAACATGACCTTCATTTGACCTTGAAAATGAATTTCAATGTCAACGACAAGGTTATTTTCAGATGACCCCTTTCGACTCCTACAACTATTGTCTGAATCATTTTTCTCTCAATTGCATATCTAAAGAGATTTCAGGGGTGGTATATTAAACACCTTGTATAGCACAGTGCTCATGATAATATATATATATATATATATATATATATACACCATGACCTATGATTCAATTGTAAGACAATAATAGGTATATTACAAAAAAATTGTGAATACAAAATATGTTAAAGGCAAAGGAACACATCTTTTTGTTCTATTAGTTTTGACGTTGAACTTCATGTTCAAAACTATTTGATGGTCAAAATGTTTTATAAAAACGCGAAGCTCTATTTTTTACACTGGCTTTTAAGAAGGCGGGAAATTCCACTTTCAAAATGATATTTCATAATGTTTTTACAACCTTTGAAGGTTGCTTCAAGGTAAAATACTAAGAAATTCTATAGCTGTTACGTGATGGCACTTTCTCACTGAATCAGTGTATTGAGTGTACTTTTAGAAAACAATATTCAACTCCAATGTAGGAACTACCATCATAATATTGACATTTCAAAGATTACCCTTGTTTTTAGCGTAATCTAGAAATAAAGACGTGAATGTAACGTAAGTTCTGTTTCCTTTAGGATAGTTGATTAGTATGAATCCCCTTACCTCTCATCAAGGGGCACTTGATTACAGTGAGTGGCTTTGTCTCTCACAAATTAAATCTGGAATTAATATAACTACGATCGAAAAAAAACTACCCCCCGATGAGATGCTCGAAATTTTCACAGTTAATTTGATGACATTAATTTATTGGTCTTTCAAAACCATGCTCATTATTCTAATCATAAAGTTCACTTGTCTTTATTACACTTTATTATTTATTATACTTGTCGTTACGGTGAAGAATAACTTGTGCGACGGCCTGCGTTGGAACACACCGCAAAGCCCCGTGTATTAGTTATCAATTTTAATAAAGTGTACTGCTTTTCTGTTTGTATTTTAATATCAGTGAATTGTTTCTTTCCATTTTCTCAGCTTTCTGGAATTTCTATTTTTAGCAACAGAATCTGGCACTACGGACTGCCCCTATCTCTTTTTTTCCAACGTGGTTGTGTTCGTACAAGTACATTCTTTCTCGAGAAATATATAACTCAGCATTTATTCGCTGGAATATTAAAGCCCGTATTCCTGATGAAAATTTCGGCTCAATTGCAAGAGCGTGGGTGCAGCATTTTAATATATATATATATATATATATATATATATATATATATATATATATATATATAAGGTTGTCAAATATCTCCTATCCGCCTTTTTGTCTTATGAATTTCCCGGTTATGTACAAAGCGCTACAGAGCTCGTATCTGGCAATATTATACATTATTTGAAAGGTTTTGACATAACGTACAAAACTACACTATGCATAATAAGTTTGGATATCACGTTCAAAAGTTATAGACGTGTAATCATGGAGTTCACTAACGCCGAAATTCGCGCTATTTTTAAGTTTTCCTTCGTCAAATGCAAATCCGCTAGAGAAACTTTCCGTGAGATTGATGGTGTTTTGGGGGGGATGGCACGCTATCACCTCGAGCCGCAGCGTAATGGTTTCGACGATTCAGAGTCGGTGAAAACGATACCATGCATAAGCTAGCCGGCGGAAGACCTGTGACGACGAATACCGATCAAATCATGGAATTTATCGAGTTAAACCGGCATTTTACATCTGGTGACATCGCCCAGGAGATGAGAGTTAGTCACCAAACCATTTTAAATCATCTGCAGAAGGCTGGATACGAAAAAGCTTGTTGTTTGGGTGCTGACTGATTTGACGCAAAAAAACCTTCTGGACCCAATCGCCTGCGATGTGCTGCTGAAACGGAACGAACTCGAACGATTTTCGAAGCGGATCGTAACTGCCGACGAAAAATGGATCACGTACAACAATATCAAGCGAAAACGGTCGTGGTCCATGGCCGGTAGACCGTCCCAAACAGTGGCCAAGCCGGGATTGACGGCTGTGTGTTTGGTGGGGTTGGAAGGGAATCATCCACTATGAATTGCTCCCATATGGCCAGACGCTTCATTTCACCATCTACTGTGAACAATTAGATCGCTTGAAGCAGGCTATCGACCAGAAGCGTCTACAATTGGCGAACAGGAAGGGTGTAGTATTCCACCAGAACAACGCCAGACCACACACTCCGTTGATGACTCTTCAAAAGCTACGGGAGTTCGGATGGGAGGTTTTATCGCATCCACCAAATAACCCGGACATAGCGCCAAGTGATTACCACCTGTTCTTGTCCATGTTGCATACTCTTGGTGGTGTAAAATCGGATTCAAAAGAGGCTTGTGAAAAGTGGCTGTCCGAGTTCTTCGCAAATAAGGAAAGGGGTTTTTACGAGAGGAGTATTATGAAGTTGCTGTATAGATGCAAACAGATTATCGAACAAAACGGCGCATATTTGAAGTAACTCCGACCACTGTAACAGTTTTTATAAAGCATTGAATGAAGAGCAAAAAAGCGGAAGGGAGATATTTGACAACCTAATATATATATATATATACAAGCTGTGAACAAAAAAAGTGATTTTTCAAATTTTATGTTGGTATGACTGTCCCCAAAATTCAAGTGATATATGCTCTTCCAAAAAAACCGAGAAGAAACCAATGACGAACCTCGGTCTGGACGGGCCAGTACGTCAACAACTGACCAAATATTGAAAAAGTGAAGAAAATAGTGTTGCTGAATCCTTGAACTACCGTAAGATAAGTTTCTGATGATATTGACATGTCGTTTGATTTATGCCAAGCAATTTTAGTGGAGGTTTTCAGCATGAGACGTGTGTCAGGAATGTTTGTTCTAAGTTCATAGTTTCTTCTAAATGTCACATAAGCATCGCTCAAGAGTTGTTCATGATGTCAATGATGACTCAGATTTGGTGAAGAGTCATAACTGGGGATGAAACGTGGGTATATAGTTATTCGAATGGATTTCGGAACTAAGGCTCAATCGTCCCACTAGAAGCATTGTTGATCACCAAGACCAAAAAAGCACGTCAAGTTCGATTATATGTTAAGGTGTTGCTTACTCTTTTCTTTGATTATCATGATATAGTGCATCAGGTTATATCTCGTTTGCATTAAGCAATACGAAAAAAACGTCCGGAATTGTGGAAAAAATCATGGCTGTTGCATCACAATAATGCTACAGCTCACACATATTGCTTCTTCGTAATTTGTTGGTCAATAACAAAACCATAATCATGTCTCAGACATTGTATTCATCAGATTTGCCCCCCTGTGAATTATTCCTGTTTGAAAAACTGAAAAGACCCATAAAAGGACGGTGTTCTACTACGATTGAGAAATAAAGACCGCTGGAAGATCTTTAGGTATACCAAAATTTGCTTATCAGAAATGCTTTGAACATAATAAAGACTCTGGTACAAATGTATTATATCTTAGGAAGGTTAATTGGAAGGGAACAACATAAATATTAATAAATATATAAATATTTTTTGTCTAAAATAAAAATTCTACTTTTTGATCACACCTCGGATATATATATATATATATATATATATATATATATACATATAATATTTTGTTTGCTAAACCAATATGAAAATTATTAAAAAAACACGATTGTCTGAAAATACAGAGAAAGTTAAAAATTAAAATTGTATGTGTTTCGACTCTTACAAAGTACATTAACTAGTTTATTTTTATGGGTATGTAGATATATATAGGTCTAGTCATAAAAATGTAATGAGAGTCATGTTTTCGATATTGAAAGAACAACACGAAATAAAGAAAATTATATATCGCGGATTTTGTTCCAATTCGAGCCAATAGGACGATGACGATAGAGCGAAAGACATCAACCCTTTAGATAAATAAAGGCATAAATATATTTCAGAATAGACTTGTACTTTTCGAAAGTTCAGATATACTTGGAAACATACAGATGGCTTGTTTCGTGACGCCCAATGATGCAACAAGTTCTTCTTGAATCTAACATGGATTCTCATCCAGCAAAACATCTCATTTTTCATCTTCAAAACTTTTCAGCTATGAACCGTTTACACCACTCGTCGTAGGTCGATTCATCAATACGTTTCGCGTCATAAGTTTCCGAAAACAAACAAAAAATAAGTTTCCTCATATTAAAGAATAGAATAGAAGCAGTGCTTCCCATAAATGACGTTTATTTGACTGGAAACTTGTCATGATTTTGCTCGATAAAATAAACGTCACTGAAAGAAATGCTCAAAGATGTTGATTGAGATACATAACCTGCAAATATAATACGTGATATCTGACATTTCTATTCGGGATCCAATGGTCACGCCATCTTTTTACAAACGCTGGAAATTTACTTGTATACTCAATATAATATTTATATATAGTTGATGAAATATAATTGAATTGTACTTCTGTCGACTGCCCATATACAAATTAATAAATATTTTTTTATTGGTCTTACAGTCCAATCAATTCCATCCAAAAATAAAATAAAATAAAAATAAAATAAAAATAAAAAATAAACAATAAGAAATAAAAATAAAAAATAATAAAAATAAAATAAAAAATAAAAATTAAAAATAAAAATTAAATTAAAAATTAAATTAAAATTATAATGACAGTCAGACTGTCCTTGTTTACATTCACCCCCGTAGACTAATCTGAAAATAAAATATTAGCTGAAAAAATTCTTTGTTAGTAAAGTGCAGTCTGACTGTCCCCAACACCCTTACCTAATTGAAGACTTTTCCAACGTTTCGAGCTCGCTACGGCTCCTCATCAGGGACTAATCTAAACCTTATATTCTAATCTATATATACCCATCCCCACCACCAAATTTCGTAAATTAAATATCAATTCCCCCTCTACAAAAATTGTCCAAAACCAATCAATTTAATAAGGAATGATAAACACTGTCCAATCTACCAGACTCTAACATTAAATTCACATTAGTTCGATTCTTGGAAATGTGAATACTTTCAAGACTCTCCCGTTTATACTTATTATTAATACCATGTTCCAAAATATCCACATTCACAAAATCAAAAGAATGTAAAAACTTTAAACAATGCTCTTTTAAACCAGAAGTAATATGTGAGCTACGTAAACTATATTTATGCTCATAAATTCTCTTTTTTAAATATCTACCTGTTTGTCCAATATAGTATTTATCACAATCCATGCAAGGAGTTGTTTACAAGATTAGTTACATGTATAAACCAAATTGTAAGACACTGTCGATGATATATAGTGCCATATAGTTTTTATGTTGTTAAGAATTTAAAAATGTTTCAAAACGTTAAGAAGGTTCCTTTCAGCAATATCTGCAATAATAATATAATAATTAAAAAAATAAAATTAATATTAATCCAACGTTCATAATAACTTAGATCGAAATTGTAACATAAGCATGAGTTTATCAAGTTCAATACTGAGAACAGCAAAGGATACATGCGAATGTCAATATCAGACAGTTAAGAATGAGACGAAACTATATATCATTAAATTCAAAATAACCTATACGTGTCTTCATATCATCAAAAAATGACATATTCTATTTGTAACATTTCATTATAATAATTTTTAATATGTATCAGGTATGTGAATAAGTCTTTCCCGTTATTTTTCAAATTTTGAGCCTTTATTGTGAAAAAATGGTTACAAATGAATTATTGAAAGTATTGGCCATCGCTAGCTACAACTTTTTCCCATCTTTCTGGCAACATACGAATCCCGTTGCGAAAAAATTCGACCGGTTTGGCCTCTATCCAGTCATCCACCCATTTTTTGGCTTCCTCGTAGGAATGGAAGTGCTGGTCAGCCAGGCCATGCGTCATCGATCTGAAGAGATGGTAATCAGACGGAGCAACGTCTGGACTATACGGCGGGTGGGGTAGGACTTCCCATTTGAGCGTTTCTAAGTATGTTTTCACCGGCGGTGCAACATGTGGGCGAGCATTGTCATAACTTTGTCGTGCCTGTTGGAGTATTGTGGCCGTTTTTCTCGCAGTGCGCGGCTCAAACGCATCAATTGTCGTCGATAGACCTCGCCTGTGATCCTTTCATTCGGTTTCAGAAGCTCATAGTAAACCACACCTAGCTGGTCCCACCATATACAGAGCATGAGCTTGGCGCCATGAATATTTGGCTTGGCCGTCGATGATGATGCATGGCCGGGTAGTCCCCATGATTTTCTTCGCTTCGGATTATCGTAACGTATCCACTTTTCATCGCCAGTCACGATACGATGCAGAAAACCCTTTCTTTTATGTCGCTGAAGCAGCTGTTCGCAAGTGAAAAAACGCCGTTCGACGTCTCTCAGCTTCAGTTCGTACGGCACCCAATTTCCTTGCTTTTGGATCATTCCCATGGCTTTCAAACGCTTGGAAATGGTTGTTCGGTCAACTCCCAATGCTTCAGCAAGTTCTTCTTGCGTTTGACAAGAATCTTCATCAAGCAAAGTCGCCAATTCTCGATCTTCAAAGATTTGCGGCCGCCCGGAACGCTCCTTGTCTTCCACGTCGAAATCACCGCTTTTGAAGCGTCGAAACCATCCGCGAACACTTGAATCATCGACACAACCTTCTCCATAAGCCTCCGGAAGCAATCGATACGTTTCGGCAGCAGATTTCTTCAAATTGAACCAATAAAGTGAAACTTCCCGCAAATGACGTCGACTCGGCTCAAATTTCGACATTTTTACGATATCAAAAATTTATGATGCGAAAAAATTTTAACTAATGTTTTAGTATGAAATTGTTGACATATGAATAAGCTTTGATTATGACATATGTAACCATTGAATACTCGCACAGTATTGGTGGCGCCATTTCTTACAAAAAACGGGAAAGACTTATTCACACTCCTAATAATTCTAATTTCAAACAGATAATTAACGATAATTATCAACTTTATTAATAACAAAAAACAAAATATTTTAAGTAAAAAAGGGAGTTTCAGCCATATAAAATACTCATAGATTACAGTCAAATAGTATTATGCTGTTGATTGTACTTTCATATAATTTTTTTTATTTTTATTATAAAATTTAAGAACGTTTCGAATCGATGAAAGGTTCCTTTTCAGCTATAACTATTTCACTAATATAATAATTCAAATTCACATAATATCAATATGCAACTGATACATAGAAAAAGAATTTAATATTACATATTAAAAATTATTATAATGAAATGTTACAAATAGAATATGTCATTTTTTGATGATATGAAGACACGTATAGGTTATTTTGAATTTAATGATATATAGTTTCGTCTCATTCTTAACTGTCTGATATTGACATTCGCATGTATCCTTTGCTGTTCTCAGTATTGAACTTGATAAACTCATGCTTATGTTACAATTTCGATCTAAGTTATTATGAACGTTGGATTAATATTAATTTTATTTTTTTAATTATTATATTATTATTGCAGATATTGCTGAAAGGAACCTTCTTAACGTTTTGAAACATTTTTAAATTCTTAACAACATAAAAACTATATGGCACTATATATCATCGACAGTGTCTTACAATTTGGTTTATACATGTAACTGACAATAAACATTGCAGAATTATCATACATTGAAGAATGAAATGACCTTATAGGTGCTTATGAAAATGTATTTTGAATATCTAAATCCTTAGATTTTAAATGCCTAAATTCTTAGAAAAATTAGCAAACACCTACAAAAAATGATTTTAGCTTATCATATTTTGTAGCAGTAAATTTTATTAAAAAATATTATATTAATTTTTCAAGCTAAATGAAAACACATATTTTTCTGATATACTTAATCGTCTGTCAGAGAAATAATAAATCCATGTAGAATTTTAATATTAGTTGACTTTCTGCATGATGTAATGATATTAACAAAAAGTTATTCTCGTCAGGCATACGGTATTAAACGAAATTCTGGGAAACTTGTATATTAACATGATTCTTGAAGTATTCAGCAATTTGTTTATGATGATTGCTTTCCTGAAATGTATTAATTTTACATATGCAGTGCAGGGCGGCTTCTTTTTTCTATTAAGTCGATTTATCACTGATTCACATTTCAATTTGATCAAATTAACAGACACTATTATATAAAAAATAAATTCGGACTATCTAGTAAAATATAAATCCATACAAGTTAAATATAAAAGTTTCCAAATTTAGAAATTATAAAAAAATTAATTTTTTTTTTTCATTCTAAATGTTGGGGTCATTATGACTTTTTACGCATAATACGATTAATAAAAGTTAATACCTAATGTATATTGTCATAAGACTTATTTGAAATAATATATGTATTCTAAATTAGTAATTCTAGTTTATAATCATGTCAATACATAAATTTAATTTATCTTTACTACAGAGTGACATATAGAAATTTTGTCTAGACCTTGTAAAATATAAATGCAGCACGTTAAAAAAAAAGGTTGAGGTGATTGACCAATCTTTGCAAAATACGTTCAAAGTATTATGATAAGTGATTAATTTATTTTCAGTCATTAATATGCTTTTCAGGAAAAAAAATTTACAGAATAATATCAAAATAAGACGTAACAAAACCGTACCTTAACATTTTCATAAGCGTTACCGACTTTTTCTTCAAGAGATCTGAAGCTATCCGAATTTCTCATTTGACCGATTTTTATGGAAAGTCCACTACCAAAGCCACCTAGGATACTTGTTGTCTTCTCCGCTGTTGATTTGAATACGGATTCCGTTTTTTGAAATCTAATGGGTATTAAGAAAACAGATATGTAAAAAGTTGCCTATTTAGTTATATTATTTTATACTCTAAAACAACTTGTTATATTATATTTGGTGTACAAGTTTCCAACGATTTTTCCAAAATGTGAGATTTTATTATTAAAAAATGGTTACATATACTATATTCAAAGTATCATCCATCAAAAGCTAAAACTGTTTCCCATCTTTCGGGCAATTTCTGAATTCCGAACCAAAAAAAATTGAAGTGAAGCGTATTCCTGTAAGGGCGTCGTATTTTAGGCATCCACTTCATCCAACAAAGCGTCTAATTCTTCGTATTCCAAACTTGTCTTGAACTTCAAAATCACCACTTTCGAACCGTTTCAATCACTTGCTGTATATCGATTCACCAATACTTTTCGTCCCAGAAGTTTCCGAAAGCAAACGATAGGCCTTCGTTGCACTTTTCCTCATATTAAAGAATAGAAGCAGTGCTTCCCGCAAATGACGTTTATTTGGTTGGAATTTTGCTCGATAAATCAGTATTTTTTTACCTCATACAGTCTCCTATACATTCACGTTCTTTCTTTTCCGATTATATAATTTATCATTTGATCGTTGAGCGATATTGATGTTATGAGACGCTTCTTCCCGTATATTTTTTAATTCCCTATCGTCATGTTGGTCTACAATAAGTGACAAATTATAATTTACACAATCATGCTATTATATTCTCAATAGTAAGCGACTTGGTATATGCCGCGATCTATTTTAATGCGTTTATGTTTACTGAACGTGCGAAAATATCCTTGTAAATGACTTATAATTTCTTGAGAACTTATCGTCATGCACGGATATAATTTAAAAATTTCGTGAAAACTTCTATCACTACAAATAAATTTTTAAGCCACGGCTGCTTTTTTCTAAATGTCTTATGTGGTCTAAATGGATTGCATAAAAACGTAAACAGTTTTTTTAATCGAATGCAAATATTCTTCTGCTTTATCCGTCGAGGACGAAAATTCTATACATTTTAAGCAATTGTCAATATATTCCTTTACATTTATTAGATGTCGAACTTAGTATCCGAGCTTCACGTTTAGATGGCGATATAAGTAGTACGAAAAGTCAGATATGTCGGATTTAGTACTGATTTTTTAGATTTGGAATTTACCAATAAAGTTCCATTAACAGGCGCCATGATTTGTGTAAACATAATAATTTTGTGATCAGTCAAAAATGAATCGTGATAAATCGTTTTTTTGATATGTCCTTCTGTACTATTTTCATTTGAAAAAAAGTGTAGCTGAAACTTATCGATTGCTTCAAGAATGTTATGGCGAACAACTTCCATCGCTTACAACATGTAAAGAGTGGTTTAGCGATTTAGAAGTGGAAATACTGATGTTAATGACAAAGAACATTCTAGACAACTGAAAAAGATTGAAGATAGTGAATTGGAAGCATTATTGGACGAAAACTCAGCCCACACGCAGAAAGAACTCGCTAATAAGTTAGCAACATTCATGGCCAAAAGGTATTGCTCTGCATTTGATGGAACCAACAGGGTGTACTGTACTATGAGATGCTAAAGCGGAATGAAATTATCACTGCCGAGGTGTACAAACGCCAACTGCATGATTTACAACAGAAATCGAACATCAATCACGAGCAATAGGCGCAAAGTAATTTTCTTGCATGACAACGCCTGGTCACATATTGCGAAAGCCGTCAAAAACACCCTGTTGGAGCTCGAATGGGATGTATCGCCGTACCCATTCAGATCGATGCAGCACGACTTCGTTAATACTTACTTCCAGCATGTTCAAGAAGTGCGAAAATTTGTGAATAACTGGATCGCTTCGAAACTGCTATTGTTCTTTCGCCACGATATCGGCATATTGCCAGAAAGATGGACAAAACAGTAGATAATAACGGAAAATATTTTGATTAAGCTAACGAGTATCCATTTTCCATTATATGTCCTTTTTCCGTTAAAAAAGGGTCGGAAACTAAGTTCGCCTCCTAATACATACGTATTCGGGAACCAATAGAACTAGAAATAAAATATACGACTTAATCTATACCAACACGACCGAGATCGTCATGATACACACGTATTATTTTGTTTTCCATTGAATGAGGTACATAAAATAACAAACTTATTATTTTATTTTTTCGATATAACAATCCGTTTATTTACTACATAATTTATCGTGTATTTCACTAATTAATTGATCCTTATCTTGGGAAATAGACAATGCTTGCGCAAATGTATTGACCTCGATTACTAATATGCTGTGGCAGCGGCTAAGGGTATTCACGTGGCTCATTTGCTTACTTGGTCTACATTGAATTTCATAGTGGTAATCCTACAAAAACATTTCTTATCATCATACATGTGGATTGATATTTTGTTTACTTAAAATTCGCCTAAAACTATCGCAATCAGTTATAATTCAAAATGCAAGTCACCTAAATAAATTCTGAAGCTTTTAAAAGCCTTTACAAGTTCAAAGCTGTGGTATTTGGATTTCACTATTATTATTCTTTGGCTATAATAAAATCTCGGTTTAAAACAACCATCTTGTTGTTTGTGAAGCAATATTGCTCCGTACCCTGAACCACCGCGTCACAGTGCAACTGTGTTTATGTGTTCGTTGAATATATTGATATAAATGTTGTTTCAGAGTTTGAAAAACTTGATTTTCTTTTTCTCCAAATATAAATTTAATATTTTTTTCATAAGATTATATAAAGGCTTCACTAAAATCGAAAACTTTAAGATAAAGCGTATAAAATAGCTTACAAGTAATACGAATTGAAGTACTTTCTTAGAATTATGCGGAGTTGGATAATTTAGTAGCGCTTCGATATCCTTATTATTCAGTCGTATACCGAAAGCTAATATTATCTCCTGAGTAATCCATCTCGGTCTGTACAAAAAAAACATTTACTCAACTTAAAAATTAATTTTGGCCGTCCCGATATTTGATAAACTTCGCTTAGGATTTCTAGGTGTTCCTCTAAACTTTCTGTTGTGATTAAAAAATCATCAAAGAATATTAATATTTTTATGGTATTTGTATTAATATTATTTTAATTAATTCCGAAAATAATTTTTAAACTAATTTTGCAAAAACTTTTGGTTCATTTTTCAAATCGAAAGGACAATGCATAAATTCAAATTAGTCTAAAGGCGTTACGAATGATGTGAATTTAATAGATTTCAACATTTTTACATTGCAGTATCCATCCTTAAGATCAAGTGTAGTAAAATATCTCTTTATTTCTCAATTGATCAATATTATAATCGATGAGTCATTGAACGACATTTGTTGAGGAAACTACTTCAGGTTCCCTTTTTACGTCATCTGTTCGCCGTATTCTAAAGTTTCCGATATCGCTTTTTTTGTTTTTCGACGGGCAATTCCCAAATTGATGAGCAGTTTATCCTTACTGAAAACATGATCCATGTTTCCTTCTACGTTCTCAGCAGTTAGTAACATAATAATCCATTCTAGAGCAATTAAAACGTCGCACTTCGTTTATATTTTCTTTCAATCTTTTATCATTGTAGACTCTTCTTCCTTTCGGCAGGTATTTTGCACTACTAAAATTTTCTTTAGTGCTTAGTGGGATCTGCTTAAGTATTTCGAGTAGATCGTCAATATTCTGGAACCGCATAAGTTTCGCCTGGTTCTGCACCTATATATCCGTATCCCTTCGATGGTATAATCAATTATTTGATTTTTTGGAATCGTGAAAAGGCTTCCCAATATTACTTTCTCCTGATAGTAGCTCGAGAAACTCATTCTTCCATCATTTTCTATTTTGAAACTCTCTTTTTAGAGGGATTTGACGTACTCAATATTTACAAATGTTTTTCATATTCCTGAATAAACTTCTCAGATTCATAATCACATGTTATGGCTTTTAAAGAAACCATTTCAAAACGTCTCCTTTTAAGTTTGACGTAATCAACACACGAGTCGCTTTTTCATCTAAATCATAAATTTCTCGTAACAGCTTCACTTGTTGCTGCCAAGTATTAAAACAATCGCTATTACGATTAAATTCACTTAAAAGTTCTCGAACCGATCTGATACCGAATAAAGATTCTAATGAAGTAGTTACTATTGAGGGACTGTTTGGCAATGATTGCTCTCGATAACTAATTTCAAGTTCTCGCTTTAATCTAAACGTAGCCTTGGAAATGTTGAATTAAGAGAAGGTTGGTCCGTATGTTATTCTTCGTAAATTTACTCATTTTCACAATTATTTTGATCTAAACTAACTAAATTTACTTTTCATCACCGAGTAACTCTAATATAAATTTTTTATTATGGCCATGCTTAGCTATGAAAGTCAGAAAATAATGGGGGAGGGGTATAGAAGTATTCGCGACGTCTCATACACCCTTGTCCTATAGCCGGTCAATCAGAGCCTTGGATAACACGAAATTACCCCGAGCTAAATAGGCCGGACAGCTACATTTCGCCGACCAAGAGTGTACTGTAATCAGCCGCAAACACTCTGCGCCATGCTAATTTATTGAAGCCAAGATTTATTTATTTTAGACATCTTATACATTAATTTTAAGTAATATATAGAATAGGGAAAAATGGATCGAATCTTTTTTATACATTTTTTCCAATACTTCTCATCTTTCCTTCATTTGTCATTTCTTTACAATATTACTACAATATTAATATAATGAATATCGTATATTAATTGATTCTTTCATTTAAACCATTATATTAATATAAATGAGTTCTTTTTACAATACGCATTTTTTAATATAATAAAATCTATTTTAAATATTAAACGATCGCTTTTGTTTACGTCGTTTACAAGAATTTCCTTCTTAACTATTCCGCTAAATGTTATGAAGGTCAATTCTTAGAAAGGCACGCTCAGGAGCGCGTCAAATTAAATACGGCAACCTAATTCATTCGATTCTAGTCACGCAATCGCGGGCATATACTTTTTAATGAAGTTTTTAATATTATTTATTTAATTTGAGTTTACTTACAGTAATTTTTTCCTTTAATCCTATTCGAAAAAAGTACATGATATAGACATATCTGCCTATGCACACACACACACACACACACGCGCGCGCGCGCGCGTTCGGGTTATATGAATCACACGAATGCACCAACGCATCGATCTGTCTGGCATCTTATCAGCTCCTATTGTTTTCTGTAGGCTATCTTTTATCTGGATCTAGAATAGACTAAACATCCCGTACGGATCACCAGTGAAGAAGAAAAGACAAAGACACTGAAGGGTATAAATGAATTAAGAATCAGCAATGCGACACTCTCTGTCGGGATCTGAAGCTGTAAAGAAGTGTACATAAAAAGTACATCAATTAACTCCTCTTTTTCAGTTGCTTTACTTTCCTTTATCAATAATTTGTGTTTCTCGTATATTTGTTCGTAAACTTCGGACTATAAATACGGGTTCTCAAAATATAGTTATTTAACTCGCGCGCGCGCGCGCGCACACACACACACACACACACACACACACACACACACACATATATATGTATATACAAACATATATATACATTTCCACACACACACATATGTACACTAACATCGACTTTGTTTTTCTTTTTCCTAAATAATGAACATTTAAATTCATTCACCGTAAAAAAATTAATATTTATATTTCCTAAATTAATATTTTAAGTGTTCTTAACAGATAATTACTAACATATACAGTAAAATCGTCAAATATGCACATAAAAATTATAAAAGTTATGGTCTACGATGGCTCGATTGCTAGAGCAAAGGACTAGTAACTTGGTCATCCGAGTTCAAATCCTGGTTTTGGTCGATTGTCACAAGCACCACTTGAATAATTTACAAACGCTTTGTTTACAAACACATCGTAGACCTCCGTCGCTTATTAAAATCGGTATTTGGAAGCATAAATAGAGCGACGTGAAATAACATAAAATAAATAAATTATAAAAATTCATAAAAAACGTGTCCTTTTTTATTGATAATATTATTTTCTTTTATCTAATCAACAGTTTTATTTAAGATGACTTTTGGAATTGCATCTTTTTAAGCCTTCATAGATTGACATGTACATTTTGAAAAAAATAATCTTTTTAGTTACTTATTTTATGTATTAATAATGTTAGTGTGAAACTATGTGCGTAGTTTTATTAGTATTGTTATTATTGTGCGTAATAATATAAACAGATGTTTCTACGTTTTCTTAGGAATAAGATTTTTGTATAAAAATGTAAAAGCATTAAATTTATTTATGATTTACGTAAAAGGCTAAGAGTATGTAAATGTTGCAATTTAAGATTTTACTGTGAGTCTATTTTGAGTCCAGCTAAATATGATGTACAGATTTTATACTCCGTACTAAGGTTTATTGCCCTTCAGGTAAAGCGCGGCACTCATTGTAGTCCGTCTCGTAGGTAAGTTTGAATGGGATGTTGAGTGGGGGTGTGTTGGGAAACTTTTCCATCGAATATTTTGACGAACGAATCAAGAGAAAGTCGAAGCTGACTTCCGTCACGAACAATTTTATAATTTTCCGCAGCGATATTTTAACATTTGTAAGCCTCCTCATATTTTGTAATATTAATAATTATATATATTAGTTTATTAATGTTAAAAGAAGGTATTGGTAACTGATTTCCTCTACCCCCCTCGTCCTCATATGTTTCTTCTCAACGAACATTTACCTAATACATGCTATTACTTAACTAGGTAGTGGTAATCATTTGCATCAAAATACAAGGATCAAACTAATCACTTTCTTCAATCTAATTTCATTTTTAACCTTTTTATCCACTTTTTATACTTGCCTACTTTTTCTGTTATTCAAAAAATTGGACCTTTTTTTAATAAATCTTAAATTAGAATTTAGGCCTCCTGTAGAGTTGCAATTCGGTACACATCAGTATCTTTTCATAAAATTCTTTCAATAATTTGGAGAGAATCCCATAATGCTTTTTTTATAATTTAGTTCTACCATAAAACTTTTTATATTTCACTTTGCTGTATTTTGGTAATTTCGAGTTGTTTTTAAAGAAGTTTTTTAATAACTCCGAAATTCAACTAATGTAAGCAATGCTTTCGCGTACTTCTTTAGCACCATGGGCCGCCATTTTTCTAATTTTCCTCTCCACCGCTAGTATCGCATATTATATTTAAGTTAACAATAAATATTTACTGTGACTATTAATAAGTATAAATATAAATATAACCATAAACTGTAACAACAGAAGAACGATTGCGTGTCTACATATAGAGGAGGGAATATCAAGACTTAATGCAAAACTTCGATAATCCTTTTCGTTGTATTAGAAGAATCTATCAATTTCGTTGTATGAGATTGTTGTACTTTGACTTCTACAAATAACTGAAGCCTCTGTAGGTAATTTTTTCCTCTGCTTCACATTCCTTTGTGTAAGGTATGCTTTTTAAGATGCAACATGGTATTGGAATTCACCAGCTTCCAAAATATAGAATTTTGAATTATTTAAATGCAGAACTACAGCTGGCGTGTTCGGATAGTCTGAAACACAATGGTCTGACTGAGCGTTTTAATAGAAAACTAGATAGAATGGTATGAATCGTGATATTTGTTGGCGGAGGTTTGATAGTCATTATTATCGCTTATTTGTATAGTTGAATTTCTCAAAACTCTGTAGGTATTCATGCACTGTAACAAAAAAAACAAAAAAAATTAGAATCGACCTCAGCTAATGGAGTAGGTTTGGGTGTATCGCGACATTTAGACCTTAATAGGGTGTTGAAAAAATAAGAGGATTTCTCAGCCATCGTTTACGTTAGATAAAAAAGTATAAAATAATAAGATATATGTAAAAATTTACAACTTATTAACAAAGGTAAATGGCGACCCTCAAACTTATTGCAAAGCTGTAAATTAGAAAATAAAAACGGTATCTGAAGAAAACATAATGTCCAAATACTAGATATCATATTTCAAGAAAAGTTTTATAACCTAGCTAACGTAGCATATGGCGTTAGAACGTTCGATAGAGGTGCTGAAACAGAAATAATTATGATATAAGAGAAATCGATTATTGCCGTATCAATATTAACCACAATGAGATACGTTATAGGAATAGAGATAAAATTCGATTTGCATTTAAAACAGCTAAATGTACGAGGGTGGTTTGATAAGTCCGTGACTTTTCGAAAGGGGGGCTGTTATCGTAAATATTTTACTACTCTAAGAGACTATCATCTCATATAAGTAGGTATACAAAGTTTCAAGTCAATACGTTGGGTAGAAAATTTTTGATAGTCTTTTGCATTTAGTATTTCATTGTTTTTACAGAAGCAAGGCAAAGAAACGAATTTCGACATGGATTCATCACTATACGCCAGAAAGGAAACGGCAGTCCAAAATGTGGACTGAACATGGAAAACCTGCTCCAAAAAAAGCAAAAACTGTTCCATCAGCCGGTAAGGTCATGACCACGGTTTTTTGGGACTCACGGGATATAATACTAATCGACTACTTACAGAAGAGAAAAACAATTACAGGATAGTATTATGCTTCATTATTGGATAAATTTGAAGGCACACTGAAGGAAATGCGGCCTTATCTGGTGAAGACAAAAGTGCTCTTCTACAACGACAACGCACCAGCTCATCAATAAATTAATTCTAATAGTGAGATATCTGAAGAAAGAGAACAAAAAATGAAACAGATAATAATGATGACAAAGACGATAAATTGGAAAAAGTAGAAATGAGCAAATGAAATATCAAGAAGATAATAGTGTATAGATACAACAGAGATACTAGAAATTAAATTAGAAATTAATAAAAGATGCCATAGAAGGTAATAGAATTTAATGATAAAAATGAGTACAATAATGAATGAACAAAAAAAAAAGAAGAAGACCAAAAAAAAGAATAAGTATAAATTAAAGGCGATACTGAATAGAATGATGATATATTTAAGTAAGGTAATGAATGAGAAAAAATAAAGGATCAAAGGAATAAATGAACAGGACAAAGTGTAAGTGAAGATGAAATAAGAATAAATAATAGAAGATAATTAGAAATAATAGAAATAAATTAGTTAATAATAGATAATAGAAGATAATTAGAAAGAATAGAAATAAAATAGTTAATAAGAATAAATGATAGAAGATAATTAGAAATAATAAGAATAAATTAGATAATAAGAATAAAGAAGATAGTTAGAAATAATAGAAATAATTAGATAAGAGGAAATAATAGACGATATAGAGATGATATAAATCAAATGAGATAGTAGTATATAGAATAAAATAGATAATAAGAAATAATAGAAGATATAGAGATAATAGAAATAAATTAAGATAATAGTATATACAATTATAATAGATAATAGAATAAGATATCAGGTATGTGAATAAGTCTTTCCCGTTTTTTTTCAAATTTTGAGCCTTTATTGTGAAAAAATGGTTACAAATGAATTATTGAAAGTATTGGCCATCGCTAACTACAACTTTTTCCCATCTTTCTGGCAACATACGAATCCCGTTGCGAAAAAATTCGACCGGTTTGGCCTCTATCCAGTCATCCACCCATTTTTTGGCTTCCTCGTAGGAATGGAAGTGCTGGTCAGCCAGGCCATGCGTCATCGATCTGAAGAGATGGTAATCAGACGGAGCAACGTCTGGACTATACGGCGGGTGGGGTAGGACTTCCCATTTGAGCGTTTCTAAGTATGTTTTCACCGGCGGTGCAACATGTGGGCGAGCATTGTCATGTTGCAAAATAACTTTGTCGTGCCTGTCGGAGTATTGTGGCCGTTTTTCTCGCAGTGCGCGGCTCAAACGCATCAATTGTCGTCGATAGACCTCGCCTGTGATCCTTTCATTCGGTTTCAGAAGCTCATAGTAAACCACACCTAGCTGGTCCCACCATATCAGAGCATGAGCTTGGCGCCATGAATATTTGGCTTGGCCGTCGATGATGATGCATGGCCGGGTAGTCCCCATGATTTTCTTCGCTTCGGATTATCGTAACGTATCCACTTTTTATCGCCAGTCACGATACGATGCAGAAAACCCTTTCTTTTATGTCGCTGAAGCAGCTGTTCGCAAGTGAAAAAACGCCGTTCGACGTCTCTCAGCTTCAGTTCGTACGGCACCCAATTTCCTTGCTTTTGGATCATTCCCATGGCTTTCAAACGCTTGGAAATGGTTGTTCGGTCAACTCCCAATGCTTCAGCAAGTTCTTCTTGCGTTTGACAAGAATCTTCATCAAGCAAAGTCGCCAATTCTCGATCTTCAAAGATTTGCGGCCGCCCGGAACGCTCCTTGTCTTCCACGTCGAAATCACCGCTTTTGAAGCGTCGAAACCATCCGCGAACACTTGAATCATCGACACAACCTTCTCCATAAGCCTCCTGAAGCAATCGATGCGTCTCGGCAGCAGATTTCTTCAAATTGAACCAATAAAGTGAAACTTCCCGCAAATGACGTCGACTCGGCTCAAATTTCGACATTTTCACGATATCAAAAATTTATGATGCGAAAAAATTTTAACTAATGTGTTAGTATGGAATTGTTGACATATGAATAAGCTTTGATTATGACATATGTAACCATTGAATACTCGCACAGTATTGGTGGCGCCATCTCTTACAAAAAACGGGAAAGACTTATTCACACTCCTAATAGTTAATCATAAATAATAGAAGGTAATAGTATATAGAATAACATCGATAATAAGAAATCATAGAAGATATAGCGCTAATAGAAATAAATTAAGATAATAGTATATAGAAAATAATAGACATAATAGAAATAACAGGTGATGGAAGAAAGGGAATGAGTAACTAGTAGCATGAATAAGTTAAGTGTAGTGATGCGAATGAAATATTATGTAAACGTAGGTTAAGTGATGCGAATGAGAATTTATGTGAGAGCAGCTCCTAGTATAGCAGATCTAATAATATCCTCTTAAATTATTATTAAGTATTCGAAATCGTAAGACATAGAATCAGTAAAATATTAATTCATCATCTAAATTTCCAGTGTGATTGAATAAAAAAGAAAGGAGATTTTGTTTGCATTTAAATAATATTAATTTTTAGGATGGCTATGATGTACCTTTAGGCATATTAAAATAAGTAAATCAAGTTCTTGATTACAAGCCGAAAATTTATAATTCTTTGATGGGTTAACAAACCAAAGTATTTAGTTATCCTAAAATAGCATACAAACTAATTAAACTCAATAAATAAATTTTCTTTTTCACATTCATATCGAAGTTAGTCCATCATTCGAATTACATTTTTATCACCAGTAACGAAACCATCACAAGTCAAAATCATAATTAACAGTCATCATTTACAGTAATTCATTAAAAACTTATTGTTAATTGAAAAACGAATTTTATTTCTAAAACCATGATTGCGTTTACAATGTTATTTAAAATTCACACTGAGGCACCTTCGGTTCATTCATAGGAAGTCTCTGCGCTACGGACTTTTGAACTCGAATTTTTTGTTTGTATGAATCTTAAATGAACATAATTACGGAGAGCAGTACTCCGATCTATATGCGTAAAATGTGAATAAAGGCGATATTCACATAAATTGAGATGCTTGAGCTATATAAATTTGACATAATTGGTATCATACTTGTGCTGTGAAGAGGAAAAATATCAAGACAAATTCGAACATTATTAATCTTTATGAAGTTGAATAAAAATTTTTTTTACTGAATAATACGAGAACCTTGTATTTAATAGTTTTATTATCTCAAAAAAGTTTT
Source organism: Sycobia sp. Sy_11 (assembly GCA_018907035.1). Taxonomy (NCBI): domain Eukaryota; kingdom Metazoa; phylum Arthropoda; class Insecta; order Hymenoptera; family Epichrysomallidae; genus Sycobia; species Sycobia sp. Sy_11. The sequence continues at coordinate 3,306,927 of JACCIC010000017.1, read as the reverse complement.
TTTTTATTTATTGACATTAAATTTTAAATTGAGATTTTATTTCATCCGAACTTGGTTTATCTAAAAGAAAGATTTTTATTTGTCTTGATATGGGCCTTCTATAAGTTTTACAAGTTGGTGAACTATTGTTAATATTAGGCCGAAACTTATTATCATTGTTACACGCGAGGGCCGTGTTCGGCGCGTCACGACCCCGATCGGCCGTCGTCGGCCGCCGCCGTGCCTCCTGTTGGTTGGAGTAAGGAGAAGCAGCGAGACGGAGAGCGAGGTCGGAAGCAACACGTGTGTCGCAAGTACGGAGGAGTGAGCTGGAGAGAGAGAGAGAGAAAGAGAGAGAGAGAGAGGACGACAGCAAGAGGATCCAAGAGGACAGGAGGGTGGAGAGGCGCGGAATGGAGACGGGAAGAGTTGGAAAAAACGAAGGAAGAGAAGAAGAATCGAGAAAGGGAGTCACGTGACTGCCGAGGACCCGGAACCGTCGCAACGTGAGTAATCCCAAGGCTACAGCGGCCCCCCGCGCGTACACGACAGCCGGAATCTACTCCCCTTCCCTTCCCCCGTACATAATTCCCCAGGTCCGGCGAGCGTGCCGGGTGGCGGATCGTGTTCGGGACGCGGCGGGTACGTGGAGCCGGAGTTAAATAGGCGCGCAGTCGGGAGAGTGCGTGAAGTGTAAACTGTAGGGGATTCTTTTACTTGAATAAATCCCGTGTACCATAAAGGATCGTCGCATCGCGAGAAATTAAATTTTTTTGTTCCTGTCTTTCCCTTTCCCGAAATCTCTTTCTTTTTTTTCAGACCAGCGGAACCCCCTCTCAAGGATTCAGGTAAGAGAGTGAGGTAATAAATTTTTTTGTGCGCGCGCGAATAATTGGGAATTAAATTAAATTTTAAATTAATTTTTTTCTTCATCGAATTCGTCGTATCACAATATATATATATATATATATATATATATATATATATATATATATATATATATTTGTTACTACCGATTTGGCGGTCGCGTATTTACGTGTTCGGTTAAAACTACCAGTGTTCACGAGTGATCGCGAATACCGTACTCGCCAATCGCGAGAGCGCGTACCAAGCGAACTAGCGCGAACAAGAACTGGAAAAGGGGTTTTCTCTCGGTTCACCTACGATATCTAGCCTCGGACTTTGAGCGGCTTCAGGAGTCCCACCTCATGAACAAACAGCATCAGAGATGAATGAGCATGAGAGCATGAGATGAGATTGCTAGAGCCCATGTGAATGAATGGTTCCAAAAATGGCGCTGTTGCTTGCTGCGGCAGAACCCCGAACAAGGACCGTTTAGGATCGATAATGTAGAATCGTAGGATTCTGTAAGATAATGTCCAAAAAGAAAAGTATAATACGTGTGCCGGCAGTGTAAGAGACGATGGAAAGGGGGGAAGCGGCGGGTAAGCGTAATATAGTAGTTAGTGCAGATGAAGCGGGCTGCAGTGCCATATAGGGGAGAGGAGGGAACCTTAAAAAATGAAAGCAGGTAAAAACCAAGCAATTTTCGAGCAGATTCGAGACGCGATATTTGGAAACAAATTGAAATAAATGCACATAATCGAGCGTTTGAATTCCTATATACTTGTGTATATATATGCGCTTGTGTTTTTTCTAAAATAATTTATTGTCAGTAGAACTTTACATTATTTATCTTAACGTTTGTATTTCACTATCTTCTAGTTGTTTTAATCTATCATTTCTAAGATCACTATGAGGAATATTTACGTGTGATTGTGAAGTCTAATTAGGAATCCGAAGAGCAAATTCCCTTTTGCTGGAGTTGTTCTTCTTCGTCTATATCACTCCGCCCCTCCTCTTATTTGCGACGCGCACCAGCTGGATTTGAGGTACAAATATAAATTTTAAAACATTCGTATATATGGATATATATATATATATATATTTGTACCTCAAAATCCACCTGGTGCGCGTCGCAAAGAAGAGGAAGGGGCGGGGATATATATATATATATACATATATATATATTTAAAAATCTTATTAACAAACATTACTGAAGTCATCTTTGTTTCGTAATTTAACTGGACTTAACGATACACGTTTTAAATATTCAAACAATTATGAATTGGTACCAATAGTAGATTATGCTATAGTAGATTAAATAAAAGTAAATTAAAAATGAAGCATATACGCTGATGAAAGAAGCATTCGTAGATATTCAATTTATAATTAATTTATTTTAATTTATTCGTTCGACTGGGAACTATAGTTTATTTTGCGCAGTGTTCAATAAAAGCTGGTAAAAGATACTATTCCTCAATGTTATTTAACATTTAAATTACCATAAACTTTTCAAATCCGGGCCAGCAAGTACATGTTCCAATAATTTTTAAATTATATTTTATAGTACTGTATTCTCACGTTTTAAATAAGTGAGTGCATAGACACACTTTCAATAAGCAAATTTTATTGAATAATAATAAGAAATAATTTTAAAACTTACACGAATTGGTACTTATACATACATATTTACATATACCTGACTATGTAAAAATGGATTTCAATGTTTTCTTTTGTTTAAATTATAAACGATCATAACGATTTATTTTTAAAATAGTTCTTGCAAACAGATTTATTTTTTATATAGGACCACTCAGATTTCTTAATTTTCGTTCAATCATCCTGAGAAAGGATGTTATAAAACATGAATATTTTGTGTAATAATATTGGAATTTCCTTGAAATATCTTACTCATATTCGAACTAGAATTATTCTTAAGATTTTATATATAAATTAAAAATATCTGTATCTGTATTTAATTAAAATTAATTAAAATTATTGTTTTAATACCTGAAGTAACTAAAATAAATGCATATATTCGTGCGCACGCGCATATATATACACAAGTATATAGGAATTAAAACGCACGAATATGTGCATTTATTTCAATTTGTTTCCAAATATCCCGTCTCGAATCTGCTTGAATATTTCTTGGCTTTGCCTCCCTTCATTTCTTAAGGTTCCCTCCTCTCCCCTTAATGACACTCAGCCCGCTGCAGTTGCACTAGCGACTACATTACGCTTGCTCACCCCTTGCCCCTTTTCCAACCAGACGTTCATCCTCGCTTGCACTGCCGGCACACGTATTATATTTTTCTATTCGGATATTGTATTACAGAATCCTACCATTATCGATCCCAAATGGACCGTGTTCGCCGTTCTACTGCAGAAAAAAGTTTTTCTAGTGGCGCTGCGATGGAACCAGATGCGCCTATGTCCCTGGCAATCTCTATTCATCTCTTGCAGTATCGAGACAAGACGTGATAGTCTGCGCCTTCCGACTTTCCAGCGGCTCAACACTGAGATGCGCCCGCGTCCCGTTACACCGACGATGCCAAGCAATAGAGAGAGAGGAAGAGAGAGGATAGCTGCAGTGTCCAGTGCATTGATACGGCAAGTAGCCTATGGATTCTTTTATATATATTTTAACTCACTCCCGGATGTGGGAGAATAGGTTAGACTCAAGCCCCGTCGTTACGGTGTAGCGCGATCACCCGCGTCCCTCTCGTGCATGTAGTGCCAGTTCCGGTGAATGACTGCATATGATCGCATCTCGTGCCTCTGTATCTCGCGTCGGGTAACCTACTAAGAGTGATGAGTCAGCGAGCTCAAGCACTCCCTATTAGTGTGTATATATTGAGGTAAATAAAATCCATCGTGCACATATTATAGCTATTGTAATTTATTAGATAAACGCCCCCCTGTCCGATTCTCCATTCCCTGTTTCGGAAGCCAGTGAATCCAGCTAGTGCGCCGTGGTAGACACGCGCACACATACATATATACGCTGTTGATTACACGATAAGTATAGCTGCACATTTGCAGTTACACATGGAGCTCAAAGCATAGGGCCTGCGACACGTAAACACATACGTTACGCGCTTCAACGATCGCCATTTGTTTTTCCGACTCATGCGAAATAAATAGAAGGAGAAAAGCCGCAGAAAACAACCGCAAGCACGTGCATCGCAGTAGAGCACGAAGGGGCGTCCATTTTAAATTGTGCGCATAGATTAGCATGGCAATGAGCTTCTGATGACAGCTGCCAGGCAAAAGCAACAAGCACTATATAATGTAATATAAATGGCCCACACCCTTTATTTTATGGTGAACATTGCGTAATTCCCTTTCTGCTTTTATGAATAAAATCAGTGTCCCTACCGTGTTACCTGTCCCTTTTATTACACTCAAGAGTTGCAAGTCAGAAAAAAAGTGACAAACACAAGTATGTAAACTAAGTTTAGCACAGCAACATAACATAATATTCTTTCAAGATTACTGTAAAAGAGAGAGAAAGCAATTATTAGTAATTCAACATAAAAGCGAATGATTCTTAGTAACGATACTTACTTATACTTATTTTGTATACCTATGTTTTTGCTGTGCTCATTCCAAACACAAGCAATGTATTGGGATAATAAACAAATAATATATATATATATATATATCCACTAAATATTATTAATAACATTTATTATTATTTACATAATTTTGAAACGTATACATCTAATCTATGTATAAAGAATATTATTATAATTTTTCATACTTATTCACCATATATTTACTGTCCCACATGCAAAATTTTTAAATAAATTGTAATCGACTCTCTTCTCACCCTTATCGTTAAGGTCCCTTAAGAGAAATAATTTCCTCTGAATTTATTAGCAATTATTGCAAAATGCCAATATCTCCGCAAAACTAGAACAAAGCCAGCCTTAGAACAGGCTGAAATTATTCGCTTTTAGTAATTTGAGCATGAAGGACCATACATGCACAAATGAGATAGTAGAAGTATGTTCCTAGGATGGTGGTAGTAGAACATTTCAAAGGTCTAAACATTATTGCACTTATAGATGCACAGTAGTACTTCTATAACCTATACACCATAGGGAGCGTAATGTGGAAAAATCGAAAGCAGCAAAAAAATCGGAAAGAGTTGGAATGTTTACACCTATAAAGTTTTCATAAATCGTGCGAATCTCTACTTTCACGGAACTGAAATTCAGAGTAATCAATTAATTATTAACAAACAGTTAATAAATAAAGTGAGATTAAATTGTACTGAACAAGAACCAAGCAATGTTGATTTTGGAAGGAACTAATAAATAACAGAGAATTCTTACAATTGGGACAAAAGAAAAATGTTATAAATGTTAAAAAAAAAGAGAAAAAACAGCATTACTAAACAGTATGAATAACCAAATCAAAACTTTAAAAAATTTTAATGCGGTAAGGAAGGCTAATTTAGCAAATAAATAACTAATTATATAGATTTTTGCTTTTTCTTGTTGTGATTTTTAATAACTCTAGCTATGTATGTGTTTACAGCATATATAATACATAATATATAATATATAATATATCGTTATGCATTATAACGAGATATAAGATAGAAATAATTCATCGATAAAATTAAAATACTATATACATAAAATAAATTAGACATAACTAAATACAAGTAAATAACAACAATAAATAAATCTTAGGCTAAGTATGCAATTGAGTCAAAAGACAATAGTAAATAGATATTAATATTGGTATTATTAACAGCCAATAAAAGTAACATAAATAAATAACTAATAATAATAAAACTAAGCAAAACAACAATAATAATTGTAAAGACAGTAATAACGATATAAATAAAATATGCACCATCAACAATTCATACAGATATTCTAGGAATTTTCTGGCTATCTGAAGAATATTAAGTTTTTAAAATAAACAATTTTATATTCAACCAAGTCAAGCTTTGTTAATCTATAATAAGAGTGTTTGTATAGGAATAATAACACATCAACTGTTAATAAATAGTAAACATAACCGAAATAATTAACAATAATATTATATAATAGAAAAAGCATTGTAAAATAATATTAAACTAAATAATGTAGTCTACATTAAACTAAATATTGGGATAAATAAACATATATATATATTTTTTTTTCTAGACAACAAAAATCATTAACAATAACAATTTAATATTTCAATTACTCAAATATAGGTAATTATTATTCATTTAAAAATATTAAGGATTAAAAATCAGACACACAAGCAACAAAGAATAAACCTCTTTCATTATTTTGAAAGAAGAATTAACAGAATTAATTAACACAATACTATAGCGAAAATCCCCAAAACATGTAGCTACAGAACTAGGATATCTCCCCGGACCATGGACGCTAGCACCAGGTCATAGCACGAATTATGGAATTCTAATCTAGCGGGAATTATGGAAATACACCGGACTGCAGTTAGGACAGTGGCGCGTACAGTTTACGGCAGCCCCTCAAGAGGATGTGGAGGAATTTATCGCATGTGTAGAATAGACAATATGTAGCTTAAATATCCCTTGGCGCATCATAGAAGAATTTAAAGCAGCCTTGCGATGCCAATTCCGGTCGATCGATTATACGCTATGGCTAGACGAAGAGCTGCGCGATCACCAATTCGCGATAACGATTAGAGTAATGGCTGATACCGAATGAAAGGCGATCACCTGCCAGACATGACATAGATAGAAGAGAATATAGAGGTCAATACTTGTCGCGTTAAGACGATAAACGTAGTGAAGGTAGCTCACAAAGTGACGATACAAGATCATGCTGGAATTGTAAGAAACCAGGGCACTGGGCAGATAGATGCTGAGACAGAAGGCAGGTTCACTGTTACAACTGCGGCAAAAATACGTCACTACACAAGACTGTCCACGTTTCAATCCACGAAAATGTCGGAAATTTTTTAAAGGGAAAGGAACCAGCAGTCAATCTCGACATCCCCTGTGACATGACTCCAATAATAGAGAATAGCCATTACAATTGCCCCAGGGATAAAGATTTGACTAAGGTACACCTCTACATCAGGGTTCCAGACGACAAGAACTAGTATTTTCTGAACATCAAGCTAATGAGCAAGATATTTTCAACGCTAATAGACCCTGAGCGCACGGCGATCTTACGTAGGCCCAGCTCACGGTAAACTCGTAAAATCAGTCATACCTCACTTTTCGTACATGCAAATGCCGGATAGCAAAGTATATCCAAAACGATGGCGAAGTTGATCTATTACTTCATATAGATGACCGGCAGGTGAAAACGCGATTCAAAGTCACCAAGTCGTTAAAATACGACTTAATCATTGGCATAGACATCCTAACATCTGTGCAGACCACGATTAACTTCGCTGATACAACGCTGCATACGCCGCGAAAAATCAAACGGCACTTCATGGCCCAACAAAACGGCCTCGGTGAAACGATCACAGCTATTGCAGCAGTCAAAGGGGTTGCACAATTCGACAACATCGAATAACGAGAGCTCGAGCGGGTATTACGATAGCCCATATTAACGCCGAACGAAACGCTGCAACTTGCACTATGCAACCACATCACATAGAAGCGCAGGGTCACCGCCCTATAAAGTAACGATTACGTTGGATCCCCGACAAGCTGTTGAATAAGCCCATCGTGAAATAGAAAGGCTGCACGTGGAGGGCATTATCAATCCTTCAAAGAGCCCGTGGAGCTGCTGCCTGGCAATCGTCCCGAAGAAGAACAACAAAATACGATTTTCCTTACCGCGTAGTTAACACCGTAAATAGAAAGGACGAATATAGATTACCACACATGGACGTCCTACTATATAATTTAAGAGATGCTAGGTACCTGTCCAAGATTGACTTGAGTCAGGCCTAGCATAAAATACCACGGAGTGAGAGCAGCAAAGAGGTAACAGCTTTCAATACACGCCTATAACCTCTATCAATACACGTGGTTGCCGTATGATTGACAAACGCCCCAGCCACCTTCCAAAAAAGTATTGACTTCATCTTCGGGCCAGAGTAGCAACCGACCGTCTTCGTTTATATGGTCGACAATATCATAGTAACGAAGACTTTTGAGCAACACAATCGTGAACTAAAGTGGTGCTCATCCGCCTCAGTCGAACTGCAAATAAACAAGGAGAAATCCGAGTTCTGCTGCCCGGAAGTCAAGCATCTGGGCTACAATGTAGTCGAGGATGGCTTGCACACCGACCCAGAGAATATTCGATCGGTGAACGAATAGCTGAGGCCTACCAATCTGCACCAATTACGGGCCTTTTTAGGCACGGTCAAGTAGCATGCTTGATTCATACAAGATCTGGATAAAAAAAACTGACACTCACCAAATTGCTGAAAAAAATCATCAAGTGGCATTGAATAGCTCAGCAAGAAGCTTTTGACAAACTTAAGATCCTGCTGATGCAAATGACGCAAGGCGTTGCGCCCAACCCACGAAGGCGCAGAACATCTCATCGCCTACGCGAGCAGGACGCTGACACACGCAGAGACCAATTACATCATCACCGAAAAAGAGTGCCTGGCCGTTCTGTGGGCCATGGAAAAGTTCCGTTGATATCTGCTAGTCGAGAAGTTTACGATCATCACAGACCATAGTAGCCTGAAATTGTTACATACGCTTAAAGATGCAACGGGCTGCCTTGCAGGATGGGCTGCCGCCTTACAGGCATACAACATGGAAATCGTCCATCGCAAAGGAGCTCTACACCACGTAACAGATGCTATTACCAGACCCCCCGCCAGCCAAAACTCCTACCGTCACCCTCACCAACATCGAAAGAGACAAATGGTACGAAGGAAAGATTAGGGAATTCCGAGAACAAGACAAAAACAGGACTGGATAATAACAGATAATAAACTATATAAACATCACCCGAATGTACTCACGAAAACGCTATGCAACACTCAGGACGACTGCAAACTAGTCGTGCCGCTGGTGATCGAGAGACGTGCTTCGGGAGTGCCATGATAGATGAACATCAGGACGTTTCGGCATAGACAAAATACTGAACAAAGTGAGACAGAAGAACTACTGGCCTGGAATGAGAAGAAATGTACGCAAGTAGTACATCAACACTGCCCAGAGTGCGAAATATACAAAAAGTCGCAAAGAGGGCCCACCGGATTAATGATCTAAAGAAATATAGAAGGGCCGTGAACCAGTGTACTGGTAGATATAATGATGTCATTTCCGACTAGCAAAATACGTGGAAATACGGCCACTAAAAAAGCCAATGGCCAAGTAATGGCCAATGCATTTGAAGAGCAAATCATCTTCGAGTCGGGCTGCCGTAAATATTTCATAATGGACAATGGCACGGAATTTGTCAATAATTGGGTCAAGGGCAGATTGACAGAACTGTGAACCATGCACTATTTGCGCCCTACCATGCCCAGGCGAACCCAATCGAACGTGTAAACCGTGTCATCCAAACGATGATAGCCATCGATGTTGAACATGACCATAAAAACTGGTATCTCCAACTCCCAGAAGTCGCATTTGCGGTAAACACCGCCGTACACACGAGTACATAGGCATCGCCGGCTTTTATGAATTTCGGATGTAACCTGCGTGTAATGCCGACGTATCAACAGTCACAGCGAGCAACATCGCAAATGCAAATACATACTGACAGACAGGCTGAATCGTATGAAAAGATCGGTGGCAATACACGTGATGGTGAAAGAACATCTAAGTACCGCTAGCCAGAAACTAGGTATTACAACAAAGGGCGAAAGCAGAAGAACTTTAATGTGAATGACTGGGTGTGTAGATGTAATCACGTCATATCATCAGGCCCAGACAAATTTGCGGCCAAGCTAGCACCAAAATTTGTAGCACCGTGTCAAATCATATGGAAGATCTCCCCCGTAAATTTCGAAACAAGCGATTTGAACGATAGGAAAACGAATAGAGTCTACATGTGGGACTTAAAAGAGTATTACCAACCTAACACCTCAAATTGCATTTCAGAAAACAGCAATAAGAACAACAATAATGCAAGGCATAGGACGGAGCCGAGGGCTACGGAGTTCGACAATTGCCGACCAGCCAGGCCAGTCAGGAGGGATAGATATCCAGAACAGCCACGCCTCCGAGCAAGAAGAAGTATGGGGGCTACCCCAGTCAGCATAACAGCACCGCATGTACAAGTAAGTCCGGGCCCTCCAATGCAAGCGCGTATGGAGCACGTTTTAACCGAGGTAACAATGGTGAAACAAGAGGACCTGATCGAGTTCAGTCCGGACTCGAAGGCAAGAGATCGTAGAAGAGCTTAGAAGTGAGACAGATGCAAGAACTATCGACCAAGCATCATTTAAATTTTCCTTGTGAGAATTTCATCTATCAAATAGAAGAATAGCGTCCGGAAAGATATAAAACTACCACAACATCAACCGAACATATGGTAAAGTACAAAGGCGCCCGTACTGAAGAGAAGAAAGAAGAACGGAGGAAGAAAAACAAATGAATTGGATCTACGACCTGTTTACAAAAGGGTATGAGGACAACGGAGAAACGATCAAGGTGCATGATGAGTCAACAGTGACGACTCCGGTAAGATAGGACCATTCGAGGCGTTCCGCACCAAAATAGTAGACCATAGAAATCCACAGATAAACAAATCAAATACATTTCTCCCTTACCGTTTCAGCCAGGCCCCAATTTGTGCCGGAACGCTAATCCCAACAGGCAGGCCGCAAAGGAACCAGCTGCCCCAATTGTGCATGTAAGTACGCCAGTGGACGGCGCGATCCGTCTTTATCGCAGCGATCGGTGTACCTTCATGCGCTCAATCGCAATGTAAAAAACGTACCGATGAAAAACTCGGCCAAAATCGCAAGGCGCTCAAAACATAGAGGAGCATAAATGGATTATTGTACCGTCAAGTACACGTATAACCCAGCACGAAGAACAACAGGAAAAGGAATGAGCGCGTCCCTTCTCGTTCCAGCCGTCAATCAGTACACACGATTTTCACCCCGACCTTCATCATCTCTCGCGGTTCACCCACGATTTTCAGTCCCAAACTTTGAGCGGCTTTAGGAATCCGCCCTCATGAACAAGCAGCACTGAGGCAAGACGCGATAGTCTGAGCCTGCGACCGTGTCCCGTGACAACGAGAACGCCGAGCAACAGAGAGAGAGAGAGAGAGAGAGAGAGAGAGAGAGAGAGAGAGAGAGAGACAGAGAGTGCGGAAGGACAGCTGCAGCGGCTAGTGCATCGTTACAGCAAGTAGCCTATCGTTTCTTTTATATATTTTAACTCACGCCCAGATGATGGAGAATAAGTTAGAGTCAAGCCTCGCCTTCGCGGTGTAGTGCGAATCCTGTCTCTATATTTCGCGTAGCGGTAGCTACTAAAAGTAGCTTGAACCGTGCTCAAGCACTCGCTATTAGTATGTATATATTGTCGTAAATAAAGTCCATGGTGCACATATTATACCTATTGTTATTTATTAGATAAGCGTCCCCCTCTCCGTTCTCCGTTCTCTGTTCCAGAAGCCAGTGAATCCAGTTACTGCGCCGTGGTGGACACGCGCACATATACATAAATACGTCATCAATTACACGGTAAGTGTTGCTGCATATTTTTAATTACAATATATATGTGACTGAGAATTATTTATTTACTTATGATTTATTTTCAAACAAGATCCAATTGTAATACAATGGGTATAGATACATAAAGTAAGAGAACTAAACCAATTATTCAGTTATAAGTATGATGATCTAACTATGCACCTGTACTTTGATCATTCAATAAAATATATATGCGAAGGCGGATCAATAAGTACCCGTGTTTTAAGACAAAGGACATTCCTTAGAGAAGCTAGTGTTGTTACCGTGTGCTGCCATATATCAAACGATACCAAAACAAATTTCAGACTGATTGATAGTAATATTTTACATGATAGTTGGCTACGAAAAAATTGTCGGTCCGATGGGTGTCGCGATTGCTCACGGTAGGTAACAAGCGGAAGCGGCTGTTAAATTCGAAGCAGTGTTTCGAACAATTTAAACGAGATCGGAAGGACTTTTTGCGTCGACTTGTCATCGTTGATGAAACCTAGATTCATCATTAAACACCAGAAACTAAGCAACAATCAAAACAATGGATTTCTTGCGGTGAATCTGTTCAAAGAAGGCGAAGATGGTCACATCGGCCGGAAAGGTCATGGCGACCATTTTTTGGAAAGCGGAGGGCATCATCCTGACGGACTTTTTAGACAAAAGAAGAACAATCATAGAATAATAATAGAGAAATTTATTCGAGCTTTTCGACAAAAAACGGAAGAAGATACGGCCACATTTGATGAAAAAAGATGATGTTTCATCACGATAAGGCACCAGCACATTCATCTGGAGTTGTCGCCACCAAACTGTATAAATTTCGTTATAAATTGCTGTCGCACCCTCCGTATTCACCGATCTGGCTCCCTACGACTTCTTCTACCATAACATGAAGAAAGATTCGCGGGAAAAAAATTTAGCTCAAACAAGGAGTCATCGCCGAGACAGAGACTTATATTGGAGAGTTCGTAAATCCTTTTTTTGGAGCGGTTAAAAAATGGCCAGAACGTTGAGAGAAGTGTAAGTTTTTCTAAAAGGGAAAAAGTAAGTTTTTCTAAAAGAGGACTATGTTGCAAAATAAAAAAAAATTGAAAAAATGGTGTCTTCGTTTCTAACGAACCGCCCTCTTATGTATGGTACACACGCATACACACAAGTGTTTGTTGATAAATATGGATGATTATTTATACCTGATTATACATATGTAAATAACAATGTATAAAAAATAATTTCATAATTGGTATACTACTGTGTACAGATATGAATAAAAGTTTATTTACATCTTTTGAACTCTTTATTTATTCCTCTAAATCTAATTTATTTCCCTTAAGGGAGGGGGGTAAGGTTAATTCGGTATAAAACAGGCACGTTTTTAAGAATTTTTTCTCGCGACACAGATACAGCCGGATTATCCAGTCAATTCGCATATAATCATGTATCATTTGAACAATATTTTCCTAAATTTTTATCGAAAAATATTGAAAATTAAGGGAATGACAGTGAATCTCCGGAGGCTCCTCGAGAAAAAGTTGTTTTGCGGTGTACAGGATTACGCACCACAGAATCATCGGAATCGCAAAAAGCAAAGTGCATTCTTCAAAAGAAATGATTTCTCAGATAACACTGTCGAGTTTTTTTTTAATTTTAGAATTTTTGGTAGCTCTAAGAAACCAAAAATCCGATTTTTGCTATAGAAAATCGGGTTATTTCTTACTGTAAAATTAAGAATTAATAAAAATAACCAAAATACTCGACAGCGTTACCTAATGAATCATGTAAAGGTGTACTGTGCAAAATTTCCAACCGATCGGTTCAGTAGATTTTGTGTGAGGATGTACACCGACTTCAAAAATGTCAGTTTTCAGGAAACGGCTTAAAAGTTTTGTAAACTAAAAAATTCACAATAAAACTTTAGAATTCTTTCAGGTTCATATAGAATCGTCAATACCAGGTCCATATAGAAAAACGCTTTCATCTACATGGTCTAAAGCATCTTTTTGTATTTGTGTACGTAAAACTCTTCCTTCTTTACTATCGTGTGACGCTCGTTCGTTCCTCTGCTCTATTTATTCACAACTTGTCAACTTGTCGCGCCCATTAGTGGGAACTTGACCGTATACTGAATTGAATTTTTTGCATAATGGCTAATAGAGCAAAAGAACCTGCATTGAAAGTATATGCAGCTACATTAGGTGCAATTTCAACAATTGTAGAGGTGCCACTCACTGACTTTGGAGAGATTTTTCAGATTAGCTGATTGAGACTCTCATTATTATTTCGCGTGAAACCTCAAAGACATCGCTACAACAGTTCGTCTTTACGCAAGTCCTCATAAATGGATCTAATAGCTCTAAGAACTTCAGTAGGAAGTGTTGTACAGCTGTGTTTAGAAGAGTTTAGAGCATCTGAAGCTGCAGCTTTCTGCCATTCGCACCAAGAGTCTACGCCACTTGGACATTTGTTTTGCTGTGGGTTTTCGTCGGTGGAGCTGTATTGATAATAAGTAGCCCAAATTGGATTTTTCATCTTATCAATTGAATTGATAACGTTGAATAGCCAGTCCATAATAAACCGTCAATTTATCTATCATTTTAGCACTAAGCTTCCCTTTGCCAGAAAGACTTTTTCTTTTTACAACTTTTCCTGTCTTGGTTTTTGTATCAATTACGTTTTTTTTACTAATTCACTCAGACGTGCCCCCAATCTCTTTTGCACATACTCGATGCATTCTTTTTTATTTATGGTAAAACCTTCACCATAAGGTTTTGCATTAACAACGCCGCTGTATGTCTTCGAGTCACTATCTCCGATGTAGTTACGAAATTTCACACCCCAAAATTTGGCAACCATCTTTTGAACATTTCTATTATTTCTGATACCTTCATATTGCCAGAGGGTCCGACATGGTTGGCTCTGCAATTCCCGCTATTCATATGCTCTTCATACCATGCTTCGTATTCGGCAGAATCCAGTTTATTTTACCAAGTCTTACAATCATTGCAGTAACTACTTTTTACAAAAATATCAAATACCTTACCAGTATAAAATCCAAAAAGATACTTTCAATAAGAAATGAATGTAGGATCTATAAATCAAAACAATTGCTCTCCAAGTAAGCGCGACGCACAATTGTCAAGCAGAATTACGAATATCTAAAAATCCTACTTGGAGCAACGAATGTTCAAATACTCACAATTTTGTCAATTTTGCTACAATTAACTTGGAATTTTCGACACAATGTTCTTGAGATATAAAATAGTCATTAAAAACAAAAAAAAAAATGGCCAATAAAAGTTTATATACCTTAGCCGTCCCCCGCATGCAATGAAACTATGCCAACGCTTTTTCCAATTTTCAAAACATTTTTTATACTCGTATTTAGGAATGGGCATCTGTTCCTCCTTCTATTCGGTTTTTATTTCTTCAATCGAATCAAAACCGTGGTCTTTTGAGTTTGCTGAACAGTCTGAAGTCATGCGGTGCTAAATTAGGCGATTACGGTGGTTGCGAAACGATATTCGTTGAATTTTTCGCGAAATGTTCAACTATTTTCGTAAAATTAACGCAATGTGAGATGGTGCATTATCGTGATGCACGAGTAGCTTAACGCAAACGACGCATAACACTGGAATAGTATTCTTTGTTAACCGCTTGGCCGCTTGAAAGGAATTCATAATGCACCACACAACGATCATCGAAGAAAACAGTGAGCATAATCTCGATTTTTGAGCGACTCTAGCGTGATTTGCTCAGAATCCGCTCTCTTTTGGCACGATATTCGTTGATTGATCGGTTGTTTCTGGATCGTGAGCGCAGACCCCAATCTCATCGGCAGTTATTATGCGTTCCATCTTGTCCTGATAGTACGATAGCATCGTTTCACAGACCCCCATGCGACGCTCTTTCTCCAAAAACTTGAGTGTTTTGGCACTAATCAAGATTTCACTCTTTTCAGGTATAAAATGTCTTTCAAAATTGTGCTGACTGACGCATTTCAAATTCCAACAATATCAGAAAGCGCTCTAGTAGTCAATCGACGATTTTAGAGAATCAAGTCTTTGATTTTGTCGACGTGAATCCCATCAGTAGATGGTCTTGGTCGTCTTTGTTGCGGTTCCTCTTCGGGGCGTTCTCGATCTATTTTGAATAATTTGTACCAATCAAAAGCACTTGTTCTTGACACTGACTTCTCACCAAAGGCTTGCTGCAATATTCTGAACGTTTCGGTGGCGGATATTTCATTTCCTGCACTAAATTTAATGCTGCTTCTATGTTGAATAATTTCAGACATTATATAAACCGAAGAGACAAATTTTCTTTATTCACAAAACACAAGCATGTTCTCAAAGCACAAATTTTCTTTATTCAGGTAACTCTGACAGTATTGCCAACTTAAAAATAAAAACATTTGTCCAATCGATATACCCGGAAAGTTTGAATTGAAAAGTCTTACTCATATTTGTACACAGTAGTAAAATAATTAATAAAGCTCATTGTTGCCTGTGAATATGTATATAATGAATGCACCTTTATATTATGAGAGAAAGAGAAAGAGAGAGAATATGAAGGTTATAGACGGTATACACACTTACACTGAATGTGTCTGAATCTACAACCAAGTCACAAATGCTGAAAATTTGCAGAATCACATCATGCAATTTACGCACTGCGTTAGAACTAAGGCTCATAGATGATTTAACGTTTTTTAGCGTCTCCTTCAATCTAGAGAAATTATTAATGACATCGACAAATTTGAAAACCTAGTTTACTTAAAAACCTTATGTGAATAATGTTTATGACTTATTGGAAAAGATTCTTCTCAGTCAGCACAGTGAAAGTAAAGATAAATAGGTAGATAGACTGTTTCAGGGTCTACAAATTGCAAATCGTAAAACCAACCTGGGCTTACAGGCGATACTCGATAGCGCAGAAAACTACATACAATATCAAATAATCTTTACGTGATGAACAGCTTGTCTCCCACCCATCATAAAAGTATCTATTACCTTACGATAACAAGACAAGCAAGCATCTCATCATGCACATGAAGTATATAATTTCTATATTCATTCAGTAAATTTGAAAACTATATTAACTACTGAAATCGATAGCTCAACTTATAAAAATGCTATGCGTTGAAGTTCTTAAAACAATAAAATCCTCGTCTCTCCATAGCTTAAATAGTAATAAATCAGTCGCAAGCCAGTATTCAGATACATTCTGATTGTCTAATCATATGCTAAATAATAACGTCGATAATATAAACTCCGTGAGCGTGCATGATAGTGTAGAACAGCAGAATCAATGACTTTAGCGCCTGAGCTAACGACCGTTATTATAAACTTTCATTTACAATTATAATCAATTATAAATATTTCAAGACTATATAAAAAATGAATTTGATACGTTGAATAAATTTGATCATATTATTATCAGACAGATTGTATAAATGATGAAGAATAAAATTAAAATTAAATAAGTTTATCTATGCAAGTGAAAATCCATTTAGAAAAAATTTAAAAAAATTTTTAATTTATATAATTTTTAATCTTAAATTTTGATTTATTTATAACAGGTATGATATTCTAACCTATATTTAGGGAAAGATAATCAATTTAATCTTCTTTTTTATAAAACTTGATTTATTGTTTATATTTTAAAATTTTTTAATCAAGTAGCGCAGTAGCACCACGAAGACCAGTTTCAGAAACGCCGACATGGCGCGGTCGCTATACTATTTGCTTCTAATTTGAGATTTGAAATTTTCAATCTAAAAAAAAATTATTTGTCACTTCTTTATCGATAATTTTACAAAGCCTATCTACTATTTATAACCTACAGAATCGTTTCCCGCTAGTATTTTTTGCTAAAAAGCAGTTTTTAATATAAAACTCCGCGTGTAACTATAGAAAATGGTCAGCAACACACACACACACACACACACACACACACACACACACACACACACACACACACACACACACACACACACACACACACACACACACACACACACACACTCACACACACACACACATAGATATATATATATATATATATATATATATATATATATATATATATATATATATTAAATACATTAAAAATACATAGCAAAAAATTTCAGCTTAAGACGCCCCAAAATGTAGCGAAAGTTTAGAGTAAGACGCTTCCTATAGTGAGTTGATTTGATATAATATATCGTGGCGCTACCGCGCTATTTGATATCGTAAAACGCTTTAATATATAGTATATAGTTATATAATATATAGTAAGAGGCTTTAATATAATAATAACCTATGAACAGACAAAAATACATACAATAACGTCTTAAAACAACATGCTGTTATATATAGAGATTCATATAAAATGCACTTATCCATTAGTTTTAATGATCCATTGCTTTAAGACAGTATTCTATTTTACAACTTTGACAAAAAATGTTTTTTTTTACATTTTTCGAATGTAAATATATTCAAAAATGTTAGCTCAAAATTTTAGAAAAATTCAGGTACTCTAACTATACTTTTTCACCTTTCGAACGCACTTACCTGAGCGCGCTATTCCGACCCACCCAGCGCGCGCGCCAGATAAGCCATCTACTGGCCTTGTTCGTTGCAGCTGCTGTTCCATTATTGTAAATCATTACATCTATATATATTCTCATCAAAATATATACCTTTGCTTGTCAATATTACCTTCCCTTTATAATTTTGCTTCGGTATTTCAGTTCTGTATTTTAGTAGTGGAGAAAGTTGTGAAAAAAACAAAAGTCCTGATGAAAAAAGTGAAGATTGCTTATCTAAGTATCAAATTAATGAAGGAATTATCTAAAAATTACAGTTGTGCAATTGAAAGCAATTCAAATTCAGTAGAAGGCATGCGAAACAAGATCTGGGCCGGCTATTACCACACAATCTCAACTGACTCCAAACCACAGCATACGTACTGTTCAGACAGCTGATGCAAGTATAAGAAGACCGAAGCAAACAACGCTTTAAAAAATTATAAACATCGTCCTGCTCTTGCTAGTGACGTAAAAGAGGTGCTGAAACCGATCCACGAAGATTTGGGCTATGGCACCGAGGCATGTCTATGATGGGAAAAAAATCGTTAAAATTACATGCCTCACTGCTGCCTGCATTTTTAATGAAGGATTCAGCCCACTTTTGAAAGTAATGGAAATTATGGGCCTGAAAATCGGCCAAACCGCCATGCAGTTTGCCAATATGCGCGACCAACAGCGCATCGTTTGAGAGAACCGCCGCTCGATTGAGGCTTCTAAGGAGAACAGAACTCAAAAAAGCAGGCTAAATTAGATGAAAATAATTGCCTGGAACAAGTTGAAGATATATTCTATGGCCCATGCATCGCTGATTGAGCGTAAGATAATCTTTTCTACGATTTTTCACTTACAAAAACTTTAAACGCGTTTTCGTCAAAACAGCGTTTTAAAGTACCGTGGTCGTGAAAACTAAAAAACTATTGAACCGATCCTTATCCTTATGAAATTTTGAACACATATTCTATATGTTTGTATCAACCGTCCTAACTACAATTAACTTAAAATTTTAATTCTAACTATATTTTTATTGCAAATAAAGACGGAAAAAAGCAATTTTTTTTCTTTCGCATTTTAGCCGCCATTTTGTTGATTTTGCACGTACATAAAATATTCTAATTAGATCGATTTCTGGAGTCATACTGAACATACAACTATTTGATTTTTTGTTTCAGACCATCCGTCGGCAAGATCTTACGATCACGACAACGTTAGCTACTTTTTGAAGTATTGGCTTTGACCATACTTTACATGTATAAAAAATGTATAAAATAAATAAAAAACAATTTTTTTATGTACTTCAAGAGTGTATTTATTAAGCATTTCAAATCCTACATCCATATCTTCAATAGCATTCTCGAGTTCTAATTTTTTTTCGAGAGTCTAAAGTAGAATACTGCCTTAAGACATTATTGTACGTATTTTTGTCTTAATATATTACTGAATTTAGAAACATATTTTATATAAATTTTTTATATTAGGAGTGTGAATAAGTCTTTCCCGTTTTCTGTAAGAGATGGCGCCACCAATACTGTACGAGTATTCAATGGTTACATATGTCATAATCAAAGCTTATTCATATGTCAACAATTCCATACTAACACATTAGTTAAAATTTTTTCGCATCATAAATTTTTGATATCGTAAAAATGTCGAAATTTGAGCCGAGTCGACGTCATTTGCGGGAAGTTTCACTTTATTGGTTCAATTTGAAGAAATCTGCTGCCGAAACGCATCGATTGCTTCCGGAGGCTTATGGAGAAGGTTGTGTCGATGATTCAAGTGTTCGCGGATGGTTTCAACGCTTCAAAAGCGGTGATTTCGACGTGGAAAACAAGGGGCGTTCCGGGCGGCCGCAAATCTTTGAAGATCGAGAATTGGCGACTTTGCTTGATGAAGATTCTTGTCAAACGCAAGAAGAACTTGCTGAAGCATTGGGAGTTGACCGAACAACCATTTCCAAGCGTTTGAAAGCCATGGGAATGATCCAAAAGCAAGGAAATTGGGTGCCGGACGAACTGAAGCTGAGAGACGTCGAACGGCGTTTTTTCACTTGCGAACAGCTGCTTCAGCGACATAAAAGAAAGGGTTTTCTGCATCGTATCGTGACTAGCGATGAAAAGTGAATACGTTACGATAATCCGAAGCGAAGAAAATCATGGGGACTACCCGGCCATGCATCATCATCGACGGCCAAGCCAAATATTCATGGCGCCAAGCTCATGCTCTGTATATGGTGGGACCAGCTAGGTGTGGTTTACTATGAGTTTCTAAAACCGAATGAAAGGATCACAGGCGAGGTCTATCGACGACAATTGATGCGTTTGAGCCGCGCACTGCGAGAAAAATGGCCACAATACTCCGACAGGCACGACAAAGTTATTTTGCAACATGACAATGCTCGCCCACACGTTGCACCGCCGGTGAAAACATACTTAGAAATGCTCAAATGGGAAGTCCTACCCCACCCGCCGTATAGTCCAGACGTTGCTCCGTCTGATTACCATCTCTTCAGATCGATGACGCATGGCCTGGCTGACCAGCACTTCCATTCCTACGAGGAAGCCAAAAAATGGGTGGATGACTGGATAGAGGCCAAACCGGTCGAATTTTTTCGCAACGGGATTCGTATGTTGCCAGAAAGATGGGAAAAAGTTGTAGCTAGCGATGGCCAATACTTTCAATAATTCATTTGTAACCATTTTTTCACAATAAAGGCTCAAAATTTGAAAAAAAACGGGAAAGACTTATTCACATACCTGATAACATACATGAGAAGATGTATTTAAAATTTTTACTATGCTAAAAATACATCAAACTCGCCTAACTATTTTACTTTTGTTAAAATTTCTTTTTGCGGATTTCTTTTCTTTTTTAAGGATATGATTCAATTAAATTTGTTCTAAAAATATGATTTATAAATTGTATATTTCTTAATATGCTAAGAACATATATTATTATGATTCCTTTTATTACAGTTAGTAGGACATGTAAAGGCATTTAATTTTTAACAATACTTATCTAGTAATAATAACTAAAAATTATGTGTAAATAATTAAATGTATATACTATATAACGATGATGATTATGATGATGGTAAAATATTAGAATTAATAATTCTAATTATAATGTTTATATTCTGAATGATCATTCAAATTAGTCTATAGTACTACAAATTATAAGTAACTTATTATCGATAAATGTATATCCAATATAGATTTATATATATTATAGGATTAAAGTCATAGAATGGAAAGAAAGAAGGAATGTATAAAATAACATATATATTTGTAAAAGGCATTTAATTTTTAACAATATTTTTCTATTAATAATAACTAAAAATTATGTGTAAATAATTAAATGAATATTTTATATTGTTTGTGATGATGATGAATTTGATAAAATATTAGAATTAATCATTCTAATTATAAGGTTTATAATTTCAATGATCATTCAAATTAGTCTATAGTACTATAATTTATAAATAATTTATTATCAATAAATCAATTACAAATCGCAATAAACGTTAGAAAATGCTAGCCTCAGAGTTACAATAATTTATAAATAATGATCGCAAATAGTGAATTACATATTTTTCGTTTATGCACCATAAAAATCTTATGTAAGTGATATTTGCACATCAATAATAATAATATAAACTCCTTCTTTAAATTTTTTAACTTGAAGCAAATTATAAAAATGTAACTGAACTTAAAAAACTTAATTACTTTATTTAAAATTGGAGAGTGTATCCTGTGAAGCTAACTGATGCAATACTGGGTTTTGTTTTCACTTCATCTGCTGCATCATCAGACATCAATTTTTAAATCTACATAGCATGTATAATAGATATCATACCAACTGTAAAAAAAAATATTAAATTTTTATTATTGAATGAAAGATGAAATTTTTAACACTTTTATATTGTCTATAAATATCGTTATTTACAATATACTTACTTTGTGCATGATCCTTTTATATTATTCATAAATTCTAAATCTTTGTGACATATTGTATGTATGAACCTCTGATCATATACACTACATACATATAATAATAACCTCTGATCAGAGGTTATTATACACTATAAATTGTACCTAAAATGATTTAATAAAACATTAACTTGTTAACACTTATATTGCCTATAAATTGTATAAATTAAAAAATGTTTGCTAGAGAGATTTATATATATATATATATATATATATATATATATATATATATATATATGTATCAGATCGATGATTTTTAAATATGATTTACATGTATATGGAGTCGAAAACATGGATCGATAATTTGATGCCTCTAATTCAAAAGCGGTTTATAAAGATCTCCTGAAGCAAAGGAATGAAAAAATGGATTATCCCATTTATCAAAAGTGCACTATATATAATATACATAAATTAGGTATACAAGTAAGTTTCTAGCGTTTTTCTCAAAATGATCGTACATCGGAGGCTATAACTTTTTCTCATCTTTTTGGCAATTTATAAATTCTCAACCAAAAAATTTCTCGTCTTCCGAACCCAGAAACGTATCAAGTTAATTTTTTGATTCTCTCTAAACTGAAGTGTATGCCCGTAAGAATGATTTGCATTGATCGAAACAAGTAGTAGTCAGATGATCTCATGACTGGACTGCTGGACTGTAAGGCGGCTGAGGTCGAATATTCTATCCATATGCTCCAAATTGTTTATGACCGAAACTACAACAGGTTTCCAAGCGTTATCGTGATGAAAAATGACGGACACATGTCTGGTCTAATCTTTTGGCCAGTTTTCCTGTAATCCTCGGTTCAAATAAATAACTTGAGTTCGATACAATGCCACTTGGATTTCTGATCACTCGGAAATAGCTCATAGTAAAAGACACCCTTTTGATCTCACCATATTTACGTCAACATTTCACATCAGGGTCGATTAGCGGGCTCACCTGGCTTTGCATATGTTTTCTGAATTTCGATCTATCATAATAACTAATATTTTTCATTATTAATGACAATACGATGCAAAAATGATTTATTTTTGTGCTGATTCACCATACTCGCGGTACATGGATTCACCAATACATTCCACCTCATAAGTTTCCGAAAGTATCGATAGGCCTCAACCGCACGTTTCCTAATATTAAAGAATAGAAGCAGTACTTCGGGCAAGTAACGTTTATTTGGCAGGAAACTTGTCATGAATTTGCTCGACAAAATAAACGAGACCGAAATAAATGCTAAAAGATAATTCTGTTAAGTTTGTGACAGATACACAATCTACAAATATAATACACTAGGTCTGATATTTCTGCCCGGGATCCAATGGTGACGCCATCTTTTGACAAACGTTAGAAATTTACTTGTACACCTTCTCTCTCTCTCTCTCTCTCTCTCTCTCTCTCTCTCTCTCTCTCTCTCTCTCTCTCTCTCTCTCTCTCTCTCTCTCTCTCTCTCTCTCTCTCTCTTTATTATAGATGCGTATGTATGTTTGTATCTATATAAACGTTTACTCCAGAATAACTGACGTCCTTATAACATTGCGTAATTTTATTCCTTATCAGTGGGATTTGACGAGTAGTGCACCCCTACTTACACAAATTTTATGACGCTTAATTTATATCGTACCTAAATTTATTTATTAATAATTTCATTGTAATTTATTATTACTGTTTTTTTACTTAAAAATACTTCTTTCGACTGCTTTTTAATGCAAATTAAATATTTTCATCAATTGGACATTCCTATTAGAATGATAGTCTTTTTTATCATCACACTCGTAGAAACTGCTATATCAAAATTCTTATAGCCGCAATTACCGTGAAAGAAAAATAATGAATAGCAAAGATCAATTTGACTGTTACTTCAAAAACTTATCTACCCATATCCCACTAACTTGGACCCCACGTTTCCAGTCGGTTGAGCTCTACCTCAGGGACTGATATAAAATTTTTATAATAAAATGATATATACTCGCTCTATTTAATATCCTGAAATTTATCATCAATACGTTCCGACAATAAATCCGAAACGGCTTGAAACGTTAGACTCAACTTAGTGTGATAAGCATAGACAATTTGGTGAAGAGGGCAGTCGGATCTTCTTTGCTTTGTTTTTTTCAAGGTAGTTGTAACCATAAAATTTTACATTTCGCATCCTATACTGACTAACAGTCAAGTTGATTCTACATGAGTACTTACGTAATTCGTGTCACGTAATATAAAGTTAAAACTATGCGAGTCTTCCGTAATGCTAACGTGGCGAGTTCGAGAAGTATTTTACCAAAGTTACTCAAGTAATGTTGACGTTTCTTTTCGCTCAGTATACAGGATAACGAGAAATAAAAATAGTCTGTTGGTCACTCTAATAGATCTACAAGACCGATAAAAAGATTTGATAGTTTTTTCTTACATAAAAGTGTTGTATTTTTTTCAAAACAAATGTCTTAAAAGAGCTGATTAAAATGGCACTATTAACATCAGCTAATGAACATTCTAAATTATTTAACTCTAATTGCGTAATAAATAGACAGCTGGTCCAATAGCTTCATTAATTATCAAGTATACTACTGATGTAACAATAGCAGTGATAAAAATTATAATGTACATTAATAGCTATTGAATTTGAACTAAACTTGAGAAATACGTACACTTTACTCTCCTTCACGTTCTTTAGACTTTGATTAACATCGTCACTCAACTCCTTCCACGCGCTAATGCCAAGTTTTCGTTTCAGATCTTGGGCAGTTCGTACCTTACTATTCAAAACTTCCCTTAAGGTTTGAATTTCATCCTCGATCTACAAATAAAAATGTCTAGTTTTACTTTATAAATTGGAAGTAAATCAAAAGTTACATCAGTCTTTTCGTATAGCCAAATAAATTTCTACTCATTATCTCAATATCGCTATATTAACAAATTTTGTTATATATATATATATATATATATATATATATATATATATATATATAGTATATATATTATAACCTTCAATTAGTTCTCCCTATTTATTTTTCAAAATTAAACTTTTACTCAATATATATGAAATAAAAATATTTCATTCAGAGTACTATAACTTTTCGCGAGAGACCATTTTGTCCAATCTTTCTCGCAGTATATGAATTCAACGTCGAAAAAATGACATGTCTTTTGAGGCTATCCGAGAATGGATCCATTTTTATTATTTTCAAAAGAATTAAAACGCTGCTCAGCTAAGACATATGCCATTGAACGGAATTGGTGATAATTAGAAAAGACTATGTCAGGTGAATATAACGGTGGTATATATTTAATTGTAAATATTTACTATAATATTTTATGGTAAATATTTCTGTTTTCACTGGTTTTGCAACATGAGGCCGACTGTTGTCATAAACAAAATCAATTTGTAACGCTACTGCGTATAGCGATCGTTTAGGGATTGACTCAAAAGCATCAATTGGAACTCAATTTGTCATAGGAGGACCTATAGTCGAGGCGAAAGCGTACGGCAAGTTTTAGTACACTGAATTCGCGGGACTCGAAATTACGCGATATTTAAGTTCACAGTTTAGACTCCGGATAAGAAAAAGCTAGATGTACGTATAAAATCTATTATAAAAGTGCATGCAGGACTTTACTCATTTGCTACATATTTAAATGAATTCCTTATAATTTTTTTAGATTATGCTCGCAATGGATTTTAGCCAGCGTGCCGTTCGAATAAAGACCTTAGCCAGCAATTATTGCACCGGCATATTAAACGTTGCTATTAAATTATTGTTGTTTTATTATTTTTCTATATTTTCTCCTATTTCCTTTTAGTAAATATTTAAGTTAATATTACTAAATTATTACAGTTATCTACGTAACGAATGCTGCAATCTAAGGCAGTCTTTGATGGATTAAGCAAGAGCGAAAATTGGATTCTTGTATAATGTACGCACTAGACCAAAGTTGATAAGAAAGTGAGCAATGAAGCAATGGAACCAAAGATCAAGTAGAGTGCTTAATTAATTTGTTCATAATAATTTGGCAGAAATGTAAATTTGTTCGAGTAAATATGATATAAATGATCCATAGCCGCGCTAATGCAAATTTTCTATAAAACGGGCCGATTTGATAAATGCGTTGGGCGTACGATTTGTTGAATAATATCAAAATACAATTATTTTGTTACTGTAAAATTATCCAAGTGTTCTTAATGTAATTTATCTCTCTTATTTAATTCTTTAATCTTATACGATATTTTCTTATAATGTAATCTATTGTAAATATTATACATTCATTCGAAATAATTTTAAAATCATGACATAAAATATATTATATAATCTACATGAATTAAAAGATATTCTTAACTGTATATATTATTAATTTCTATTTTTCAAACAATTATTTTTGAAACCATATTTTTGTTACATTTTGAGATGCAATCTCATGATGCTCCTGCAGTTACAATAATCATAATGTATCCTTGATACGTGCTAATAATTCTTGTCCTGATCATATGAATAGTTTTAGCTCATTTACGTTTTTAACTATGTCAATTACAATACTTTGATAATATTAATGTAGAAAAATGGTCGAATAACCTGGTCACAGTAATAAATATTACAAAGCATTTTATACAATTTTGATATTCTATCCTCCATCACCAGTTATACTAAATAATTTATGTAATAGAATACTTGAAAAATAGTTTACGGTGACAGCTCGGCTAGTTTTTTTTCAGAAAGTTCAATAATTGAATTCTTACATTACCGAAAAATAAATCGTTAAATAATCGTTAATAATCGATAAATTCACCATGCAATATTTTTTACAATGGCGCGAAACAATAATTATCTCAATAATACTTTAGTATTACTTTTCAATAAATCATAGTATTTTTCAATAATTAGTCTTTACGCGAATCGGAATTTATATTTATATTTACCTACGAACTCAAACAAACTTATATACTTTTTTCCGAGTACTTCACGTTCACATGATTATAGGTTTGCTTAGCATACATGTCTTTATCACGAATGCTCCTTTTTTAAATACTACCTATAATATTTTCTTTGATGCACTGAAACTACTCTAGCTAGTACAATTATTTCTCGGATCTGCCTTAAAGATATATTGTTGTGCTACAATAATATCAGAAATAATTTTGCCAATTTTAATAAAAATACGAGGGTGAATTGATAAGTTTCCGGCCTGACCAAGAGATTGCGCCACTAGGCCTACCTTGAAGTAGCCTTCTATAGTACCATCCTTAGATAACTTGTAGCTATAGTTTCAGTCCGAAGGCCATGTTAGTTTAGGTTTGAGAGCACGCTGAACAAGACGCCTCTGTGTTTTTCGTACAAATGGAAAAGCTGGAAAATCGTGCTGTCATCAAATACTTTTATTTGAAGGGGTTAACGCCGAAGGAAATTAAAGAAGAGATGGACTCAACACTGGGGACATCCTCCCCATCATATTCAACCGTTAAGCAGTGGGTTTCCAGGTTAAAAAAGGGTGTCGTGTGAGCACCTCTGATGAGCCTCGCTCACAACTCCAGATATGATCGAAAAAATCCATCAAATAGTGCTGAAAGACCGCAGATTAAAATGCGTGAGATAGCTGAGATCAGTAAGATGTCATACGAACGTGTACAAAATATTTTGCTCCAACATTTGTATATGGAACAGCTTTGTGTAAGATGGGTGCCGCGTTTGCTAACGGTCGACCAAAAATTGATTCGAAAGAACATTGCTATCGCCAATTTGGCGTTGTATAAGCGTAATCCAAGCGAATTTATGCGTCGATTCGTAACTGTTGACGAAACTTCGGTCCACCACTACACTCCTGAAACTAAACAACAGTCTTAACAGTGGATTGGACCAGGGGAACCAACTCCAAAGAAGGAAAAAACAATTTTTTTGGCGAACAAGGTTATGGCTACTGCTTTTTGGGATGCAAGAGGTATTATACACATTGATTACCTTAAAAGGGTAAAACTATCAATGGTCAACACTACGCACATTTATTGCAACGTTTGAACGACGAAGTGAAAATTAAACGACCTCATCTGGCCAAGAAAAAAATCTTGTTTCATCACTATAACGCACCAGCACACACATCAGTCGTTGGGATGGCTAAAATCAAAAATCTGAAGTTTGAATTGATGCCACACCCTCCCTACTCTCTAGACCTAGTCCCGAGTGACTATTATCTGTTTTCTAACCTCAAAAAATGGCTTGGCGGTAAGAGATTTGCGGAAAATGAAGAAGTAATCGAAGCTGTAAATGGGTACTTTGAGGAGCTTCACGAATCAGTACTAGAGATGGCATTAATAGACTAGAACACCGCTATGAGAAATGTATCAGCCTTGGAGGAGATTATGTTTAAAAATAAAAAAAAATTCTTAAAATGTTTTTTTCTTGGTCAGGCTGGAAACTTATCAATCCACCCTCGTATAATAGATTTTATATAATATTTTTATGGTGCAATACCGGCTCCTAAAATGGATTATGGTCTAAGCTTTACGAAAATAGATAACCTTAAAATACAGATGTACAACGATATACAGATATTCATAAAATGCCGAAGCACGTTTATGGCATTATCGGGAAATTTCTTCAGGTTCTAAAAGATTCAAAGATAGAATATTGAATAATATTTCCATATTCCCAATACTGTAGCCCCGTAGAAGGAGTTAACAAAAAAAAAAATTCAGCCATTGTTCAACAATACATAGTTACGCTTCAAAAGACAAGGGGTATATTGGCAGATTGGCGTCGAGAAGGATTCTGCTGGAACGGCTAAGTATCACATACCGAAGGTATCCTATTATAGTAGTAAAAATATTTTTAGTCACTTAAAATGTATGCAGGATGCGCATTTATTCACCCCTTTTATATCTAGTTTTCTAATAGGTTTCATCCTTCTCTATGAGAAATACTTACTAAACGAAACTAAATAATTTTTTTAACGGAAAAAGGACATTTATGATGAAAAATGGATACATGTTAGCTTAATCAAAATATTTTCCGTCATTTTCTACTACTTCTTTCTATCTTTCTGACGATATGTCGATGCCCTAGCGAAAGAACGATGGCGATCTCGAGGCGATTCAATCATCCACTGATTCTCGCACTTCTTAAACATGTCGAAAGTGTGTATCAACGAGGTCGTACTGCATCAATCTGAATAGGTGTTAATCAGAAGCCGGTATGTTTGGCGAGTACGCTGGGTGCGGCAACACTTTCCATTCGAGCTCCACAAGGTATTTTTGACGGCTTTTGCAACATGTGGCCGAGAGTTATCATGCAAGAAAATGACTGCGCCTATTACTCACGATTGCTGATCTATGTTCGATCAATTTCTGTTGCAAATCATTCAGTTGGCGTCTGTATACCTCGGCAGTGACAGTTTTATTTGGTTTTAGCAGCTTGTAGTAAAACACACTCCCTTAGCCCCATCAAATGTACAGCAATAGCTTTTGGCCGTGGATGTTCCCTTTTGGTGTCGATGTGAACGGTTGGCTTGGGTCCATTCATGACTTTTTGCACGTAGGATTGTAACAGTAGATCTACTTTTCATCACCAGTCACAATACGCCACAGAAGACTCTTCTTTTTTACCTGGCAAGCAACGACAGTGCGATGTTGTATCGATTCATAATGGCACTTTTGGTCAAATCGTCTGGCATCCATTTTCCTTCTTTATGAATCTTTTCCATCGTATATAAACGTTTGTCAACTACTCTGTCACTGATTTCTAACTTAAAACATCAGTTTGATGTTCGCCGTAACATTCATGCAGTAATCGATAAGTTTCTGCTACACTTTTTTTCAAATCAAAATAGCGCAAAAGGACATATCGAAAAAACGATTTCTGACGATTCCTTTTTCACTGATCAAAAAATTATAATGTTTACACAAATGATGGCGCGTGTTAACTCAATTTGATTGGCAAATGCCAAAACTAAAAAATAAGTACTAGATCCGACACATCTGTACTACTATCCGTACGACATTTCGTACTACTTATATCGCCATCTAAATGTGAAGGTCGGAAACGAAGTATGTCTCCTAAGAATTGGAGCGAACGTGGGACGGTAGGTAAGTTGCTATTTAGATTTTGAGCCTAATAATGAAAAGAGGGTAATTTATTATGGAAAATGGCTTTATTGTTTTTCGAAGTATTTTCCATAATGATTAGTACACTTTTGCATGCGCGCAAACCAATTTTCGTAACATTTTTTCCACTCCGATGAGGTATCCCGAAAACATGGTTTTTTAATGCATCAACGGCGTCTTTAGGTACCGAAAAACGTTAACCATACAATTTATTTTGGATGTGTTGGATGAGAAGAAGTCTCTGGGTGCCAAATCAGGGCTATAAGGTGAATGATTCATCAATTCGATGTTTTGACTTTTCAAAAATTCGTTTGTTTGAACCGATGAATGAGAGTTCACATGGTGATGATGATGAATGATCCTTCATTACCGGTTACTTTTTCGTATTTCACACAGCACTTCTGGTAAACTAATGATTATGTACCATTCAGAATTCATCGCTCTACGTTGCTCTAACGGTACGACTGCCACATGTCCAATTATTCCAAAGAAACTGTATTTCATTTGCTTCGAGGTGCTTCGAGCACGAACCACTTTTGTCTGATCGGGCTCGTCCTGTAAGACTCATATAGTGAATTGCTATTTTGTTTGGGGCTCATACGCGTAGATACACGATTCGTCACCTATGAAGAAATTATACATAGCTTTTGATGCACCGCGATTATATTCTTTGAGCATTTCTTTGCATCAATCTACACGAGCATTTTTTTGAGCTTTTGTCAAATGATGCGGGATCCAAAGTGAACAAATCTTTTTAACACCTACATGGTTATATCAATGCCCAAAGATACCTCAATCTTACTATATGTCGTATGAAGATCTTGCTTCATCAGTTCGCACACAGCATCAATGTTTTCTGGCACAACAACCAATTTTGGATAAAAATCACGGCACTCGTCCTCGAGCGAACTGCGTACACGATTAAATTCATTCTACCAGCGTTTTGCAGTTTGCAGTGACCAAGCATGAGGCTTCATCACCAAAAGTTGAAGTTCATTAATGCACTTTTTTCTTTGTAAGCCAGATCAAAAGTCGTAAAAAATCATCGCACGGAAATTTTCACGAGTTAGTTCCATTTTTCGCTGAGACAAAATTTTCAAGTCCTTGTAGATAACACAAGTTATACTTAAGTGACAAAAAATCCTGAAGAAGGTTGTTACAAATAATACAAATGCTGGGATTTATTAACAATTAGTGCAAAATAACAACAAACGTTTCAATAAAATAATTTTAATATATAAAAATAGTAAATACAAAAACGATGCGTACCGTAGCAAAGACGAGGAAAGCAATAACCCAAACATTCTTACAGCGCTATTTTATAGACTCTTCACTCCCCTCAAAAAGGATTCCATTTACAAGCGATAAGCCTCGCTTGCGCCGATTGCAGCCCTAACTCTTCGCTTAGCCGGACGGACGGAGAGCTTGAGGTAGCCAACCGTGCAAGTCCCCTGATTTTGAAATTCTCGATATTTTCCGAAAGCCAGAATACAACCTATTTCAATATAAGTTTGTAGAAAGGCTTTCTTTTAAAGACAAAATCCCAATTTCCCGTCACAACACGGATCACTGCTTTTAGGAAGCATAACCATTTAACCTCTTTTGAAAACTTCAAGATTTTCGCAATAGCAAGTATTCGGTCACCTATTTGTGAAACCGTATATAAGCTATTTTACGAGAAATCTTTGGTTTTTCTATTATATGACGGCACAGTTCAACTGTGTACCTTATTTGTAAACGTAGTTCGGCCTATAACGAGAGTCTGCTCGCAATTTTTAGGCACCTTTTTCATCGACTTCTATTTTTATAGTCGCTTCATAATATACAATTTTTCTTAAATTTAAGCATTTCAAAAATCTCTCTATTCTTGTCTTTACTTTACAAACCAAAAAATGGTTTTTCACTTAATGTCTCGTGAGATTATTTATCTCGCAGCCGCTTTTGTCCGAGGTAATCTCGTATAAAAGTCAAATTGTATAAATTTTTTTTAACTGTAAACAGAACATCACTTGCTAACATAAATAGGCATACCATTCGCTTTATTTTTTTAATATATTTCGAATTTCGACAAAAATTTAAGGTTTAATATTATTTTATTAAGAAAGAATAACGCTCTCTTTCTGAACTACACTAAATAATTCGAAAAGAATTTGTATCTTATTTTCAACGAATCCTTATCATTTAATTTTCTTTAAAACCATATATTTTAACAAGTATAGTTCTCAAATTTAACAAAACGTCTCGACTAATCGACAACACTTACATATATATTCTTAGAGATTTTATATGTGATTCAAGAAACGATTTTATTCTATTCGTAATATTATCTCATATTTATTACAAAGTATTATCTAGAAACTTAAAATTAAAACTGCAATGTCTTAAAAACAATTTAGTTAATCAGTTTCTCTTAATATTTCAAGTTCAAACTAACATTAATATTTAATATATCAATTTAATTTATTAATAGAAATTTCAATACTATTTGAATCTTGTTACTGATTTTAGTTATATTTAACTGACAAAACGTTCTGAAGAAATTTATGGTTAAAAATGTCAAACTTTAAATTCGACACATCAGATAGCGCCTGCAAAACTTGGTACACCAAGGCTCAAAATATAAACAGCAACCATCGTATATCTTAATAAAATAGGCGCAGATCTAAATGTGACGGTCCTCCTGCCGATGCCATCTACTTTCGGGAGTTTAATATTATAAGAGGAAAAAATTAATTTGACAAAAGTTTTAAATAATGAGGTAGTATTATCATATGATCAAAGATGGATAAAACTAACTCAAATTAAGCTCTCAGTAGCCCAATCTCAGCATTCAATAGAACACTTATTCAAATATAAATAGTTTTATATCGTTTATATCTAGCTCTTAATGAATAAAATCACTGACAAAATAAATTCATTTTTACAAGAAAAAATATTAAATATTTATGAAAATTATTGCGAAAATCAACAAAATATATTATCAATTAAACAATATTTACTCTTGCTAATTCGGCACTCCATTCCGCTTTCTGATACTCTTGTTCCTCCGCAGATAGTCCCTGAAGTTCACTCGCCATGCTCTCAAAAGGTGGTGATAGGGTTCCACTGTTATGAAGTGCAGCATCTTCGCCTAAATGATCAATTATTTTTTAAAAACAAAGGATGTCAAAAAATATAACCTTAATCTAGTAAGTTCACATTTTTGTAAAAATGTATTCACATCTATAATTAATAATATTCTAAATGAATGTAATTTATAGTAGAGTATTTTAACAATGCATTTTTATTAAATTTGCAAAATCAAAAAATATTTATTTCTAGCTGCATGTTTAGTTTAATGTAATTATGACTTTTCTGACTATTCATTTCATTGTAAATAATTGCTGAATAAAGCTGAACATGCTTTTAACTAAATGAGTTAGTGTTTTAGTTTTCATGAATTTTGAAATAAAATAACATGATAGTACTAGGAAGAGTTTGAACTGAACAGCCGCGCCATCCACTGTAGAATTATTGAAATTTTTGACTCGTCATATTGTTTATAAAATATACTTGTTATTGTACATAAAGCTCACAAATGAATTAATAGTTTTCAGTTCACAAAATGTAAAAGTAAGATTTTAATACTATAATCAATGGAAAAATCCAGCAAGAACGACAGCCAAGACAAACAATCTAATTATATAGTTCATGTACAATAATAGTTTCAGCAAATAGCAGAATACTTCAATTGATGCAAATAGTGTTACTGCAGATATAAAGGTATCAACTTTTTTACTTAATTAAAAAGTAAGGCGTTAAAGAATTTTACACACTTTTTTTAATTTTAACGTGAACATTGAGTTGAATAGATAAAATACAACTTTGGGTAATTGTATCAAAGTAAATTCATGTCAGTGAGCAAAAGTATTAAAATCGTTACGAATCATATCATACTAATTTATAAAGACAAAGCATATTTTTATTCATACAAGATAAATAAAAAATTTTACTAAACCGATTGCTCTAAAATTCGAAACATGTACTTACTTTTAACAAAAGTAAAATATTTAGGCGAGTTTGATGTGTTCTTAGCATATTAAGAACTTTCAAACATATATATGTTCTCATGTGTTTTATATTATCATTCAATGTTAAAATTCTGTAATTTATTCGAAATTCCGAAATTATTACACAAAAAATGTTATATAGCGAGATTAAAAATAAGATCATTGAAATAATCAAATATCTTGCCTGTGATAAAAGCAAATATAATACATATAATAATATATGTAATTATATTACAAATTTTTTCATAGCAAAACAAAAAAATGTTTATATACCAGACCAATGTTCATATAAAATATTTTTCGAAAATATTCCGATTAACAAAAAATAAGTTATATAATGCAATTACAACTTAAAATAAGGGACCATTAAAATAAACGGCGAAGTTAATTTTACATGAATCTGTATAAATAACAGCACTTATAGTTTACACAAAATATATCTCAAATTCTGAAAAATATTGATAAGCAAATAGTTTTAACGGACATGCAGCTAAAAAATGAGATAACTTACAAATAACAGAGTTCATTTTCACATCATTTTGTATATCCGGGACAAATGCAACATACCTAGCGAATTTTTCTAAAACTGAAGTTATAATAAATAAACGAATAATAGATATTGAAATGAGTATATACTTGATATCAAATTATATTAAGTAGAAGACAATTTATATTTATTCTCATAAGTTATCATTATTTTAAAAAAAGCAAGTATGAATTTGCCAGGCCCGTTCCTACAAAGTTTGTGATTTGTTTTAATACTTAAATTTTGCATGAAAGAATATGACAGTATATACCGAAATGTGAATAAATGAAACCTTATTTCTAAATGACTTTGAATTTTGATACTAAATACTTCTTACAATACCTAAAAATATAAACACATGTGTTTTATAGTTTATTTTGAGTAAATGCTAGATATGAATTATATATAATTAGACATGATTTAGTTATTTAAACAGACATAGATAATCCTTTTTTAAAGGATAGATATGTATGAACGCAATTTTCGCCCTCAAAAAACTAGAATACACAATTTTATAAAAGGTTTCCAAAAAATTCGGTTGAAAGGAATCGAACTCGAACTACTGAATACTCCAATTTATATGAGTAAAAACTTTAATTTTACTCAATTTAAAAATGGTGGTATCATCGAAAGAAACTTCAACAAATAATATAGTGAAACATTTGTTTAGTTAGTTGTGTATATATATAGTTCAGTCATAAGTATGAAGTTTTATTATATTTATTTCTGTAGACAAGTTTTCGAAAACATAATTTCTTATTATGGCAGCTTTGTCATTCGATATGTCCATGTAGGAAATTCTGTACCATTTTAGGTAGCTTCTCCATGTATATTTATTTCCGTTACAATTTTTTCTGAAGATTTGACTAATATATTCCAAACGAATTCTAAGTGAAAGTATACAATTAAAGAAAAGTAAACAATTTTCAGTATGATTATCTATTAATAAACTTATAATATATACCTTTAATTTATATATTTGATTTAGTTAACTATAAACTTTGTGGAATCCGGTCTGATAAGTTCATACTTACTTTTTTGAGTGATGCTGAATTATGAGAATAATATAAATTATCCTCTGCTTATTATAATTAGTATCAAGTGCATACTCATTTTAATATCTATTATTCGTCTTCTTATTATACCTTTATTAACTGTTTTAGAAAAATTAGCTATCCTTATTCGGCAATAAGTTTAAATGATTCGTTTGAATGTGCTAAAGGGCGCAGAACCGTCCGCTACAGCACCTTATCTGGATATGGCAACTGCAGGGGCCCAAATATGTAAAACAATAGTAAATTGTGTCACATACTATTTTCCCATACGAGGGCGCTTTTTCTTTCTCAAAGAAATGCACAAAAAATTGGACGGCAAACTCACAGAATTAAACATTGTCAACCCCCCCCCCCATGTGATAATCATGCTTATATAGAGCGAGCAGGTATAATATATAAAGGTCCAAATGGTTCTAGCTCCAAAATAAGTTGCCCTAACATAAAATGTAATTTGTTGAATTTGAAAAAATATAATATTATCGGTTTTCTCTTAAGGTTATTCCTGCCATTTACTTGAATTTAATAATATTAAATTAAATGATTTCCTCTTATTTGCAAATTGGTAAAGTAGGTTAAGAAAAGATGTAGGATCGAGAGGTGAGGGTGCACAGGATGAAACATCCGCCGGGGTTTGGGGGCGAAGCCCCCCCTTTTCTAAAAATAAATAAGACTAATCAATTGAAGATTATAAGTTTGTTAATTATCTACTCTCAAATTAAAATTTAAAAAAATTTAATAGCATAATAAATAGAATTTAAAATTAAAACTAATTAATAAAATATATAGACAATTTTTAATACTTAAAAAACATCGTAAAATTTTTATAATAAATTTCACATAGAATATAAATCTTATTTTATTTTAAAATCTCGAACACCTAACTCAAAGTGCAAAAAAGATCGAGCTCGCAGT
Source organism: Sycobia sp. Sy_11 (assembly GCA_018907035.1). NCBI lineage: Eukaryota > Metazoa > Arthropoda > Insecta > Hymenoptera > Epichrysomallidae > Sycobia > Sycobia sp. Sy_11. The sequence continues at coordinate 3,270,302 of JACCIC010000017.1, read as the reverse complement.
CAATTGGCGCATATACTCGTAAGGCTAAACATCGTAAATGACAGATGTTATGCAGGCATGGAAAACTGAAGATCTTACCAGATGAAACCTTTTCGATCATTCATTTTTCCTCCCAAGGGAGGAAAAATTGGTCGGGAAGCAGCTATAAACACTTTTTCTCCCTAGGGAGGAAAAGTAGTATTTTGCTTCCTCTAGACAACTGCAGAAAATCGTATTTTGCGCCCGAGTGCGGGGAAATAATTTTTCAGTCATTTATTCTCTGCTCAAATTAGGTCACAATAAAGTTTAGATAATGTATTTACAAAAAGAAACATCTACTTCTTACTTGAACATACAAAATACTATTAAACTTTCAAAAAATATTCTGAAAAAAATCATACGTATGTAGTTTTAGACGCTGATTACGAATATAATTAAAAAAGTTAATGAAATGACAAATCTAATTGCTAAAATATTAAACAAATTTTAAACACTAAGTTTTATGAAACAATTTTGTGTTTAGACTACAATTGTTCAAACAAAATTTGTAGATCCTATTAAAATAAATTTTTTATGTTCTATCCATTTTTCTCTGAAACTAATAATTATCGAGAAAATACGATAAATTCTAAGCGTAATTATCTATTAATTATCCCAAGTCGTCATCGATACGTCAGGGATCTACCACTCAGCTCAGATGATAGTGATGATATGTTATTATAGATTAAGATTTTTATGCTTTTCACCATGAATTTCTTAACATGGAGAATTGTATCAGTAATACTCATATTTCTAATTTGTGTATCACTAACATATTCAAATTTCAACCATAAAAATAGTCTGTATAATTTATTACAACTAATCTGTATTCTTTATTACAGATACATATTTTCCTGTTATGTTATAATGGCTTGGACGACGCAGTATTTCCAAATGGTTTAAAATGTACAATTGTTAACATTCACATCAGATTCTGTCAGATAATAACATACGAGATACATGTTCAAAAGATGATAATAATGATAATATTCTAGAAAATGTATTAAGTGACTCGATAACAGTGTACGAGGGTGGATTGATAAGTTTCCAGCCTGACCAAGAGATGGCGCCACTAGGCCTACCTTGACGTGGCGTTCTATAGTACCATCCTTAATATAGCTTGTAGCTATAGTTTCAGTCCGATCGTCATGTTAGTTAAGTTTGAGAGCACGCTGAACAAGACGCCTCTGTGTTTTTCGTACAAATGGAAAAGCTGGAAAATCGTGCTGTCATCAAATACTTTTATTTGAAGGGGTTAACGCCGAAGGAAATTAAAGAAGAGATGGACTCAACACTGGGGACATCCTCCCCATCATATTCAACCGTTAAGCAGTGGGTTTCCAGGTTAAAAAAGGGTGTCGTGTGAGCACCTCTGATGAGCCTCGCTCACAACTCCAGATATGATCGAAAAAATCCATCAAATAGTGCTGAAAGACCGCAGATTAAAATGCGTGAGATAGCTGAGAGCTGTAAGATGTCATATGAACGTATACAAAATATTTTGCACCAACCTTTGTATATATTTGTATATGGTAAAGCTTTGTGCAAGATGGGTGCCGTGTTTGCTAACAGTCAGCCAAAAATTGATTCGAGTGAACATTGCTATCGCCAATTTGGCGTTGTATAAGCATAATCCAAGCGAATTTTTGCATCAATTCGTAACCGTTGACGAAACTTGTGTCCAGCATTACACTCCTGAAACCAAACAACAGTCTTAATAGTGGATTGGACTAGGGGAACCAACTCCAAAGAAGGCAAAAACAATTTTTATGGCGAACAAGGTTTTGTCTACTATTTTTTGGGATGCAAGAGGTATTATATACATGGATTACCTTGAAATGGGTAAAACTATCACTGGTCAATACCATTGCAGACTTATTCCATCGTTTGAGCCACGAAGTGAAAATTAAACGACCTCATCTGGCCAGGAAAAAAATCTTGTTTCATCACTATAACGCACCAGCGCACACATCAGTCGTTGGGATGGCTAAAATCAAAAATCTGAAGTTTGAATTGATGCCACACCCTCCCTACTCTCCAGACCTAGTCCCGAGTGACTATTATCTGTTTCCTAACCTCAAAAAATGGCTTGGCGGTAAGAGATTTGCGGAAAATGAAGAAGTAATCGAAGCTGTAAATGGGTATTTTGAGGAGCTTGACGAATCAGTATACAGAAATGGCATTACTAGACTAGAACACCGCTATGAGAAATGTATCAGCCTTGGAGGAGATTATGTTGAAAATAAAGAAAAATTCTTAAAAAGTCTTTTTTCTTGGTCAGGTCAAACTTATCAATCCATCCTCATATCACGCGAGATATTCATCGTGTTCCAAGTCTCCCCCAAGGCGCGTACTTCAACTATAATTTCACCCATCAGTTGTAATTTATCTTCGCAAAATTCTTATTTCATTGAATTCTACAAACACACGCGTTATTTTGTATTAATTTTCATCACTGCAAAAATCTGGAATGCATCTCAGCTGAAACAATGAAAAGTACGTTGCGCGTTGAAAAACATCTACAATGTGCACTCGAATACGCGTTCTGTAACTGCAGTTTACCTATCGGTCGTTATTTATTCTCGCAAAATTCTTATTTCACTAAATTCGGCAATACATACAAGCTCATTTGCATTAATTATTATCACTGCAAAAATCTGAAATTGAAGCCAGAAGTTTCAAACTACAGATGCTAATTCTGCTTGAAATAATGCGCCATCCAAGCCACTATGACATAATAGGAAAATCTATGTGTAAGGAATAATACAGACTGTTGCTATTGTTTGAAATTGAATATGTTTGTAATAAACAAATTAGAAATATGAATATTGTAGACATAATTATCCATATTAAGATTTACACAGTGAAAAGCATAAAAAAAACTCAATATATAATAATATATAAATAATATATGGTATAATCGAGTATTTAAAAAAAATTGTTTTAAACACAATTGGTAAATTTACCAAAAATAAATTTTTAATATTGCATATGTTTTTGTTTTAAGACTACAATTTTATGGGCAAAATTTAAAAATATAAACTAATTATATCGCGGTTAACGCTGTATTATCTGAGCGGCGTGTTGAATCCCTGACGTACCGATAAGAACTTGGGTCAATTAATAGTTCGAAACACTAATAATTTATCGCGTTTTCTCGATAATTATTGGATAGAGAGAATATAAAAGAAGATAGAACATAAAAAATTTATTTCAATAGGATCTACAACTTTTGTTCGAACAATTCTAGTCTAAACACATAATTGTTCCATAAAACTTAGTGTTTATTTCTTTATTTCTTTAATATTTTAATAATTAGATTTTTCATTTCGTTAACTTTCTCAATTATATTCGTAATCAGCGTCCAAAAGTATATACGTATGATTTTTCTCAGAATTTTTTTTCGATTTTTTCTTCAAAAGTTTAACATTGTTTTTTATGTTCATTATTTTTATATTCATGTACATTATCTAAACTTTATTCTGACCTAATTTGAGCTGAGGACTGAAAAATTATTTTGTTTTACATATTTGGGTCCCTGGCGATTATACATCCAGATTAGGTGAAACAGCGGACGGTCACCCCGCACTTTAATACATTCAAACGCATTATTTAAACTAATTTTCGGACAAGGATAAATTGATCACTAAAATATGTCGCTGGCTCTTGGACTATTAGCTCATAAAAGCGGTTTTCATCAGTTCAAAATATCGGCTAGCCCGAACAACCATCGGCGAGGACAAAAGATTCTGCCACGAATAAAGTAAAAATATCTGCATTGATGGACTTTTCAAATACACCCCACCAAATTTCATCCGTTCCAAACAGCCGCCTCCACTGGTACATCAATACTCCTCAAATCGACATGTGACAAATATGATGGTTACTGGAACAGCGGTGAAAAGGGACATTGTTACTTCGTCTGCCTACACCCACAAAATACCAAGTTCTGCTACAGGTCTCGTACATCGATTAGAGATGTGCAATTCTGCATGTCCTATCCAGAGCTATCAAACCTTGCTACTTCACCTTGAACGAGGGAGAGAGAAAGCATTCAACAGTCGTATAGAACATAGGTGAAAACGATGCGTCAGATGTCAAACAGCGTAGCAGAAGGGAACAGACACAACCTAAAGCCGAATACCCTGCAGAAGGACAACCAACGGTTGCACAGACTTTACAAGAGGTTCGACTTAAAACATAACTGCTAATGATAATTATGCCGAGAGGGTCGGTGTATTGACCAAATAAACACACACAAGTCTCCTCTTCATCATATATAATCATTTCTATCGTACAAACCATATAGAAATTAGGAATTTCCCCTATTGCCGCACCCCCGTGCTTCCCTTTCATGAGATCAGCGAACTCTGAATACGCATACGAATGATGGATACCTTACCATTCAAAGGTCACACGTATAAAATCGTGGCATAGAATCGTAATACGAGGTAATCGCGACATGAAATTTTTCAATCTACCCTCGTTACAGTGAAAACCTTGCAATGGCACAACCCGGTTAGCGAGAACCAACACAGAAGAATTCCGCAAAAACGAGTGAACATTGATATTTTAAACAATAAGCTATTTTCCAGGTTCAACAACGCTGCTCGTTATAAATTAGCTAATGAACCATCACTAATAGTATTCATAATTCGAATCTTACCCATTGCAGAAAGCCAGCAGAAGAAGAAAACAATGCTCAGAAGATAACCCGCTTACCTTCAAGACCCAAAAAGCCAGAAGCCAAGAGGAAATTATATTAGGTGTAGAATAAGTTTTCGCTGTTTTGAAAAAATGGTGTCACAGATAAGACAACATCAAAATTGTCAGCTGTAAAAAGTCGTATAGTATATGTTGACATCTGGACAAAATATAACCTTTTAAAACCTCTGACTTTTTGCTAGCATCACTTAGTTTTCATCGTGTTAAGATGTCAAGTTTTGAGCCAAGTAAGCGTCATTTGCGGGAATTATTAATTTACTTCTTTCGTTTAAAGCCAGATCTGGTGAATACAGTGGATACTCTACAATTCAAACTTCAATTCCTGAATTTTAGCCATCGAAACTGCGCACGTATGCACTCGTGCATTGTCTTGGAGAAAGAGGACTTTTTTTCTTCAAACGAGGACGTTTTTTTCTCATGTAGCTGACTTAATAATGAGGCATAATACTTCCCAGTAATCGTTCGTCCCTTTTGAAAATAGTCAATAAGGATAAAACCACGAACATCGCAAAACACAGGAGCTATAATCTCTCCAGCTGATTTCACCGTCTTTGCCTTCTTAGGAGCCCGCTCGCCTTTAATAATCCATTGTTTAGACTGCTCTTTCGTGTCTGGAGTATAGTGGCTTATCCATGTTTCATCTACAGTGATTAATCTACGCAGAGACTCATCTAGGTTACGACACATGCGCTTCAAAAGAGCCTTAAACAGATCACGTGGTTGCGTTTGTTCTCAGCTGAGAACAAACGCGGTACCAATCTTGAAGATTTTTTTTCATAGCCAACTTATCGTGGAAAATTGAAACGACGGTAATTTTTGAAACCCTTGTAGCCTTAACTAGTTTGCGCAATTTTATTCGTCGGTCACTTAACACTATATCGTGGATTTTATCGATCATTTCCGGGGTACTACGTCTACGGGACGTCCTGAACGATGTTCATCTTCTGTTGATGTATGGCCACGTTTAAATGCATTTATTCATTATAAACTGTTGCAAAAACAAGGGTAGATTTGCCATGAACTGAAATTAACTCAGCTTTTATTTCTATTGACGTTAAGCCTTTTAAATAGAAATGTTTAATCACCGCTCTAAACACACTTTTTTTTAGTTAAGTTATTTCACTTTTTAAGTTATTTACTTCAACTGACGATAAAAACGAAATCACTAGATGAATATGGCTGCAACTTTGCCAGATACCTAGTAAGGAATGAGGTTTACTACAAACAGATCATTTGCAATGCTAAGAGCGCCATCTCTTAGATTTTCTAAGGACTGATTGACCTCCCCTCGTATCTTTGTCGGACATGTTTTGTCTTCCTCGGTATCCTCTGATGATGACGAAGTCGATGATGATGACGACAATTAAGACGAAGATGAGGATGATGAGGAAAACGAGGTCGATGATGTTTATGATGATGTTCCGCTGATCATTTCTGAGACGACAGGGCGTTGAAATGATAAACTTCTTCGAAAGTTTATTATATATATTAAATTTTATAAATAAAACGCCATTTTTGATTAACCTAGCAAACTTTTCCGTTTATTTTCGTTATAGTTTTTCTTATTTCTAAGCAATTTTCACTTGTTAAATTAATTTTAATTTCACTCGAAAATAATATTTAATTTTAATTTCTGTTTGGCCGAAAATTAAAATTGAAAATTGAAAGAACTGGATTTCTTTTAGAAAATTTTACCTTTATTCAGTCTCGCTGGTGGTTTCAGATTCAGAAGGAATGTTTAATCTTTCGTCTTGTAATCGCCACCTTATCCGTTGTCTTTCTCGATGCGCGATTGGTCTCTTTTCTTATCTCCGACACTGTAGTGCTGGTGATCTTCAATGAAATAGTATCCTATATCCTATAGCAGTGATATACGCGTCCATACCGAAGACTATTTATGCATCTGTCGGTTGTTCTACCACTGCAAAATGGCTTCTGAAATCACGTCCGTGATCTGTAAATGTAACTTATAATGTATATGATGATGTCACGTTTTAGTGGACAGATGGACATATTGGTACGTAGTTTTGTTGGAGTTCGTGTGGTCCATGGATGATAGAGGCGCCTCGACGTAGGAATATTTCACCGACTATGGGCGAAATTGTAGTTATTAGTGATGTTGAACTTATGAAAGGTCTAGAATGCCACCCATAGCACTTGATGGCCTCACTTAACTCTAAAAATCGGTATAGAGTTTAAATTCCTCAGCATGGCATTCCATGTTTCACTGTGAATTTCTGGTTGATTTAACGCGCTTTTATTCACTTTCAAGGCGGAAAATCATTTAATTTTTCATCTAAATTGTCATCTTGTTTTAGTGCTTTTAAATCGCGAATATGTATGTGTTTAATTTCCCACTCTTTATTCTCTTTTAAATCATAGATAACGGGAGAAATTTTACGTGTTACAGTAAATGCTTCTCGTATGTTGGCGATAATTTTGCGCTGAATACTGCCTATTTATTGGATAATTCGTGTGTTTTGTTTAACACTTTCTCTCCAATCATAGATAACCATATTGGGCGTCTAAGATCATAATAGTGTTTCTGTTTTTGGAAGTTTCGTGCTAATCTTACTCTTGCAAGGACCAATGCCTCCCATATTCATTTCATTCTATATTTTATCTAATTGCCTTAAATCATTTTTTTCGCACTGAGCAGTATTGTATGCAAAATATATTCTGTATGAATCAACTCCATGATCGTTGATTTGCACCAATATATTGTGAAGACATTGTCTTGATTACAAGATTGTTCGTTCTACAGGGTTACACTGTAGCGATGGTATGTGATTTTAGATTTTTCATGTCACAAAATCCTTACTTATAAATTATCATCCATTATCCGATATTATGGTGTTTGGAGATCCATGACGTAAAATTATTTGTTCACTTACAGCATTTGTCACAGCTTCTTCAGTAGCTTTACGAAGAGGTCGTAATTCTATTTACTTTGCCATCTTATCTTGCATAACTAAAAGCCATATTTTCAATTACGTTGAACAAGGCAATGATACAATTAAATTAACAGATACAACTTCCCAAGGTTGTTTGACTTGCGTTTCGTGCATCATATTCGCCAGTGTTTGTTGTTATATTTTATATTGCTAACATATGTCACAATTTCGGCTTTACGTTGTAGGGATTCTAAATATTTCAGGCCAAAAAATTGTTTTGATAAGCGTGCAAGTGTTTTCGCTACGCCTAGATGTTCAGCTGTAGAGTTATTATGCATTTTTTCTAATACGTCTTTTTGTTTATATTTTGGAACGCATATTTTCCATTATAATACTTCATCTATTTCATTAAAGTCAAGTGTGTGTAATATGTGTTACTATAGCTTATTATTCTCTATACAATCATAAGAATTATTTTCCGGATCGAATTTGACGGCTGATATGCATTTCATATACCAATCCTCTTCGGGTTTGTTTATATTAAGTTGTCAAATATCTCCCTACTGTCTTTATATCTTATGAATTTCGTGGCTATGCACAAAGCGCTACAGAGCTCGTATCTGGCAATATTATACATCATTTGCAAAGTCTTGACATAACGTACAGAACAACGCTATGCATGATTAGTTTGGAAATTGCGTCCAAAAATTATAGATGTGTAAACATGGAATTCACGAACGCCGAAATTCTCGCTATTTTAAAGTTTGCCTTCGTCAAAGGCAAATCCGCTGGAGAAACGTTCCGTGAGATTAATGGTGTTTTGGGGGATGGCACACTATCGCTTCGAACCGCAAAGGAATGGTTTCGACAATTCAGAGCCGGTAAAAACGACACTATGGATAAGCCAGCCGGCAGAAGACCTGTGACGACGAATACCGATCAAATCATGATGTTAATTAATAATTTAATAAGACATATAAGTAATCCATAGTAAGCATATATAAATTAAATTTAAAGTTTATTCTTGTGTATAAACGTGACGTACCTGAACAATTAAAGGTGGCTTCCAAGTTATAAATAAATAAAGCAGTCAATAAATTATAGTAAAATATTAAATTTATTAGAAGAAAAAAAGGCATAAAAAACCTCCACTCGATGAGTGGAGGAAAAACCAGTTTAAAAATATATGTTATAAATATCTATTTGAGGTATGGTTTACAAAGGCACAATAATAAAATATAAACACATTAATTTAATTACTGTAAAGATACTATAGAATTACACGCGAGGCAAAAAGTCACTTTACAAATAAAGACAAAATACAAACACACAAAACTCTATCTTACCATACAACGCACATAGGGTAGGCGCACCCACACAACTGATCAACGAGGTGAGGACTTATGTGGAAGGGAACCTCCGCACTTCCTCCTGACCCCAATGTTTTGGGCGCGGGCGAACCCTCGTCGGTAACGGCAGCTACCGGCTTGAACGCTCCGGATGGGAAGCCCCTCAGAGACGGAATGCAACGACGACAGGGGCTTAATCACACACTGATCGATCCATGACACGGACGAAACGCAACGATGACACGGGCTACACCGGGAAATCTCACACGGAAACGCGGCACGAGCTATACGAGACAAGAAGATGGAAAACCGTACCATGCGACTACCGAAGAAAAAATGTCGTTGATGCCCGTCCGCGAGCGTCGTTTTCCTCCGAGCCCACAATGTATCCGGGATCAATTAGTTCAAATCTATATTGAACTATAATTTTATTTGGGGACCGCTCTATACTTCAGGGAGGGAATTTAGCCAGGACAGAGAAGCGTGGGATGCGACGGCAATCGGCAGATGTGCGCTGCTTGAAGCTGATGCGCGCGATACAGGATGGGCGGCATCTGATGATGATTATGGCCGGAGAGCTCGGTTTACGACGTTATTGCTCCACGACTACGTGCGGAGAACAGTATAATACAGACCGGTGGTTTAGCTCTGCGTCTCTCGCACATTTTTATTTCCTTGTGCCTTTCTTCCTTTTTCCCCAACACATGGAATTTATCAAGTTAGAGCGGCCTGTGGCATCTCGTGACATCGCCCAGGAGATGAGAGTTAGTCACTAAACTATTTTAAACCATCTGCAGAAGGCTGGATAAAAAAAAGCTTGATGTTTGGGTGCCGCATGATTTGACGCAAAAAAAACCTTCTGGACCGAATCAACGACTGCGATGTGCCGTTGAAACGTAACGAACTCGACCCATTTTTGCAGTGGATGGTGACTGGCGACGAAAAATGGATCACATACGACAATATCAAGTGAAAACGGTCGTGGTCGAAGGCCGGTGGGTCATCCCAAACAGTGGCCAAGCTGGGATTGACGGCCAGGAAGGTTTTGCGGTGTGTTTGGTGGGATTGAAAGGGAATCATCCATTATGAGCTGCTCCCATATGGCCAGACGCTTAATTCTCCCATCTACTGTGAACAACTGGACCGCTTGAAGCAAGCTATCGACCAGAAGCGTCCACAATTGGCCAACAGAAAAGACGTAGTATACCACCAGGACAATGCCAGCCCACATACTTCGTTGATGACTCGTCAGAAGCTACAAGAGTTCGGATGGGAGGATTTATCGCATCCACCATATAGTCCGGACCTAGCGCCAAGTGATTACAACCTGTTCCTGTCCATATCGAACGTCCTTGGTGGTGTAAAGTTGGACTAAAACGAGGCTTGTGTTAAGTGGCTGTCCGAGTTCTTCGCAAATAAGGAGAGGGGTTTCAACAAGAGGGGTATTATGAAGTTGCCGTATAGATTGAAATAGATGAACAAAACGGCGCATATTTGAAGTAAATCCGACTACTGTAACACTTTTTATGAAGCATTGAATGAAAAGCAAAAAAGCGAAAGGGAGATATTTGAGAACCTAATATTATACAGCTCTATAGGTTGGCGAGACAGTGTACCGGCGAGAAGATTATCGTTACCTGGTCGATACTTAATTTCGAAGTCATATTGGCTAAGTTCGAGAGCCCATCTAGCCAACCGTTCCGACGCGTTTTCTATTTTGTTTAACTATTTTAAAGACTGGTGATTGGTCAGTACAATAAAATGGCAACCTTCAAGATAGTCTCAGAACTTCCAGATACCCCAAATAATGACCAGACACTCAAGCAATAATTTTTTTCTGCTGGTGTGAGAGTCCGACTGGCATACGCAATACTACGTTCGTTTTCTTCGTATAATTGAGTAAGGGAGGCTCCTAGTCCTTTAGTTCTTGCGTCAGTTTGTAATATAAATGGCTTCTCGCAGCTTGGACAAGCAAAAATTGATGCATTTGTTAATAACTTTTTATTTCATCGAAAGCTTTTTGTTGTATTTTTCTCCATTTCCAGTTAGCCTTTTTCTTTATTAGTTTATGTAGAGGACCTGCAACATTTGATATATCCTTTAAAAAACGTCTATACTACAATATTAATCCCATAAATCGTTGCATTTGTTGCGTTTCTAGGTGGAGATAAATTTACGACGCCTGCAGTTTTTTCAGGATCGGTATGTAAACCATTTTTATCTGCTATACGACCTAGATATTTTAATTGGGGACGGACAAAGTTTCATTTCTCAATGTTTGGTTACAATTTGACGTTTTTCAAGTGCTGAAACAACTTCTTTTAAAATTTTTTAAATGATCTTTGAATATTTTTGAAATAATGACAATGTTATCTAAATATACAAAAATATTTAGAGCCATTTCGGCGGTAATCACCTGGTCTAATAATCATTGGAATGTTGCAGGTGCAGAGTGTAGTCCAAAGGGCATGCCGGTAAATTCATATAACCCTTTACCAGGAACGGTAAATGTGGTAATCCAGCGGCTTTCTGGTGTGAGTACTACTTGCCAGTAGCCTCTCTTAAATCAATTGTAGATAGGTCATTAGCTTCTTGCAACCTATCTAAAATGGCATTCATTGATGGATAATTATGATATCATAGTTGTACATCGCTACGCAGCAATTCGAAATATCCCTTTGAAACTTATTTATCGGTATATCTATAAGTCTTTCAAAGTTCTATTACTCGTTCTATGAATGCATATAGATTTTTACCATCAAAATGACAATTCTATTTTCTCGTTTGGTCGAGTACTTTTGTAGTTGGACTCGTTGTTTCTGTTGTATAGATCGCTGTATTAAAATGTGCGTCTCAACGAGGTCGTGTTGCATCGATCTCAATAGGTGGTATTCAAAAGGCGCTATGTCTGGCTAGTACGCTAGGTGAGGCAACACTTCCCTTTCGAGCTCCAACACGGTGTTTTTGACGGCTTTCACAACATGTGACCGAGCGTTGTCATGTAAGAGAATAACTTTGCGCCTATTGTTCATGATTGTTCTTCTATGTTAAATCAATTTCTGTTGCAAATCATTCAGTTGGCGTTTGTATACTTCGGCAGTAACGGTTTCATTCGATTTTAGCAGCTCGTCGTATAGCAGAACCTATTAGTCCCATTAAAAGCACAGCAATACCTTTTGGCCGTGGATGTTCGGTTTTGGTGTCGATGTGGATGGTTGGCCTGGGTTCACCAATGATTTTTTGCGCTTGAGATTGATATAGTACATCATCAGTCAAAATACGTCACAGAAAACTCTTCTTTTTTTGAATGGCAAGCAAAGACAGTGCGATTGTGTATCGATACATAATGGCACTTTAGATCAAATCGTATGCACATATTGTAAGTAATGGAGCTTGTTCGTCATAACATTCTTGAAGCAATCGATAAGTTCCTGGTACAATTTTCTTCAAATCCAAATAGTGCAAAAGGACATATCGAAAAAACGATTTATAAGGGTTCATTTTTCACTCATCAAAAAATTATAATGTTACTCACATGATGGCGCCCGTTAATTGAATTTTATTGGTAATGCTAAAACTAAAAAATAAGTACTTTTTTAAAAGTTACTTAACGTCGCTCTATTTATGCTTCCAAATATCGGTGCTAATCAGCGACGGAGGTCTACGATGTATTTTAAACAAAGCACATGTAAATTATTACTACGCTGCTTGTATCAATCGGCCGAGATCAGAATTTGAACTCGGATCACCAAGTTACTAGTCTTTCACTCTAGCGATCGAGCCATCGTAGGCCTCAAATAAATACTAGATCCGACACATCTGACTTTTCCTACTGCTTATATCGCCATCTCAACGTGAAGGTCGAAAACTAAGTTCGCCTCCTAATAATTCTATGAAACATCTGGAATCCAAAGTACGTTAAAAATTTCATACCAAAACTGAAAGAATTAATGAAAAATTAATCTTACAATCCATTGTAATATAATATATTATATTAATATAATGATAGTCAGACTGTCCTTGTTTATAATCACCTTGAAGAATCTGATATAGAAGTTAATACTAAAAATAAAATAAAATGAAATTAAAATTACAAATAATAAAAATAATACAAATAAACTATATTCTATTTAGCAAAGGACCACTTGACTGCCCCCATCACGTTACATTTAAATTTAGCGTAAGACATCCGACGTTTCGAAATGCTTCGGTTCATCTTCAAGGACTAAGCTGTTGAATACAAAAACTAAACTAAACTAGCTAGATCTATCTATTTATACTAAAAAGTTTAGTCGTTGAAGATGAACCGCAGCATTCCGAAACGTCGGGCATCTCAAGTAAATTTAAATTTAAGGTGGTGGGGGCTGACAGGTTTTTCTTTGCTAACATATAAAATAGCTAATTAATAACATAGAAAATAAGTTCTCCTAATAGTGAATATTCCATTCACCTCTTTTATATACAAACTTAAAATTATCACCTTAGAAATAGAAATTTAACTAACCAAAGTACTTAAACACACTTACCAAAAGTTAAGAATTAAGTCGATTTTATCTGCTTAAGAAACTATATAAAAAATACATAGAATTCCATATACAACTTCAAAATTCATTATGTTATCGTTAAATATATATATATATATATATATATATATATATATATAACAATCTATATAACGGATACTCCATGGATTTTATTTTCTCTCTTATATATGTATAATAGAGAAACACCACTCAGTCCCTCGCTTACGTACCTGGCCTATCAGAATAAATGTATTTCTTCAGTATTAAATAAGACAAAGAATTTAATAATCGCATGAACTAAATGATTTGGGACATAATAGAGAGCATCTACCTTTATTTAGAGCAACACTGAAAAAGTATAATACAACGAGGAATGGCGGCACCATTCACTTCTCAATAGATTGAGCTGCTTCAAAGTTTTTATTTCTTCTTCGTTTGTAGTTTCCCAAAGTCGTAGATGCACTCGAAATTATATTATTAATAAATTACAGTCACAATTTTTGAGATACTTCGCTGAACAATCGAAAGGAATAAAAAAAAATTTATTTAATATTCCAAATCTGTCACAAGATCCATCCACGAAAGTTAGTTAGGAGATTTATTATATTATATTACATTATTAATTTTACTATACCTATCTATCTTCTTTCTCTCTCCCTCTTTCCCTTTTTCCCTTCTTTTTCCAACTTCCTAAATTAGTATACTAATATCGAAATAACACATTCAGATAACGTGATTCTGCATCTGTTACAATAAACACAATATGAGGTCAGCCAATTAGTAATGCAACAAAATTTAAAAATCCAGTATATTTAATAATTAAGGTACATTGCTGCGATCCTCTTCAACGTAGTCCTCTCCCTCATCATATACTTATTCCAGCGAGTTTTCCAGTTGTAACGATTCTGAAACACTTCTTGTAGGACTTCTTCGAGTACCCTCGTCACAGATTCTTGGATGTCTTCAATGGAGTTAAGATGTCGACCTTTGAGGAATTTTTTCAAATGGGGGAATAGGAAAACGTCTCGGGAATATCACATGTTCGGTGAATAGGGCGATTGTGGTAACGTTTCGATGCCTGTAGAAGCAAAAAACTGAGACACTGAACGCACTGTGACAGGGAGCATTATCGTGATGCAGAACCCAAGTCTTTGCGATCTCTGAACGCACTCTGAGCACCCTTCTTCGTAATTTTTCGAGCACATTGCGATAGAAACTTGATTTATGGTTTTTCCAGGTGGTACAAACTCTTTGTCAATCACCCCTTTGCTGTCGAAGAAACAAATCAACATGGTTCTCACTTTGGTCTTACTCATTCTCGCCTTTTTTGGCCTTGGCGCTCCAAAGATGCCACTGTTGGCTTTGTCGTTTAGTTTAGGGGTCATATTGAAAGAACCAACTTTCATCACCAGTAACAACTCAACCGAAAAGAGTAGGATCACTTTCAAATGTTCAAGACAATCATGAGCGATGTTCATTCGGTGGGTTTATTGCTCATCTGAAAAGTTCGGTACCATCTTTGCGCACAGCTTTTTCATGGTGAAATCTTTAGTTAAAATCCTTCTAACTGTTTCCCGGTTAATATTTAACTCGTCAGCTAACATTCGAATGGTTAGTCGCTGGTCTTGACGAACAGAGGCGCGGATGCGCTGTGCATTCGCGTCGGTTCGCACTTGAATTGGCATTCTGTTCCTCGCCTCCTCTTTGATGCTCTCAGGACCTTTTTTAAAATCGGCATGCCACTGAAGCACCTGACTACGACTCAGAGCATCACTATCATACACATTAATTAAGCACTTTTTCATAATTATTTTATCAACATTGAGAGAAGAATAATGATCATTGACAGAAATTTATCTATGCTTACAAATTGAATAGATCTAGAAAAATCTGCTAATTGTACACAATAAACTTTTTCCAAACATTATTTGATTGCTTTTCATATTTTTGGAGCATGCTATTGGTATAATCAGATTTGACGTACACCTATCTTATATATAGCAGACAAAGAGAGAGAGAGAGGGGGGGAAAGAGAGATAGAGAAGAAAACTAGAGAAAAATCTAAGGGCATTTAGGTAGTATGTCCCGCTCAGTCGTGCTCAATGAATTTTTATGACAGCATATGGTGGATATGTTAGGGGTAAAGGATTTCAGCAAATTTTCAGTTGTCTTTCAGTGACTTACTACTACATAGCATGCCATATACATATACGGCAATACATACAATGGTCAGATGAAAAATTGTAAACAAAATGATCTGGTAACGACGCATTTCGAAAATGAGCAAACTTGACCATGCCAAGCATGATCAAGGATGCATCGTTTGTTAGGGTATTTTATGACAACCATTTAGAGCGTGGGGTTTTAATCGCTATTATGAAGACTCTCTAAAATTCTAGATCAATTAGTTAGCAAAACTTTAATACACGTCCAGTCCCTGTGGCATTTGTATCGATATAGTTTCTTATTTTTTCATCCGAGATATTCTTTTTCAGTTTAATTCTTGAGGATCTCACATAATTTTTTTCTTTGTGTGTGTGTCTGTGTATATGTATAATTACCAACTATTAAAGTTGCTTTTTATTTTTAATTGTTTTTAAATCAATAACAATGGATAATGGTAAATTCACGAATCAAAAAAGAAGTATGCAAGAAAAGGAATCTTAGATTTAAATTTAGATTAACCTTAAAAAATAATTTATGTTTTGTCAATCCTATTTTTTAAAAAAAGTAATTATATTCAAGTTTGGATCACTAACAATATATTTACATAAAAATTTTCGAAGTTGTTGAAAAAAATGCAATGCCCGGTGATAGTATGTGTGTGCACGCGCGTATTAGGAGAATTTGTGTATCAGTTACCATTGTAAAATAATTAAATAAGAATGCATTTTAATTTCAAGTGCTTTAATATAAATATATTTTTTGTCAAGGAATTGCCTTACGAACCTTATTTAAGTGAAACATTATGATGGATTTTTTGTGTAACTGTTGTTTTCATTCATAAAACCCAAGCGACCGAAATCTTACCGAAAAAGGTTCCTTCTACAAAAAAAATGCTACCTGATGGCTGTATAAATCGTTCGATGTGACCCCGTAGTAAGTCCTTTCGATAGGCAAATTGTCGAAAATCATCAAAACTATAGTTTTTAGATCAACTTTATTCAAAAACCGTTCAGTCGATTTTCATTTTTTTAAAAAAATTTTTACTGTTAATCTAAATTATAATATATAAGTTTTTCAAACAAATTTGTCGAACAGTTTCTTTACGATGCAGAGAAAACCTTCAAATTTCTCATTCGAATTAAAAATTACAACTTCAAATCTAAAATTTAAATTGTTATAAATTTTTTTGATTCGGTCAAATTTGCTGAAATTTTGACAGCTGATAAATTATTATGTGCTTAATGTATATACCAAACTTCCAAAAATTCTATCGAAAATTGATTTTGGGACGTACTACCGTAATAAGGACTACTCGATATTAATAGGACTTGCCTACAGCCCGTGAGCTCGTTCACCCGATACCTCACCTTCCCTCTCTCTCACTCATTCTGACCTTTCCCACCACATGCATAGGCACATTGCACGGAGTCTAGCTTAGCAGTCTATATATATATACTAGCATCCCCCGTCTCGGCTTCGCCCGAGATATTAATTTAACCGATTTCATAAATAATTCAATAATATCTAAGTAAAAAGTACTTTATATAGAAAAATCTATGTTTCTATAAATAATTGACCGTAATTTACCTATCGTCACTTCTTTATAAAAAGCTGCTTCAATGTAGCGTCCACTTCACAAATACGGCTTCAATGGAAAAAATTGTATTTTCGAATTCGAGCGGTAGAAAAAGATGTCCAAGTATCTCGAGACGACGTTTTCGGAGAGTATCATGTTCGGACTATAGGAAATGTCTCGGGACGACTGCTATAGAGTTTTGTGTTGGGGAGGTAGAACAGAATGTCCAGGTATCCCGGGACGACTCTTACTGATAATGTGCGTGTTCGAATGATAGAATACTAATCTCTTCATACAAGTCGTACTGAAATACCTGGACATTGTTTCCCACCAATTATACACGACACTCCCCGTAGAAGTCGTTCCAAATCATCTGGAAATCGCATTCTATCATCCGAACACGAAACTCCCCGTAGAAGTCGTTCCATAACATCTGGAAATTGCATTCTATCATCCGAACACGAAACTCCCCGTAGAAGTTGTCCCGACACACCTAAACATCGCTTTCTAACGACTAAACACAATACTCCCCGTGGAAGTCGTTCGGAAAGACCTAGATATCGTATTTTACCGTCTCAACACGAATCTTCCCATAGAAGTTGATTTCCTCATAGCTGGACATTGTTTTCTATCAACTAAATACAATATTCCCCATACAAATCGCTCAGAGACATCTCAACATCGCATTCTATCATCCGAACACACAACTGCCCATATAAATCGTCTTGAGGCAACGGGATATCGTAATCAACCGCCCGTACACGCCAATACAATATTTCTCAGTAGAAACCGTATTTAAAATGTGTATATATAATATGTACAATATAATATACATACAATATATATTACATATTGCGTATATTTTCGTTTTTCAAATAAATACCGTGAATATTTGCCTAGTGATGCCAACTGAAATTCAAGCAAAATAGTATGGTGAATAGCATATTTTCTAAGCAGACGATGGACATTGCCCTTTTATGCAGAAGTGACGATATATCTATATATACATAGTTTCGAGTTTGGTGAAAAACCCTATTTTGCCATCATTTCTTTTGTTCAAACTAAAAAAAACGTAGTCTCTGTCACAAATCTGAAGTTAATATAATGTATAAAAACAAAAATATAATTTATCGTCACAAACTATATTCAGTATGATTTGGCATACAGAACCAATTTATAAGAGAAGGAAAAAGAAAGACGCACAGAGAGAGAGAGAGAGAGAGAGAGAGAGAGAGACAGAGAGACAGATCTTCTCACGTAAGAGAAAATAAAATTTATAAAAATCAAAAGATACCTTAAGGTGTGAGAGTAATATCAGATTAACCTAAAGAACAAAACAGGTAATGCCGACTAACGTCACACCTTCTTTAGGATACGAATCCCAAAGTTGTATATGAACATTCGTTTGAGGTGGTCTGGTATTATTACTTTAAGGGGACTACTTTGAGTTGATGTTCGTGATTCAAGACGCCAGCTAGTAGCCACTGGTCGAACTGATTGTTAAAACCATTAACTTAACTTATTGATGAAAGTAAAATTATTTTCAATAAAAAACATAGCCTATGTCCTTCTCAAGATAATATAGAATCTATATGTCAAATTTCAGAACAATCGGTTCAGTAGTTTTTTCGGTTATCGTGTACAAACAAAAACACGCTTTGTCTTGACGCCCGCGCGCACACCGCGCGCGAAGCGTCTCTCGCTTCGGCCGATCGACACCGGCATCACGCGCCCAGTCGGGGTGGGAGGAGCGGCGGGCTCGAAACATCGGGGAATCCCCCGAGCGGTTTTATGGTGTCACCACCGTAAAAACGATCGGGGGGAAGGGAAAAAAACCCCGGGCATCGACGCACGTGGTGACCCCCCCCCCGCCACTACGGGGCATCGTGTACATACTCCCCACTCTGCATTCTTAGTTATTGCCCGGGGATGGTATATAAGAGTGCGGGAGGAGGCCGAAAGGAGAACAGTCCCTCCCGATCCCGGCGACACCACGCGCCACTCTCCTCGCCCGGTAGCTTGGTCCCTCGCCGAGCGTACGGGTCTCCTCACCACACCACTGCCCGGCAGCTTGGCCCTCCACCGCCAGGCGTACGGGACAGCCCTCTCTCACTCTCTCTCTATCTCTATGCCCGGCAGCTTGGCTCTCCACCGCCAGGCGTACGGGACAGACCCCCTCACTCTCTCTCCCTATCTCTCTGCCCGGCAGCTTGGCTCTCCACCGCCAGGCGTACGGGACAGTCCTCCTCACTCTCTCTCTCTCTCTCTCTCTCTCTCTCTCTGCCCGGCAGCTTGGCTTCCACCGCCAGGCGTACGGGACAGCCCTCCTCTCCCTCCCTCTCTCCGACACCTTCTCCCCGTGCATTACCGCCGCCGAATGACATACGAGTAAGTTTAGCTAGGATAGCTTGTATCTCTCCCGCGGGGCATTAAAAAAAAAGAAAAGAAAAAAAGACTTGTATTTACTTTACATCACCTACCTCCCTCTCCCGTTGTCGTCGCTCTGCTGATCAGGCGACGTCAATCTGGCGCCCAACGTGGGGCACGGGCAGCTTAAAGAAAGGTGTCCCTTACGGATTCGTAGGAGTCCAGCGACCCCATCCATGCTCTACCCGGGGCATGAGCTCGCCCCCGGCGAAACGAACCCGCCGAAATAGTAAGCGAAGCCGAGCCGACATGACTTCTGGCGCTCAGGAAAATGCCAGTGGCGCCCAACCACAGGAACAACAGCGGACACAACATATGACGCTTCCCCGAGACCAGAAGCCCGCACCGCAGCAGGAGAAAGAGCGGGGATTGGCGAAACAACCTCAACCAGAACTACCGATGCAGCAAATTGTGCAACAGCAACAACGAGTGCTGTACCAACAACAGCAACATTTGCAGTAACAAATTTTGCAACTCCAGCGCCAGCAGGACCTGATGCTCGAGTAGTAGGTCCGGGGCGCCCACTTACCACAGACTGTCATTACGGACGGGGGATAGTTAGGACTCACGGTGCTCGTCACACCGCCTCAGGACTAGACGCCCTCCAGGACCTAATGCGGGCATTAAATACTCGCAACAACGAATTACCCGAGTTCGCCGGGAGAGACCACGAGTCCCCGGGAGCCTTCCTGCAGGAATGCGAGGAAGCATTCGCCTTGAATGGGGCCGAGCCACAAGTACGGGTGCGAATGGCCTCCCGTGCTCTGAAGGAGGACGCCGCTCGATGGTGGGCTGCGTATCGCAACCTTGGGTTGAGTTGGCCCAAATTTTACGAGCTGCTGAGGGGGAAATATGATTCCCAAGCGGTGCGCATGAAGTTAGCTGCCAAACTATACGGTCAAACCGCAGGGGGAAAAGGAAGCGGCCAGCCTCTTCCTGGAACAGCGCCATCTACTGGCCCGCCGGGTCCTACCGGACGCCGCGGAAGTGGAGCTCGTGGCGGTGTTACTCGAATAGCTTCGAGGCTCTACAAGAAAAATGCTCCGCTCCTCTACCCCAAGAACCGTTGAGGAGCTAATCACCTGATTAGAAGCAGATGAGAGTGAGGAATGGGCTGGTGTGCAGAAACGGAGCGCCCCCAGGACCTCAGAAACAACCGTTGGCACCGACTCATGGAGGGCTCCCAGGGAAGAGGCACCCGTCTCCTCGACCCCACAATCGGATAGTCTGCCTCGATATCGTTTTTGCCCAGACCGACACTGGCACCGAGACTGTCTCGTCGCCAATGGGCGATCCGCCGCGGGAAATGAGCAGGGGGCAGCGAGGACGGCGACGACCCCTGCCCCGAGAGGCAACACGCGATAGTAGCCTCCACTAAAGTCGCACATGCCACGGTCAGTTATTTAGCCATCCGACTGAACGGCATACAGGCGCAGGCGCTTTCGACTCTGCAGCCAGCCATTGCTTCGTTCGTTCAGAATACCTTGGACCGGAAAACCTTCTCCAAGACGTACATTACGTGGTGAGGACTGCCCTCAACGGCAGTACAATGACCATACGCCACGCTTGTCACCTTCCTCTGGAAGTGGCCGGACAGGAAGAGGAGGTACGTTTCCTCGTTTGTGAGGATCTGAAGTCGGAAGTGACACTTGGGCAGACGTGGCTACAAGCTCAAGAGGTCATCCACGACCATGGGCAGAATTGTTTGTACGTAGGGCATGGGGCTAGGAGACGGGTCTATCTCACCCGCCAAAGCGAGCCACACAACGGGCAGATAGCCCCACCACCAAATTATTTCGAAGCGATACGCCAGGGTTTTCCGACGGAAAAAGCATCTGCCCTTGCCGTCCTGATCGCCGACTATGCTGGGGTGTTCTACCATCGAGGCCCCTTGCGACAGACACAGCATGTCGCTCACGATATCGAGCTGACGGACGACCGCCCTTTCAGACAAGCGCCGTACCGCTATTCCACGCAGAAGAAAGCAGCAATACAGGAGCAAGTGCGCGAGATGTTGGCCGATGGCGTCATTGAACCGTCAACCTCCCAATACAGTTCTCCGGTGGTACTCGTGAAAAAAAGGGGAGGGAAGCAACGTTTTTGCGTTGATTATCGCAGGTTAAATGCAGTAACGCAGAGTACGGCGCAGAACTTGCCGATAATAGCCGAGGTCATCAAGGATATCGGGAGCGCGACCATATTCTCCACGCTAGACCTTAAAAGCGGGTACTGGCAGATCCCACTGACGGAGCGAGCGAAACCGTACACGGCCTTTGCTACCCCAGATGGGGGGTTGTATCAATGGCGAGTGATGAGCTTCGGTCTCAAGAACACTCCGGGCTGCTTTAATAACTTCATTACGCAGGAGGTTCTGTGCGGATATATGAACCATTTCGTGCGGTCCTACTTGGACGACTTCGTAGTCTATTCAAACTCCTGGGATGAACACTTACAGCACCTAGGGCGTATCTTCGAGAGGCTGGAAATCTACGGTCTCACATGTTCCACAGAGAAATGTGTGTTCGGACGGCAGGACTTGGAGTTTCTAGGCCATCACATTACCAGCGAAGGTAACACGGCAAAACCGGAACATATTCAGGCCATCCAGGATGCCCCGATGCCCCGCAACCAACGCGAGTTAAGCCATTTTCTGGGGGTTTATGGTTGGCTACGCGAGTACGTGCCCGCATTCGCCCAAATGGCCCTCCCACTAACTCAACTCCTGGCCTCGACCCGAGCTTGGAGGTGGACGAAAGACACCCAGGACTCAATGGAAGCCATCAAGGAGGCCTTCAAGCAGCCGCTGCACCTCTATCGACCCGATCCTAGCAAGCCGTATGTACTACAGACGGATGCCAGCGCAGCGGGGATGGGGGCAGTGTTGTCCCAGAAGGGAGAGAACGACGATCGGCGCGTAATAGCTTACGTCAGCGCAAAATTCTCGCCAACGGAACAACGATATCATAGTAACGAGCAGGAGTGTTTGGCCGTGATCTGGGCCCTCAAGAAGTTTCGCCACTACCTCGAGGATGGACGCTTCACACTACGTACCGATAACAGGGCACTCGCATGGCTGGATCGGACTCGGAACGACAAGGGGAATAACGCCCGGCCCTAGCGGAAACTCAAGCGCAGACATCGACAAGAACAGCCGGGTGGAGACCAAAGCACGTTTGGCGGCGACGATAGCACAGGAACTTCAGGGGCTTATTGAAGAAGGCCAAAGGGAGGAAACCACAGACGTCGAGAACATCGAACACCATTTACGGCCCGAGCAACAGATCGGACACTCTCATGGGCTTATGTGCGTACTGGAGCATGGAATGCCGCCACCTACTCCTGCAAACAAGCGGTAATTCGGTACTTCCACGAAGATCCCCTCGCCGGGCATCCAGGACGAGACGAAACGCTCCGGACCATTCGGAAAAGATATTTCTGGCCTCGGATAAGGGAAGACGTGCGCCTCGCGATCGCACGGTGCGAAATCTGCGCTACAGCCAAGGCATCGAAACCCCTGTCCGCGGGCATCGGGCTACCACGAAGACCCCTCGCCCCATGGGATACCGTAGCCGTTGATATTATGGGCGCATACCCCCGAACCCCACGAGGCAAACGCTACATTCTCGTGGCCACGGATGTCATGTCTCGATGGACGGAAGCATTCGCGATACCGAACGCCGAGCTCCCTACTATCGCCGTACGGCTAGAAACTGAAGTTTTTATGCGTTGGGGTTATCCGCGAGTAGTGCTTACCGACAACGGCCCTCAATTTAGGGGACCAGCGTGGAGGCAGCGATGTACTGAATGGGGAATATTACCCTACACGTCTCCTGCCTATCATCCCCAAGCCAATCCCACGGAGAGGCGGAATCAAGAGATAAAGAAGGGTCTCCGTATCAGCATCGACCATCGGCAAACAGACTGGGACCTCCATCTACCCGCCATCCTGTTTGCCGCGAGGAGGCGTCAGAATACCAGCACAGGGCAAACTCCCAGTTATATGTTATTGGACCGCACGATACCTCGCCCGGGAGAATGGTATCTCCCCTACGCCTTGTCAACGCAAGAGAGAGTCGATGACGCCCGCCAGAAACAAGGCCCTCCTGATCAGGCGGCGGAACCGCCCAACACATCACTCAAGGAAGGAGAGGCCGTATATACAAAAAACTTCGCGATCTCGAACGCCGCAGACAGGTTTAATGCCAGCCTAGCCCCTCGGTGGGTAGGGCCGTTCACGGTACGAGGAGTCATTGGGAAAAACGTCTACCTGATTGAGCGACCTGGGCAAGAAGATATTAAGTTGCATGTCAGCAGCCTCCGGAGAGCCGCCCGCTTGATCGATCCCGACTCAGCCGACGCCGAGCCGAGCACGACCAACGCCGAGCAGCGAGCGGCCGACCCAGCCGACGCCGAGCCGAGAATAGCCGACACAGCTAACGCCGAGCAGCGAGCGGCCGACTCAGCCGACGGCGAGCCGAGGATGGCTGAAGAGGAGGCTCGGGCCGCCAATCGACCGCTAGAATCCCTGGCCCGACCACCTTATAATCTGCGACCACACCGCGTCACCGGCCGACAGACTACGTCCGACGAGCGCCGCACTCAAACTTAGACCAACAGCCAGTTCCGCGTCAAGCCTTGGCAGCACCATGGGAAAATCGGGGTTGAAGAAGAGCCTGCCGAAGCGCTGGACCCTCCTCACGAAGTGGCTATTGAAAGGGGAGGAGAAGGCGCGGGCATGGGAAATATTACCCGGATTTTACGCTGATCTAGTTTCACTGGTCCCGGAAGAAGTAAGAAAGGAGTCACCGACGCCGCCGACGACGCTGCGTGCCGCCAGAGCACGAGCGCCACGACAAGCGCAGCCTCCCACGACTGCGTTAGCACAACTATATCAAAATATAATAAAAATATTAATAGTTAAAGTGATATTCGGACCCTGCTACCTCCGCGGTATCCTTGACTTAAGAAGAAAATTCTATTTT
The DNA here is from genome assembly GCA_018907035.1 of Sycobia sp. Sy_11. Classification (NCBI taxonomy): domain Eukaryota; kingdom Metazoa; phylum Arthropoda; class Insecta; order Hymenoptera; family Epichrysomallidae; genus Sycobia; species Sycobia sp. Sy_11. Next base: position 3,245,642 of record JACCIC010000017.1, on the reverse strand, counting down.
ATAAATAAATTGTTAATGAAATATCTAATTAAATTAAATTGAAATTTTTAGAAAATAAATTGGCAAGGGTACAACTGAGGGCCATGCGGTAAGAATAATTTCTTACTAAGAAAATAGTAGAAGACAAAGAATATAGAGATAATAGTAAATAAAAATAAAATTTATAATAATTCTTCAATTATTTATAAATTAAAATAATTTTATTAATTGCTTCCAACCAAGGTAATTCGATCCTTGGCAACGGTACTAGTTAAAATATTATTTTCTATATCTACAGTAACAGGACTAGACATATTAGAAGAAATATACTTAGGTCATATTTAATACCTTGATTACCTGACATTGATTTTTCCAATGATTTCATTAAATAATAATGATTTGCACAAGAAATGAAATCTCCAAAAAAAGAACATTTAACAAAAATAAAATAATTAGGCAAGTATATGTTTTTAGCATAGTAAGAATTTTAAATACATCGTCTCCTGTATTTTATAAAAAATGTATATAAAATACTTTCCAAAAGTTCAAAATATAATAATACAAACAATATTCTATAAGTAAATTAAAAATCAGTTTCTTGATATAATCAGATGTCTTACTGATTGTGATAAAAGAAAACATAATAATATATTTTCTTAGCATATTAAGAAATTTGCAGCTTATAAATCTTATATGTATTATATAAGACAAAAATATAAACATAATATCTGTAAATATATTGTAAATCTTTTCATATCAAAAGAAGAACAAAAACAAAACAATATTTATATAAAATATTGAAAATTGTTTTCTTTTCTTCAATTGTATACTTTAAATTAGAATTTATTTGGAATAGATTAGTTAAATCTTCAGAAAGAATATACAAAGAAAATAAATAAAGGACATAAATTTGAACATAAAACAAACATAACTTCTTACACGTATTGAACAGAAGGAAAAAATTCTCATAATCATAATAAAAATATGTTGTTAAAGCTGTATCTACAGGAATAAATATAATAGAAATTTATAGGTAGGATTAAAGCATATATATACTACTTAATCTAGCAAATGTTCCACCACATTGTTCCTTGAAGTTTCTTTCAATGACAGATTACTATTTTTAATTTGTGTAAAGATCAGTTTTTCGCTTATATCTTATATAGGGCATCTGATTGTTTTCTATCTTTAAGTATTGAACTTTACTAGCTAAATTGAAATTTGTCGAATGGTCGAAATTGGATTCCTGTCAAACAAATTTTTCTGAATATTTTTACAAAACAGTGTTTTCCTATTTCTTTGAGTAATCTATTCAAATAAATACTTGTTATATATAAGTGTTACTTATAATTCACTTATAATAAATTATAAATCGTATTTATTCAAATGTGTTTTATTTAAATTGTATTTAGTTATAAAATTCAAAATTCTTTAACCATAAAGTCTCATTTATTCAGATTTCAGTATATAATTTCATGCAAAAATTAAATATTAATACAAAACAACATAAATTTTGTCAGAACGGGCCTGGGAAGTTTCTGTTTTTTTTTTCAATAATGATGAATTAATAGAATAAATATCAAATGAATGTTCACCTAAAAACATTGAGAATTTAAGATAATTAACTCTTTTTTATGAGTTCGCGTGGAAAAAATGATGTGAAAATAACTCGGCTATTTGTTAAAGATATCATTACTTTATAAGCTACATTTTTATTAAAACTATTTATTTATTATGTTTTCTTAGAATTTTAAATATATTTTGTGTAAATTATTCCTCCAGTCCCTGATGAGGAGCCGTAGCGAGCTCGAAACGTTGGACAAGTTTTCAATTAGGTAAGGGTGTTGGGGACAGTCAGACTGCACTTTACTAACAAAGAATTTTCTCAGCTAATATTTTATTTTCAGATTAGTCTACGGGGGTGAATGTAAACAAGGACAGTCCGACTGTCATTATAATTTTAATTTAATTTTTAATTTAATTTTTATTTTTAATTTTTATTTTATTTTTATTTTTATTTTATTTTTAGATTGAATTGATTAGACTGTAAGACCATTAAAAAAATATTTATTAATTTGCTAAAAAAATATATTATTATGTTTCCTTTTATCACAATCAGTAAGACATCTGACTATATCAAGAAACTGATTTTTAATTTACTTATAGAATATTGTTTGTATTAATATATTTTGAACTTTTGGAAAGTATTTTATATACATTTTTTATAAAATACAGGAGACGATGTATTTAAAATTCTTACTATGCTAAAAATATATACTTGCCTATTTTACATTTGTTAAAAGTTCTTTTTTTGGAGATATTGAATTTCAAACATTTGAAAAGTATAACCTTTGTTAACAAAATTTTGAATTATGTGAGCTGTTTTGCTTTGAATAAAAATTACGACACTTTCACATTTTTTTCAATCACTCCAATTACCGTAGTTTAAAAATACGTAAGAATATGGAGATCAAATGATATGCAATTACTTGTTCATTACTGTTGCAATCGAAAGTGTACTGACCTGTTAGTATATTATTCATCATTCTCGTCGTCTTGCCGTTTGACCAAAGTTGTGGCGAGCGATAACAAATAAGTAGAATAACAGTTTCTTCGACTTGATATTATAAATGATGCAAGCAGCAAAACCTGTGACGAAAGAGAAAACGTATTATAAGGTAACGTACAATGCACATGCAAATGAAGATATACAGTTCCGCATAGTTTTTGAACAAATTTTAACAATCTTACCAATCAAGTCTCTGTATCAGTCTAAAATAATTAATTTTCGGTGTTACGTTTGTTAAAATATATTTATTGTGCTTTTTCTTTTTGACAGTTTGTCTTATTCGCTCACTTTTCTTTTTCTAACGAATAATCTCTTTTATATTATTTTTGGACGTACTTTACGTTGACTATCTATTGGCATGACCTCACTTAATCTCTCTTTCTTTCTTATCAATGTCTTGTTTGTACTTTGCCAATGTCTTATACTTGTAACCAAAATGTCACTAAAAACTCAGGAACTAACTGCACATGAACCGATTCATACGATATATATATATATATATATATATATATATATATATATATATATGCGGTTCATGTGCAATTAATTCCTCTGTACTTCAGTGACATTTTGGTTTATATATGGGGTCTGTTCCGAAAAGTCTCCAGTAGGTTGCCAGTAAATAGATATGGCAATGCTGAAATACCTAAATCGCGCGCTCTGGGAACAAAGTTGAAGTCTAAACCAGAGTGAGAGAGCAATACAGGGAGTCGTATTGTCTATCTCTTACAAGCGAAGAAGTGGGGAGAAAAGAAAAATAGAGGAACAGCAGCAGTAGAAATATATGCAGCAGAAATATACGTTTCTCCTAAACTCTATACCATTGTTATTGTTGGGCTGTATCCCTACTCTTTCTCTGGAGGAAGAGAGAAAGCACTAATCCAGACCTATCTCTGTCCTCCAATATGGGTTTCAACGCGTCCATATAAACGCGCGGTCTAGTAGAATACATTCTCGTATACTTCCGTCCGAGAGATAATAAGGGGAGATCGCCGACGCTTATGGGCCAGACTGCAGTAAAAATTTTCGACTGAAAACAAGGGCCTCTGGTGGCCAAAGCGAGGTACTGACCGTTTCGTGCGATATTCCAGATGTTTTTCGAGCTCGTGCGATGGTGCGATCGAGAGGGGAGACGACTGTCTTCGGCGCGTACAGAGGAAAAGCTTGTCGAGACAATAGGCTAGCAGCGGGGTGTGCAATAAAAGATGAGTAGCTTATACTGACCAAAAAGAAATTTTATTGCTACATATATAAAAATATATATAGTCTCGCAGCAGCTAGCAAGCAGCTTGAAGTTTTGAAACCTACGGCAACTTTAAGAAAACTGGCAAACATCAAAGCTGAGAAAATCTCTTATAGCAAAGAGCTACCAAATTCAAGTAGTCGATTAACGCGATTTTTATTAAAATGTTTATATATATATGTTTTTTAGGATTCTGATTATATATATAGTAGTAAAAATTGGCGATAATTTCAATTTTATAATAAATTACATTAATACCCAGTGAAAATATTGTTTTTCTAACTTATCTCGTAAAATACAAAAAATTCTATTAAATGATGTAACTAAAAGTTCAAAATCTCATCAAAATACATATTTTTTAATCTATATATTTTTTCTTTAAACGTTTTTTATTAACAACAATGCACTTCACAGTAATATTCTCATTGACTATTCTATATCCTCCGTTAGTTTGAATATATTTTTCTGGGAACTCTTGGTACAGTAAAATGTATAGAATAAGAAATATGTTTTTTAGTGGAATTTATAACTTTTCTTAACAATCCTTTTTGGAACTTTTCGTATTTTACAAGATAATTTAGAAAAACCAGATTTTTACGGTGTTTATTCCAAATTTAAGTGAGTCAATTTCATAAAATTATATTTATTGCAATCCAACAAACATTCCTTCAAATTCTATTGAAACAAAAATATACAGCCTTAATAGGAACGAATATTTTGCAATTTTGATACAACCCTGTATTTGAAATAAATAGTTAAGTTTACTTAAAGAGCAAAAAAGTCTTTGTTACGTTGCAAATATATAAACAATTCCAGTTTATATAAATTAATTATATAACAACATATGTATTATATTTTTATATTACAAGTTTTAATTCTTTCTATTTACATTATCATCTCGCGCAATTTTTTAAGGAATATTATTTACATGGTGCTACACACTGAAAACAATTCCAAATGCAAATGAATCGGTTTCATAAAAGTATGTTTCTTGCAATCCAACAAATATTCATTCAAATTCTATGGAAACAAAAATATACAGCTTTAATAGGAACGAATATTCTGCAATTTCGAAACAACCCTGTATTTGAAATGAATAGTTGAGTTTATTTAAATTTGTTAAGTTACAAATATTTTTAAATGATTAGAATTACTAATACACCATACTTGCCTTATTCTATACTTTTGTATAAAATAAATTTAAAGTATGTTTTAGTTATGTAAGTAATTTTTAAAATTAAGATTTTTAGTGTTGAAGAGTACATGTAACTGCCTTATTAAACAGTTAAACACTCTCTATTTATTAGGATTAAGTCCTAATAATAACCCTAATTAACATTCCGATCGGGATGCCTAAAGCTTGAACGGCAGATTCTGTGCGTTGAACATTCACTACCATTGCGTTTCGTATAATACAAATATATTACATATTATATATATATATATATATATATATATATATATATATATATATATATATTACAATAAAAATGATGGAAAAATATGTAAATATAGTTAGTATTTATTGTAATATAATATATAGTGTACGTTTACATCATTGAAGATTACGAAAACGACGGTCTAATAAGTTAAAATAGTACAGTTGAATGTTATATTTTGTTTCAATTCTCAGTTCTCACATATCAAAAAAATATTTACTGTATTTAACTAAACATTCAGTATTTTAAATGTATAAATGACTTATTTTGAATAAATGGTTAATTAATGGTATACGAATCAACCCTTTATTTAAATCTATAAAATTTTTTTTCAGTATAGACTTATTTCTATGACATACGTTTTACTTGGAACTAAAAAAATGTATATTTGATTTAATTTTATAATCTTTCTCTATTGAACTAAAATAATTAAGTTGCAACAAAATATACGTACGCTTTAAAAAAAATTAACTTAACATTGAGAAAATATTCATGACCAGTGTCAGCAATTGATTTATGTTTAAGAATGCAATAGATCTCGAAAAAACTGCTAATTATGGACTGTAAATTTTTCCAAAAATTATTTGATTGCTTTTTATATTTTTGGAGTATCATATCAGAATCCTATATAATCATATGTGACACATAACTACCTTGTATGGAGAAGACAGAGAGAGAGAGAGAGAGAGAGAGAGAGAGAGAGAGAACGTGAATGTGAGAGCGAGAGGGGAGGGGAGAAAAGAAAAATCCATGGGGATTAACATGGATTACTCGATGTTGGTGGGTGTTGCCATATCATGTACCTGCATGTACCCGCGAGTGTCCTCTATACTGTTTCGTTTCTTTCTCTCACCTGCTCTCAATGTTTATTACCTGCCCATCTGCACGCACGTTGTTCGAGCATTTGTTTTTCTTTTTCATCATTTTGTTATTTTTTTTTTTTTTAAATTTGCAGTAAAAAATATCCTATCATTTAATCCTGACCGTATAGAATACGTATTCAAAATTTGAAGGCGATCGAAATATTAACTTACATTCAGGAAAAACACGATTTTCTTAAACCAAGAGAATAGATTTTCTTAAGAACAAAAATTCAGTCAAGTAAATATTTATTTAATTAAAATGTTCTAATTACTTACATTGAGCTCATTATAATCTAAAAAAAAAGCATTTTCATTTACTAGAAAACGTTTCTTTCAAACAAGCTGATCAAAATTAAAATGGAAAACCTGAGTTTCTTAAATTTAGTAATGATATACCTGAACACAATACTTTTAATTCTCTAAAAAAGGCTTTACATAATCAAACTGATATTTTCTTGAAATTAGTATTTAATTGTTTTTATACAGTATATATAGAACAGAGTTACACAATACATATATAAATAAATATGTTCTTAATCTAAGAAAACAAAATTTGAAATCAGAAGGTTATTATATTAAAACATAAAAGTAATGCATTGAATTCAGAAAATCTAATAGCTAGAATTGCAAATAATCTAAATACTTAAATTATAGATTGATCAAATCTGTGGTCAAAGATTTTTCTGATACTATCAAAAGAACAATATTATCGAATTAATTAAATAAAAATTTTCTTAGTTTAAGAAATAGATTTTTCGAAATAATTCATTAAAATTATATACTGCTAAAATTATAATATAAAGTAAATATTACTTGATTCAAGAAATTTATGCGATTTTCTGTACTAAGTAAATATTTTCTTTAACCAAGTAATCGCATAAACTTTAACCAATTAAGTAGTTACTAAAATAAAGCTTATATTTTCTCAACAGCAGAGCACAAATATTGGAAATTAAATGAATATTTTCTTATCTAAAGAAAATATTATATGGAACCAATGATTTCAAATTTAAAATCAGGAAAATAAATTCTTGGATTAATTAAATATCTTCTAGATTTTTGTGAAGATTTTCTAAGAAATGGGTGAAAATGTTTTTTTGAACCAATAGCTGAAAATTTTGGAATCAAAAAATTTAGATATTTGATTCAAGCCGACAAAATTAAGTGAATATATACTTGGATTAAGAATTTCAATACTTCACTCAAGAAATTTAATTTAAAATGAAGAACTCCATTCTTATCTTTAAAACAATAATTACTTAAAATATATGAGTATAACTATCAGAGATCTAAAATTGATATATAAGATCTTTATAATTGTCCACAGTGTACTGCGATAGCGTAATTAATAAGGTGTTAGCTTGCGAATCCAAAGGTCTGTGGATAGAATCCTGGTTAGGTCGAAGTTCTTTTAAGCGAAAGAAATTAATTATGAGAATTCAAGAAATTATTCGCTTAGTTTAAACTTTTGATTTTTAAAGTCAAGAAAATAATGCTTTGAATCAATGAACAACTTTTAAACATTTAACATACTTGAATTTTCATGTTTTTGAAAATAAAAACGTATTTCAAGTAATTATTGTTTTAAAGATAAGAATCGAGTTCTTCATTTTCAATTAAATTTCTTGAGTGAAGTATTGAAATTCTTAATCCAAGTATATATTCACTTAATTTTGTCGGCTTGAATCAAATATCTAAATTTTTTGATTCCAAAATTTTCAGCTATTGGTTCAGGAAAATAGTTTCTTTAGATAAGAAAATATTTATTTAATTTCCAATTTCAGCCACCTATTTTCTAAAAAATTTTGACAAAAATCTAGGAGATATTTAATTAATCGAAGTATTTATTATCCTGATATTAAATTTGAATCTATTGATTTGAGGACATATTTTCTCAAAATAAAAAAATATTCATTTAATTCCCAACATTTGTGTTCTGCTGTTGAGAAAAAATAAGCCTGATATTAGAAATGATTTTTTCAGTATATATATATATACAAGAAATATATTCAATTTTTTAAAAAATCATTTACTCAAAAGAATGAACTAGTTTCCTCAAATGGTGGATTAGATATATTTGATTATTCCCTGCCAGTTGTAAAATCTAATAAATATTTATTTAATTTTATTAAACGAAACACAAAGATTTAAATATTAAAAGTAATAAATAAATAGTAAAAACTACAAAATATATATATATAAATCAAAAAAATATTTTGTATTTTTGAAAAAATTATTTACTTATAACATATAAATAGTTTTATTAAAAGATTCATTCCTTTAAATTTAATATTTAAATCTTTGTGCTTCGTTTAATAAAATCGAAAAAATGTTTATTAATTTTTAACAACTCGTTGGGTCTAATCAAATAAATATATTGCACCTTTTGATAAAGCTATTTAATTGTTCATATTGAATAGCTTTCCCAAAAATTGATTATATTTGTTAATTTTGAGTATATATATAGTTTCTCAAATATTTATTTATTTAACTTTATTTGTTACGTATATGTAGTTCCGTTTAGTAAAATTCAAGAGTTATTTATTACTTTTCAATAATTTATTTAGTTTAAAGTAATAAATATATGTTCGCTATTCAAATAAACTTAATTGTTTGTTTCAAGTATATGGTTTACTCTAAATTACAAAATATTCATTCGTGTTAAATATGTATGTTTCTGTTATAAACATAAATTTAAATAAATATTTTTTGTATTCTAATAACTATTGAATTAATTTTAATGAATGCATGATATAATGTAAATAGCAATGAAATAAAATTTATTATATAAAAATTTAATGAATGTTATTATATAAATAATTTACAGAAAGTATAATTTTTTATATCAAATTAGTCTTATTATTAAGTTCAACGCAATCTTATTATCAAGTTTTAAACTCAAAATTTTAAGAAAATACGTATATATATATATATATATATATATATATATATATATATATATATATATATTTATGTTATTTAACGTCGCTCTACTTATGCTTCCAAATATCGTTGCTAATCAGCGACGGAGGTCTACGCTGTGTTTGTAAACAAAGCACATGTAAATTATTATAGCGGTGCCTGTATCAATCGGCCGAGACCGGGATTGAACTCGAGTCACCAAGTTACTAATTCTTCGCTCTAGCGATCGAGCCATCGTAGGCCTCATATATATATATATATATATATATATGTATGTATGTATGTGTGTGTGCGTGTGTGTGTGTGTGTGTGTGTGTGTGTATGTTCTTAAAAATTTGGCAGCGGAGTGTAGTAAATGGGATTCACTGGTGTCGACGAAGAAATTCTTTATGTGCGTATATCCAGGTACACCTTTTCGTAGCTTCGATCATCGCCACGCAGCGACTTTAAAATTTGAAGAAAATACGTGTATATATAAATGCATCATACACACTTACTTACACAGACAAGAAAATCTATACGCACTTCAAGAAGTTCGACACCAGTTAATCCCTTTTATTGCATCTATTGTTTCGGCGCCCCCCCCCCCCTACTGAACGCCGTCTCTCCCTCGATCGCACCAGTTCGAAAACCAACATCTGGAAGATCGCACAAACGGAGTACCGATGTTCACCGCCGTAGCGCTGAGTGTCAAAATTTTACTGCAATGTCTAACATGGACATCGGCGATCTCCCTTTATTATCTCTGGTGGGAGTAAGCAGTGAGCGAGTAGAGAGGGGAAAGTTAACTCTCTGCTTCCCTACTACCGCTTCTTTTCTTCCCTTTACTCGCATTGGCTTTTGCTTTCTCTTTTTGTTGCATGCAGAACCATTGAGGGATTTCCAAGACAGCGACGTCCACCGGATAAATCTGAACTACCATATACGGCTGATTTTTTATAAGCTTTTCCCATGTAAAGCGAGCGGAACATAGACTTATATATTACACCACCTGTTCTGGAAACAGAGTTGAAGCTGGTTGAAGCAGATTAATCTAATTAATCTAATTAATTTATGAAGCAGCATTACCGATAAACCTATTTATTTATTATTTTTTAGATGGTTTAGATATATGTGTGTAAACAATACATGCTGTTATTTATAAGAATGTATATACAATGTACTTAGCCATTTGTTTTAATCATCCATTAGTTTAAGACGTTATTGCGTTGTATAGTTTATTTTTTGTTAATTTGTTTCGGAAGATTTTAGAAAAATATTTTGTTTAAATATTATTCAGGTATATGAATATTTTTTGTTTTACTATTAAAAAATTTACAATATAATTATATATATTATTATCTTGCAATTTTTATTTTAATATATTAATCAATATCTTTTTATAAAATCATATAAGATTTAGAATTTCTAAATTTCTTAATATACTAAGAACATTTATTATTATGTTTCCATTTATCACAATCAGTAGGACATCTCAATATATATCAGTGATCTGATTTTTAATTTTTATAGAATATTTTTTAAATTATTTCTCATATTACATGCGAATATGTACTTACAATTCTTACTATTCTAATCACATATTATTTTGTAATTGATTTAACAACAACAATTCTTAAATAAATTAAATTGTTATATATATATATATATATATATATATATATATATATATATATTCAAATGTTTTAAAGTTTACATTTATAGCTGCCAAAATCCAGCTGATGCGCTTGGTGAACAAGAGGATGGGGCGGGATGAAATAGGCGAAGAAATGCAACGCAAGGGAAAGGAGGCCATTAGGACTTTTGTTTCTTTACGCAGTATATATATATATATATATATATATATATATATATATATATATATATATTGTAACCGCCCGAACGGCGGCTGTAGGTGAGAGCGCTCGTGTGAAACCGCGAGTGTTCGGGCGTGTCCGCGAAACGATACGCGCGAGCCGCGAGGGCGCTAGAAGCGCTATAGGAAGTAAGAAGTTCGGAACGAACTTTGCATTTTTGATTTGACCTTCATCAATTCGCGTTCTTGAGTTGGCTTTCGTCGTTCGTAGTCCTAAATTTACACCTTTTTCCTTTCGTCCCCGACGCACTTTTATTTCGTTCCGCTTTAAAATACCGTGGTATTTTCCGTTCGCGATCGTATTGCGAATCGTAGAGTTAAGGCCGCAGTTTTTGCGCCTTTCGGGGTAACGTGTTACAAGTTTGCCCTCGTGCAAACTCCGTGCGAGCGCATCGGTGTCGACGAGGAGAGGACACGCGGCGACATCCTCGCATCAGCCCCGGACCGTGAGCGAAAGCTACGAGGAAGCGTGTACGCGTTATCATACGTGTGCCGTCGTGAGCCAGCGACGCCATCAGCGGCTACGAGCCGCAGCCACGCAGAACCACGCAAGCTAGCAGCCAGGAGCAAGAGAGAGAGCGCGCGCCCGGTCGCCCTGACACCGACGAGCACCAGCGAGCGCCGGCGACAGCACCAGCGAGCGTCAGCGACTGCACCAGCGAGCGTCAGCGACCGCATCAGCGAGCGCCAGCGACAGCATCATCGTCGTCGGCGGCAAGTAGCCTTTTGCTTTTATTGTTATGTTCACGTGTGCGTATAGCTAGGTCCTGACCCGCCGCCGCACCCGCGCGCCGCGATCTACCGAATATATAGCTTCGCGGTTCATCCTTAATAATATGTATATATCGCGCGTAGCCAAGTGATAAGTATCGTAGTTCCTTTTTATAATATTGTACTGCCGTAAATGCGTTCGCGTATAAGTAGTTTGTTAGCATATAGTGTGTAATGTTATACCGTCGTTCCCACGTGTTTCGTATCGAGAACGTCCCGTTCTGTTTCCCCTGTCCCCGTGTACGTGGAATGAGTGCATAATTATATAAATAATTGATGTAGCGTCGCGGAACCCGCAACCAGTACCATATGTACGTACCGGACTGTTATTGTAAATAGATCGCTAATGATAATAAACGTTAATATTGTAATAATCTGCTAAAATCACCCGCGTGGTTCATTTTTCGTTCCCCGTCCCCTTTCAGCGGAGTGCACGACCAGCAGCGTGGAAGAGCCCACACACACACGCAAGTGAACCGTACGTAATAACCCGATTTCGGGGTTATAATATATATATATTAGGTTGTCAAATATCTCCCTTCCGCTTTTTTGCTCTTCATTCAATGCCTTATAAAAAGTGTTACAGTGGTCGGATTTACTTCAAATATGCTCCGTTTTGTTCGATAATCTGTTTCCATCTAGACGGCCACTTCATAATACCCCTCTCGTAGAAACCTCTCTCCTTATTTGCGAAGAACTCGGACAGCCACTTTTCACAAGCCTTTTTTGATACCTTAGAACAGGGTATATTCGTTCAGTAGAAAATAAGAAAACATGTAACGTTTTATACGGTCATTCCGGCCCATTTATAGTTACATTTTTGAAAGCTATTTTGTAGGTATTTTAGGCCCGTAATAGATAGTATCGCATAAATATACTTAACTTAATTTCTAATGCAAAATCCTGTCATTCACAATTTACATTACATTTATAAATGTTGAGTATAAGCGTAGAAACCGGTGGAGTTATACATTATATTCAAGTTGCGATGTAAATCTTGGATCCATCTAGCGCGATTTTTTGAAACACTTTTATTTTCAACGAAACAAATATTAAAATCAATAATATGCTTATAAAATTAAATTCAATGCATTTGATTATATATATATGTATATATATATATATATATATATATATATATATATATATAGATATTATATAAATGAATTTGATTTAGATAATTTAAATAAACTCTTTTTAGATTAATAATATTTATTTAATCAGTTTATACATTTAAATATATATTTTTTATAATGATAAACAGTTGTTTATATAAAACAAATCATTTTTTCTTTTAATTTAAAAAAACCTATTTTAGAGGCCTACGATGGCTCGATCGCTAGAGCGAAGGACTTGTAACTCGGTGATCCGAGTTCAAATCGCGGTCTCGGTCGATTGACACAAGCACCGCTGTAATAATTTACATGTGCTTTGCTTAGAAACACATCGTAGACCTCCGTCGCTGATTAGCACCGATATTTGGAAGCATAAATAGAGCGACGTTAAATGACATAAAAAAAACCTATTTATGTAAAATTATTAAATTTTATTTTAGTGTACTTAAAATTAAAAAATTATTTCAAATTGTAACGTTCCTATCCCCCTCGGGATAGCTTACGCGATATTTTCCAGGTTAATTTGAGAGGGGAGGAAGTATATTCGGAATTGGACGGCGGATCAGGAAAATCACTTAATAGAACACAGTATATTTTTATATAACAAAAAATATAAATTTATTCAAAAAATTCTCTTCTTTTGACAAATCTCTGAAATAAAGAAAATAAAACAAAAATAATTACTTAAAAGAAGTAAATTTAATTTAAAACTAGATATATATATTATAAATACTAGGTTTGCGCTAGTTTCCACGACGCTTGTTAAATCCGGCGTTATTTACCGCACGGATACACGCTGCTCATCTCCACGCGGGGAAATTAAACGAGACAGGTAGAAATTAATCTAGGTTAAAACTAAGATGACTTAATTCCGCTGGTCTTTTGAGTAGCGCCTCGTAACCAGGGTCAAGAATTAAGAGGTAATAGGTTTTACGGGATAAGAGCACTGCTGGACTTTTGAGGAGCGCCTCGCAACCAGGATCACGTTCTCTTCAGAAAACGTAAATTATTAATCGTCTGTCTTTTGAGGAGCGCCTGGCAACAGAGATCAGTTTAATAATTCGATCGGGATTGTTAATGTCAGAATGTTATTGATCTCTGGACAGATTTTAGCTCCGGGAGGAGTTCGTGTGACTCTACTTCGGTTCACCGGGCGAAATCTCTGATTTTGCCTTTTGCAAGCCGTTTTATAATAAAATTGTCGGGTATTATCGCCGCCGCTCGTCCAACATCGGATGAGCCGCCGATTTATAATAATAATATTAATAACAATAATAATTTTAATAACAACAACAATATTAATAATAATATAATAATAATTAATATTAATCATAATTTTAATAAGTATTATTATTCTGTCAGCCGGTATACTGCGTACAAGTATTGTTCTTTACATATATATCAATGTACATATATGTATGTATATATATATATATATATATATATATATATATATATATATATAATTGGTGTTCACAATATTAAAGTATTTATAAATTACATACAGCAGGTGAGTTCGTACGGGACACCCATTGTATATGCTGGAGGCTCTACAGAGTTCTATAGAGCTCTACAGAGCGCGCGTCAGTGCAGAGGCTCGCGGGTTCCCCTACCGCAGTGTTCTTTGCTGGCGCGTGTCGTACGGCGAGAGAGTACGGTATTGGTAAAATCGTTGGTAAAAAATTTTCCATTATATTCAACATCAATTTCTAGTTTTTTCAAAACTTTACCGAAAGAATATTGTTCTTCCCCATTGAACAATATATTGATAGGTCTTTTCAAAACCTTACTTAATTGATACAAATGTATAGAGTTTACAGGATCAAAATACAATAGGTTTTTGTTGCACCATTTTAATTTCTTTTTACTCCAGATAGTAAAAATTTTTCTCAATTTTCTTTTAAAATAATTTTTGCAAACAGATTTATTTTACAAACTAAGACTACTAAGACTTCTTAATTTTCATTAAATCATTCTGAAAAAGGATGTTATAAAACATGAGTATTTTTGTAATAATATTGGAATTTTATAGAAATATCTTACTCATATTCGAAGTAGAATTATTGCACTTCCTTAAAATTTTATATTTAAATTAAAAATATCTGTATCTGTATTTAATTTTGTTTTTATTATCTCAAAAAGTTAAAATAAATAGAAATATATATGTTGAATTGTTATTAAAAAAAAATTTAATGTTTGGTACATTATTCATCTCCCATATGGTAAATTAATTTAAATTATTTTTTTAATACCTAAAATAACTAAAATAAAAAATAACTATAATAAATGCACATATTCGTGCATATATATATATATATATATATATATATATATATAAATATATATGTATAAATATATATATATGTATACATATGTATATACGGAATCTAACGCACGAATATCTACATTTATTTTAGTTTTGTGCTGCGACGTCTCCCGTCCCGAATATTGTTTGAAATCGTCTTCAGTTCCTAATGTTTCCTACTCCTCTCCCTTGATAACACTGCCGCTGCGGCTGCCACACCAGCTACTACACTGCTCTTGCCCGTCCCGTTCCTCCTCTTACACAAGTCTGAACAGTCAACACTCCTTTTCAATAACTAAGATCTTTATCTGCAGAACACTGCATTTGTCGTTGAGTTTGTATGACTTTTGGACTTGCATTTCGATCCATCTGTGAAGACTGAGATTTCATCCTCGTTTATTTTACAGTTTTTTACCCAGTTTATCTTTGACAGTTTCTCTATTTCTGTATCCATGTGGAAATCTAGTTTTGTAACCATATAGTCCGAAGGCCGTTTCAGCTCTTCTATCAGATTCCTGTTCAGCTTTTCCATTTCTTGCAAAATTGTTGGATGCCCATAGTTGGTCTGTTTCCACAAATTCGATTCTCTGAGTCTCAGAGTTCCGTTTGCAGTCAGCCCTTTTATGTGCAGATGTATAGGTTGTAAGTTCAACGTCACTTCTAGAGCTGCTTATGGTACACTTCATGTGGCTCCAGTTATCCCTAGAGCCGCAATTCATTGTACCTTTGCTAGCATCTTTCTGTTTACTTCTTTATGCTTGGCTTCCCACCATACAGAGGCTCCATTGGTAATTATGGGTCTCGCTATGGCCGTATAAATCCAGTGGATGATGTAGGGTTGTAAACCCCATCTTTTTCCAAACATTTTTCTACAAGTATAGAACACATTTATACATTTTTTCATTATTTCCTTCACATTCCTTTTCCAGAATATTTTGGAGTTTAGAACTACTCCAAGGTATTTTGGCTCTTTGGCGAACGTTAATGCTCGTCCTGCCAATCTCGCCGGATCTACCTCAGCAATCTTATCTTTCCTTGTGAAGAGGATGAGTTCCGATTTATCCAGGCTTACACCCAGTCCGTTTAGTCCTGCTCGTTTGGAAATTTCTTTTAATACTGAGTCCACAATGTCTCTGATCGTAGTTGGTCTCTTCCCGTAATCAGTATCACCACGTTATCTGCATAGGCTATGGCTCATATTCTTTTGTTTACTAGGGTTTATAGGATCTTATTGATTACTATGATTCACAGTCGCCCTTTTCTGAGTTTATCGTTCTACTTCTCAGCATTTTTATCACCTAGTCTTTGGTCAGTTGTTCAGCTCCTATCTCCTTCAATGCATTCTTTATTGATTCTGTACAGCCGTTATTGAAAACTACCTCTATATCTCGGAGGCATTTATCTATCGTCCCTACTACTTCGTGTAGCGCACTGTCTACAGATTTGTCCTTTAGGTAGGCATGCTGTGCTGTGCACTTCTTTTCTACTTCTGTAGTTTCCTTTATGTATAGATCTATCAGTATTTCTAGTGTTTTCAAAAGAAACGATGAAAGGCTGATTGGTCTGAAGATTTTTGCCAGATGGTCAATGTTAGATCTATGACATCCTTTTTAACCCTATTTGCAAACGTTGCCACGTTGCCTTTTTTGCAAATAATTAAATTTGTAGAAAGTATATAATCCATAATTGACTCAGCTCTTTCATTGATGCCATTGCTTCCCCATTGGATATAATGACCACTGGTATCGCATCCAATCACCAGTAGATTTCCTTTGGGCGTGTCTCCCTTTGCTTGGCTCTGAAATTCCATCGGTGCGGGTTCTTTTTCATACGGCATGTATAACGATGCAAGGATCAACGGGGTGTTGCCCCTCTGTTCGACTACAGCTGATGTTAAATTATTAGTTCTGTATTGTGAAAACAACATAAGTTTTAAAACTCTTTTTGCTACTATACACGCTTTTTTATTACCTGTCGTGCGGGAACGGAATAACTCATAGTCTTTTGCCCTTAAACTTCGTATTTTGTCTCCTAAGATCCAATGTTCCTGTATACGGACAATATTTATATTCCTCTTTATCATGGTCAGCATCAGGTTCTCCGAGACTGCTTCGCAGTGGTGCAAATTAATTTGCATCACTCGCAGCCCCGGTTCGCCTTGCTGCTTCTTTTCATTGGAAAGTCTCGCCTTCAGCGTACCTAGCCTGAACTTGATGCTTTCCTTATTGTTTCTTAGCAAAACAAGGGATTCCATGTTTTTTCCCCTTGGCTAGTGCAAAATCTGCGAACTGCTTGCAATATTTCACAAAATGTGGTTCTTGACAAAAGGAACAATATGCAGCCTTATTTCTTTTAGAATTTAAAGTAGCGACGTATGTAAACGTATTTTTATTAAATGAACTGGATTTTTTCTCAGCTTTGGTATTATTTTTCATCCCAATTTTCTCACTGTAGCCATGTTCAGTTTTGACAAACTCATTAAAATCGTAGACGATATCTAGACTTTGAACCCTAGACTCTAAGAATTTTTTAAAGTCTATATATATTAAGAATTCATTATCGCAATGTCTTTGAACTAAACGTGTCCACTCTAGTTGTGACACAGAAGACAATTTATTTTCAATTAATTGTATAAATATGATGTCTCAATGTTCAACTGTCAGTTTTAGAGAGGTGAACACATTTTTACTCTTCAAGGCAGTTTACACTAGTTTACTGAAATGCCACCAATTTCCTTAGAAGATGCTTGAAGGCGCACAAAAGTATTAAAATGAGTAGAGTATCTGTAACACAAGGGACTGAAATTTGCTTTTAAAGCTTATTCAATCACGCTTACAGTCATTAAACTTAGGTAATATTATCTTTTGAAGAGAAGCCTGCGATGAATTAGTTATTGCCGGCGTAGTTGAGAACACATTTTGAGTAGGAGGCTGAATATTTCCGCTGTAATACGTTCATTTAACCATACCTTAGTTGACAAGGATTCAGATACTCCGTTATTATATAAATATAATACGAAGTAACTAAATACCTTAAGTGGCTCCGAGAAGGAACTGAGTCAAGTTAAGAGCTCGGCTTAAGAATGGGCGCAGCCCGCCAATTGAAACCATAGTTTAATTACTAATCACACACTTTTGATGAACGTACGCGTACTTGAGGTCTGCTTCGGCTGAAGGTTTAAGAGAGACTAAGCCTTGATACTGCTCGAGAGAGAGAGAGAGAGAGAGAGAGTGAGACAGAGACAGAGTGCGTGTGTCGCGAGACGGAGTGCGGGAGAGAGAGAACCGAATAGCGAGACCCGGGAGTGGGAGTGAGTGAGAGATAGAGCGTGTGTGTACCGCGAGCCCAAGAGCGTGTGTGCGCAGATACGAGTGTGTGTGTGAGTGAGAGAGATAGAGAGAGAGAGAGAGAGAGAGAGAGAGAGAGAGAGAGAGTACGATCAGAAAGTATTATACCTTCTTCGTTATAATAAAAGAAGTGATTACGGTGATCGAGGCGTTTATTTATTGAGTGCCTCCCCCTTTTTTGTTTCTTTAGCGCTGCCCGCTTTCATCAGCGGACGACCTCGTGGAGAGAGGACGGGTCATCAGCAGCCACAGAAGCCAGAAGGCAGGTGCTGTGTGCGGTTAAAATATTCTGTTTCGGTGGTCAGGGCAAAGGCCACAACGTCACAGTGACGTCCATCGTGGGGCAGCACTGAACGGGGAGGACGGCAGCACGCGAACATATATCCTAACCTATTTCGGCCACGTAGCGCGCGAAGTGCGACATTTTTGTGCGCGTGCTGGTGGAAGAGTATCACCAAGCAGACGACGCATGAACCGTGCGAGGCGATCGCCACCATTTTGCGAGCGCACCGGCGGAGAAGTGAGGTGCGACGCGAACGCCGCCGTCGACGTTAGGCAACCGGCCGTGTTAGGCCACGGTAGATAGAATTTCAGTAGTAGTGACTAGGAGTGTATCCGACAGCCGGCTGCTAACCGCTCGAGAATTAGCTCAGCGCAGTAGTCACGACCGAGTGGGTCGGATGCGGGAAAATTTTCATGGACTCGCCCCGGAGACTAAGTGCCCGAGCCGCGGGACTTTTTCATTTTCATCGGAAAAATTTTTTTTTAAAAATTGATGAGTTGATGAGTGAATTGATGAATAAAATATAAATTAATTCAAAATATAATATAAATCATATAAAAATATTTATGTCATTTACAAAAAAAATATATATTATTATTTAATATTATTATATTAAAATATGATTGAATTTAATTGAATATTGAACATAATTTTATTACTATTAATTTAATATTTATTATTATTACAAAATTTTCGTTTTGCATATGATATGGAGTATATGATATTTAAGTGACTATTATTAATTATCGAGATCTGAAAGTTGAATTAGTCGTGTGTTCAAATAAATAAACATCCGTTTTATAAATTATATTTTTTTTTCTTCATAGGGGATATTCCATAGATTCAAATTATTTTTTTTGTTTGTTGTGGGTGTTAGAAAATTTACATAATTAAATAGATGAGCCTCTAGACTATAAAATCAATGAAGTGTTTTAATAAATGCGGTTTTCATCTATGTATGCTGACTGTTTCTATGGTATAAAAGTAAATCGTATTGATAGTATAATTCAACTCTAAATAGTATATACTTCTCTACAGAATTAACTTATTTAAATTAAATTGTTTAAATTACTATCGGGGGTACTTTATCTAAATATTATTCTTTTTTGATTCACATAGAAAATATAAAATTATCACATATAAGATATATAGCGCTGGATCTTCATTGGAACAGGTATTCCGGTAAAATATTGGGGGGTGGTATACGAGGGTGGTTTGATAAGTTCGTGACTTTTAAATGAAAAAACAATTTATTTACACAATTTTTTTTAATTTTTTAATATAGTCCCCTCCTAATTCAATACATTTATTCCAGTGGTATTCAATCTTTTTTAAGCTCTCCAAAAAGTAACTTTTGTCGAAATCCTCAAAACAATCATTTGTGGCAGTCATAATCTCTTTATTCACTGAAAATTTTTTACCATCAAGCCAAGTTTTCATGTTTGGAAATAGAAAATAATTCGTAGCGTAATTCTGCTAATTTGGCTGTTGCTATAGCACTCGTGTGAGCTAGTGCGCTATCGTGGTAGAAGAGCACTTTTTTCTTCACCAGATGGGTCGGCTTTTCCTTCAGTATGGCTTCCAATCTATCCAATAATGACGCATAATACTGTCCTGTAATTGTTTTTCCCTTCTGTAGATAATCGATTAGTATTATACCCCGTGAGTCCCAAAAAACTGTGGCCATGACCTTACTGATGGAACAGTTTTTGCTTTTTTCGGAGCAGGTTTTTCATGTTCCGTCCACATTTCTGACTGCCGTTTCATTTTTGGCGTATAGTGATGAATCCATGTTTCATCAACAGTAACATAACGGCGCAAAAATTCAGTTGGATTACGCTGAAACATGTCCAAACATCGTTTAGATGCAACAATGCGTGACCGTTTATTGTCGACTGTGACCAAACGCGGCACCCATCTTGCAGATAGTTTTCTCATATTCAAAATTTCATGCAAAATATGAAATACGCGTTCAGTCGAAATTCCTACAGTGTTACTAATCTTACGTATCTTTAATTGACGATTTTCAAATATTATATCATGGATTTTATTGGCTATATCTTGAATAGCCACCTCTTTTGGACGGATGTTACGATACGCGTATAAAGCGCTTGGAGCTCGAGAAGAATGGGACGAGAACACTTTTCTGTGTTCTCGTCCCGAAAACGATAGAGGCATCTACGGCAAGTTGCCGTAGATGCCGAATCAGCATTCGGCCAACGATTCAGAGGCTATAGCTCATCCGAGGAGTTATCGGACAGCCATAGCGAGGCGTTTCAGCTTGCAGACAACAGTACTGAAGAAAGACAGACTGATGGAAGTTGCTCGGGATGTAAGTCAGCACAAAGCCCGGTAAGGGAAAGGCCGGAAGAGAGAAAGCACCGATCACCTCAAACGGTATATAAAGACATTCGGAGACTGCAAAGTTGCAGAGTAAAATTTGCAGGTGAATACTATGATGAGCCGGAGGAATATTTAGAACAATTAATCGACTGCCAAAGAAGTTTGGGAATATTGGAAGAAGCCCTGCTCAAGGCCATGCCATGCATCTTACACCGTGGAGCTCGAAGCTGGTTTAGGAGCATTCAAGATGAAGTGCATACGTGGAGACTTCAAATGTCGTCTGCGACAAAAGTACTCGAAGCCCCTGGATCGGGACGAACTATGGAGCGAACTGAAGGTACAAACACAAAGTGATGCCGAAACCATCACCCAATACCTGGCAAGAATGAACATCATTAACCGCTGATTCAAGAGGAAACCTTCAGTGCGACGGCTATTGAAGATAGTCTATCGCAATCTACGGCAGATATGTAAAAAATATCTAAGAGATAAAGCGATGTATACTCTGGATCACGTAGAGAAGTAGATCAGAGAGGGAAATCGACCACGATAAGAGATATACTCCGCCTCCACCGAAGTATAAATGCCAAATACCACAGGTAGTATACCATACACCTAAAGGACGGTATACTACCTTCATCGGAAGACGACGGAAGAAACGAAATCGATGAGTCGCCTTAGTTGAGGAGAATAGGACGTCTACAAATAGCTCAAAGCAAGAAACTTAGGCAGAGATTGTCACGAGCCGACTGTCGAATAATAACGTTAGAGAGGTAAATAAGAGTCTCAGCGGCACGCAAGGACCAATTAGATGGACAAGAGGATTTATACCGCGACCGACGAACAAGCCGCAAATTAGGCCAGGGATGCAATCTGAGAACGCGTCTGAGAGAAGACCAACGTCCACGTCAAATAAGTCAACGTTTGCGGGCGTATGCTATACCTGTCACGTACCGGGGCACCGAACGGCAGAATGCCCGCGTCGACAGTGCTTTACGTATCACCAAGTCGAGCAGAGTTCAGCACCGTGCCGTCGGAAGTCATGGCCCAAACAACAAACGATAGAAGGAGAAATTTATCAAGTCTGCCAAGCGCGTGGTGCGACGTTCCAGACATGTATGAACTGTGCCGCATGACGCGCGCAGTGGGAAAACGAGAGCGTGGGCAGGCTGCAAGGACCCCAGTCGCCCGCACGAAGTCAGGGACTCTCGGCGGACCAATAGATGAGAGAGTACGAAGCTGAGTACACAAAAGAGTTGACTCTACCTTAAGCGCCATAGCTCGCGAATTTTATCTGGACTGCGAGAGTGGAGGCGTGGCACAGGAACGGCTTTCTGTCAGGTGGTCTGATAAGCTGGTCAAACCACGTTCTGCAGTCCAGGAGGGGGGAGAGACTGTACATCATACACTGCAAAACAAGAGTCACGAATTACTGGGAAGAAGCCGGCCCATCGTGGAGAGATTGCCTAAGAGTTTCGCAGCCGGTGAAAACGAGGGAGCCGTATGGACTATACGAGAGTAGTGAGTATGAGGAGGACGCTAGAACAGCGGAAATCGAGAAGCCGACTAGTCGACGCGAGGGATAAGATAGCCGGATATCAGACGGAGAACCGACGATATATTAAGATATGCATTGGAGGAGAGATATACCGTACAATTTTCGATCCAGGAGCTATGTGTACACTCTTCGGACCTGTACTGACAGCCAGGTACAGAGATTGGCTAGAGAAGTCGTGCACAACCGTCAAAGGAGCGATGAGAGACCGAATAACCATAGCAGGAGAGATAAAGATACAAATGGACATTGAAGGCCACAACGATTATGTGAGGGTAAGAACACTTAACGCTCTCGACCTCGATGTCATACTTGGCATAGGTTTCTGTTATGCGTGGGATATCGAAGCCAAGCTAGGCCGTGGATTATGGTGTACCCGAGAAGGAGAGTGGAGAGAATTTGATCACGATGCTGACGCTGAGAGATCACAAATTATAGTCGAGTGTGTAGGTATTTCAGAATTTAAAGAGCTAGAGAGACGAGTGGAGAAGATACTCCAGAGCCAACGAGAGAGCGGCATAACGAACGTCACCGAGCACCAGATCATCGTAGAGGACGAAACGCCGGTGAAATACCATCCAAAACGCATGTCACCGAAAATGTGGCAGATAGCACAGGAAGAGGTGGAGACAATGTATCGAAAGGGTATTATAGAAAGGTCCGCGAGTAACTGGTGTAGCGCGCTCGTGATAGTCAAGAGGTCAGACGGAAGTTATAGGTTCTGTATAGACTACAGAGACCTATACAAACGGATGAAGAAGGGTGCCTATCCGATATCGAGGATCGATGCAATCCTAGAGAAGCTAAGAAAAGCCCGGTATATCCCGATCATCGACTTGAAACAGGCGTATTTTCAAGTACCGCTGGCTGAAGCAGTAAACGCTACACTACCTTTGCCGTACCAGGCTTGGTGCTATGGCAGTATAAGAGGATGCCGTTCGGGCTAACGAACGCGACCACGACATTTCAGCCACTCGTGGGTACGTTGTTCGGGCCCCAATATGAGCCTTGGGTGTTCGCGTACCTAGACGACATCGTCGTCGTGACCGAGAGTTTTGACGACCATATCAATTGCGGAACTGCAATTGCAGAACTGCAAATGAACCGCAAGAAATGCGAGTTCGACTGCATCAGCGTCGAGTACTTGGGCTACGTTCTAGACCAAGAGGGGCTACGAACGATCCCGGAGAAGATCGCGCTCGTCCTGGAATACCCAGCACCCAAGATTAAGCGGCAGCTCCGATAATAGATACAAGTGGCGCTATGTAAGCTCCTGAAAAATAACCAAGCCTGGATATGGGGTGAGGATCAGGAAGAGAAATTTCAGACGCTGAAGATAGCCTTGACATGAGCGCCTGTGCTAGCACGACCTGATTTTGACCGCGAGTTCATCCTCCAGAGTGATGCGAGTGACTATGCGAGTGACAACGCGTGTGAAGTGCTCGTGTAGAAAAAGCGCGACACAACCGCGAAGCCGACGACATAGCTGGCCGTCCGGCTGATCGACCCCGAGAGGAAGAGAGCGAAAAGGACGACAGCGGCTCACCCGAGCCGTGCACCACCAGCCCGGATGAGAGGAGGGACACCGCAGCTCATCACGCTGAGTACCGAGGTGCGACGGCGGCGTGTACGCAAGCAGAAGACGTGCGCGCGCGAAACGAGCAACGAGTATGAGTTTGCGGATGTCGTCCGAGAAGAAGATGTAACAGCGAGTTAATGGTTGCCGCGAGCTGACGTGTGTGTGTGAGAGAGAGTGAGAGAGAACCAGAGTTCGTGTGCCGCGAGACGGACTGCGGGAGAGTGAGAACCGAATAGCGAGACCGAATAGGGAGGGAATATATATAGAATAGGGAAACCGAAATAGGGAGTGGAAGTGCGTGAGAGAGATAGAGCGTGTGTGCACTGCGAGCCCGACAGCATGTGTGCGCGGATACGAGTGTGTGTGAGAGTGTGTAAGAGAGAGAGAAAGAGAGAGTACGGTCAGAAAGTATTGTACCTTCTTCGTTATAATAAAGGAAGTGATTACGGTGATCGAGGCGTTTCATTATTGAGTGCCGCCCCCTTTTTCATCAGCAGACCCCCTCGTAGAGAGAGGACGGGTCATCAGCAGCCACAGAAGCCAGAAGGCAGGTGCTACGTGCGGTTAAAATATTCTGTTTCGGTGGCCAGGGTAAGGCCACAACGTATATGCTCCTTTTAATTGAGAAATATACTCTGTCTGTGGAATTAAACACAGTAAATGAGCGAAAGCTTAGTCGAATGCGTATAATTACCTATAGCTATGCGTATTGGTATATGCTCCTGCAAATGAGCGATATACTATGCGTATTGAATTAAGTACAAATTAAACAGAAAATCAAGTCAAGTAGGTATAGTATAAATTTATACGTATTTGTATATGCTCCTGCAATTGAGTAATATGTCGTGAGTTGATGGCAAGGATCCGGCTCGAAGGACCAAACAAAGGCTGCCCCACTTCGTTGTTTCGCAGTGAAGTCAAGTAGGACTTCAACAGCTTCCACCAAAATGACTTCTCCAAGTCTATAGTTCGATATTCTCACAAGCAAGTAAAATAAGTGTATTTAACAGTAGTCTAGAAGCACTCTTAAAAATCGCCTTAGCTCGGATGCATGCTTTACTTCTAGTTCTCAGTGTCCAAACTTAACTACGGATAGAAAACTAAAGCATAAAAGGCCAGTCCTTATCCGTAATATTGGAACTCATATTGCCATTTCGTCTTCTTCTTCAGTAAGGTAAGATTTGAAACTTACTATTATAATGTAAGTGTCGCGAAAAAGTATTATATTGTGGTTAAGAAAAATGATATATATATATATATATATAATAAAAAACACAGCTTCAAAGCTGAATAATTAAAGATTTATTTTATAAAGTTTTAATTTTTAGTAAGAATTATTTGCTTCAAAACAATAAAAAATATGAAATTAAAAAAGCTGGGTATGGCGGGGCACAGCTGGTTTGTAGCGGATCATGATGCGCAGAGCGTGATTCATTGCAAAGAAACCAAATTTAATTATTGTCTAAAAATATGTATTATCCCAACGGTAAACTAACTAAAATTATTTAAATATTTTAATTGTATATATTGTATATATTATATATTGTTTTTTTTATATATTTTTTTAAAATTTAATCAAATAAAATAAATTTTCAAATGTAAATATTAATAAGTTGAAAAGAGAAGAATAACAAAAATATTATTATAAATGATAATAAGAATTTTGAATCTCGGAATATTCCGGATTTATATAATTAACATTAAAATTTTGAACTGCAATAGCTGCATTCGTTATTTCATATTCCTTATTATTAGATATATTCAAATCAGTCTTGTTTTCAGATAAATTACATTCATGTAAAGTAGTGTATTGATTGTTATAAAAATCTTGACAATTAACATTTTGTGTTGTGAAAGATTCTTGGTTTTGAACATTTTAAAATTTTTGTAAAGCTGTTTTTACTTCTTCCTTAACCTTTTCTGGATTTATTGGTTGTTTATCACCCAAAATGCCGGGACTTTGGGTGCCCATCATGCCCCGGTCAACAACTTTTTCTAATTTGTCAATAAATGCATATTTTGCAACAATATTAGAAAATTTTAAATATATGAATCGACAGGAAAAATTCTCAGCTTTCCAAGGCATTCATCTGATATATTAAAAATGCAATTTTCTTATTCAATTTGTTCATTTTAAGGATAGCTATCAAAGAAATTTTGAGCATATATATAATTTATTAATAACTGAATTAAAATAATATATGTCGTTAAAATTTTTTGGTATGCAAAAAATTTACATCATTCTTAACAATTTCTTGCATGTTTTAGTAATAAAAATTTATTTGTAATAACAAAAAATTAGGTGCTAATTGACCCGCCTGCCGACGCATGCCCCGCCTTCCCCTATATGCAGCGCAATAACGGTGAACTACATGCAGGCTCGAAAGAGCCGTTTGTAAGCGTCTTATTACAGAGCGTCGAAGTTTTCTTATTTCACTCTCATACCAAGCCGCTCTCTTATTGCTATACACATATATACCTGTACATATACCCATACTGCGCTTTCATTCGTTCTCGCCGTCACTCTGTCTCTCTCACTGTTCCGACCGCTCTTTCTCCGTCTATTGCACATATCTATTCCTATGCTCCCCCACGCTTGCTTCTTTTCTTCCCCTCACTCGCTTTGGCTTTTGCTTTCTCTCTCTCTCTCTGTTGTACGCAGAACCATCGAGGCGTCGTCATTATTATGCCGCTTTTTTTTCAATATCCGGCTCGAATATAAAATATTCGGTTTATCGACGCGTTTTAAGACTTTATATTTATCTACAATTTCTAACACGTCTTTTTCTACTAACGTGTTTATTTCGCTTTCGATGTGTCTTTGCCATTCTTGACTGTGTTCTGATCGTACAGCATCTCTATAATTCACAGTATCTTTATTTATTCATGCTAATTAATTATATCTAGTATTATCTATGATTTTTCTACCGACGCGGTCGTCTAAGTACATAATATTTCCCCCGGTTCTGATTTTCTTTGGCCTACCGCACTCTGTTTCGGCAGAGGTACCGGATCATCTCTTTGACATTTTATAAACTCAATATAGTTTTTTCCGAACGCTATCCTGTTGTTTTCTCGGTCGAATAATCTCCGTACACCAACCGTTCTGACGACCTGAGATATCTTGATTCTATACATTTTCTTCTCTTCAGAGACTAATATCTTATAGCCTGTGTGAGTATAACCTACAATTATCCCACGAATTTCCTACTGTCTGAATTTGTGATATAGATGTCTCGATTTTTTTAAGAAAGCTACACTACCGAATTCTAACCTTTTTAAATCGAGACGAAACGTACTCATAAGTCTATTCAGGGGTATGTCAGCGGTAAGATGATCTTCTTCGTACTGTCATACGTGGAGGATATTCTGATCTCCGGAAACAGTAGAAATTAATGTAATTTCCATAAAATTAGGCTCAGTCTTTAAAACTAAAGATTACGAAGAACCATGAAAGTTTTTAGGTATAACATTAGAACGGGATAGAAAAAACAAATTATTGAAGTTGTCTCAAACCAACTTCATTCGCGATATACTTTAGAAATTCGGATTCGAGAAAATGCATACTGTAAGAACTCCTATGTCTATCCCGTACACGAATAACGAGGCTAAAAAGAACAGAGAAAATGAAAATTGCGCAGTAAAAGCAGTTCCGAATTGTCTGTACCGCGAATGATATGTTCTCTGTTGTATCTGACTAATGCAACTAGACCGGATATAACTTATGTATTGTACATTACCATTAATTATAATAGTTTTCAACAATATATATATATATATATATATATATATATATATATATATATATATTGTGACCGACCAAATAGCCGAAAAAAACCTTAGAAAAAAGCTAAATTTCGTAATTCAGCGAGACAGATGCAGTTCAGCACAACCATATCTATGGGGAAAATAAAGATTTAAAGAAATTTAGCGAGAAGAACAAATTTTGACAGAAAAAACTTGATGGTAAAAACAGATCCTCAAGTAGCCATTTAAGTAACATTGAACTGAAGAATTTCTGAGATAATTTATTTTCTTTTAATAGCTAGCAAGTTGAATAGTAGGAAGAGGATCGATACACAATAACTCAATTATTAAATGTGCATTTGAGTGTTTTTACATGCAATAAGAAGTAATATAAATGTTTATGTGTATGTATGATGTATGAATTATTCCTGTGCAAGTTAAAGTAAGCAGCGAAGATCCCAGCGAACACATGCTTTCGTATTATAGCATTTTCTAATGCTTCATATAGATCAATGAAAGTGCCAGTGATGTTAACAAGTACAAAAGATTGATACCTGTCTGCTGTACCAAGTATTGATGGTACGTATAACCTATATGTCAAGTGAAGCACATACAGGTGAAAATTTTGAAAGTGTCAAAAGTGTGGGAAAGAAAAGGAATTTTCTGACCCAACCAAGTGCATTAAATTTGTGAAAACCACAGCCATAGTGAATATTAAAGTGAAAAAAACATTTATAAATAATTATAAATGTTTGTAAAAATACTTTGAGAGCATTTTTGAAATCACACGCTGTCTCTGTCACATGCAACGTACAGCTAGGCAGAACCAATTGTAAAATACCACGCTTTCACTGTAAAATATCTTAACGATAAGCAGAAAAACTGGAAGCTAAACAAGTGATTAACAAATAATTAATAATTGCACAGTGTGGAGTTAACATGACTGTTATACAAAAAATGTATAAGTAAAAGTGCGTTTCTATTATGAGGTAAGTTTTAAAAGAAAATAGAAACAAGGGTGTAATAAAAAGTTAGCACGAACACGAATCAAGGATAATATTAATTAATTTATAATAAATAAGGAGGTCAAATATATAAGTAATCAGCTAAAAAACTCTGTGACCATCACAATCTGGATATATAATTTCTTTTGATGTAAAAACGATCATATATACAAAAAAATATATATATCAATCAAATTTCAAACTCTTTCTTTTTGCCTGCGAGGGACACTGTATATGATTCAGTGTAATAGCTGACCCACAATTATCAACCAAATAATTAATAAACAATAAATAATAAATAATAAATAATTTAATCATTTATAACGAATAACCAACATCAAGACATAAAAATAAGGAAGTTAGTGAAGCATCAGCTAAATCAATTAACGTCAAAGAAAATACGAACAATCAAGATAATAATAATAATAAATAAATAAATAAGTAAATAAACAATATACCACTTGAGAAAAGAATTCAACAATAGAAGTCATCTTTAAAATAATTAATCAAAAGACCAACGAGGACATAAAATTCACTATTTAATAATAGAAATTGATAAACAATAAATAAATAATTTTTTAAATAAACAATCAAAAAAAACCTTTTTAAAATTTTGTTTTGTTGAAATTTTATATGATTTTGTAGGAACAAAAAGAATGTCGAATTAAATGATTTTAACTTTAACATTTTTTTTGTTGAAATTTCTCTTTATATTGCTCCAGCTCACTAAAAACAATTATTTTCTTCCCGCAGCAATCAAAAAAAAAACAATAATAAGTTTCACACTTCTCCATCACAATAATACCTGCATTATAAACATAATAGTATTAATAATTAATAAATATTATTAATTAATAATTAATAAATAGAATAATAATAATAATCAAAAAAAAAGAGAGAGAAATAAAACAAATACTTACCTCAAGCAACGATTATTTGGTCCAGAGACAGAAATACAATAATAAATAAAATAAGATAAGGTGGAAAAAAATAAAGCAAAGGAACAAAGAATAACAAAACGAAATTTTAACAGAATAAGCTAACAATTATTTTTATCTGTAATATAAATAGACTAACCATTATTAAAAAAAGGGGAAAAGACTGATAGTTATAAGTTTATATAAGAATAAACATAGATAGACGTTTTTATTGAACCTAGAAAATCAGCGATCATCAGCCCGTTAGACGTGTATACGAGCAAACATAACAATAGGTCATAGAAACACGGTCTTAATCTAGGATTGTATAGTAAATGATACATAAACTAGATTTATATAATTGTAATTTCTTTTTATTACGGACATACATACTTGAGCAAAATGGAGGCTAAACCATCGACAAGTCAGGCATTAGCCGACGAGGAAAAAAGATTAAATAGCCTTTTCACGGTAATGACGCCTCAGCAGCTTGCTCAAGAAGTGAGACAGCACAACATCGTAACACATGATAGTACTGAAGCTCTTCGCGATCGTTGATAACTCGTCAGAAGCTACGGGAGTTCGGATGGCAGGTTTTATCGCAACCACCATATAGCCCGGACATAGCTCCAAGTGATTACCACCTGTTCCTGTCCATGTCGAACGCCCTTGCTGGTGTAAAGTTAGACTCAAAATAAGCTTGTGAAAAGTAGCTGTCTGAGTTCTTCGCAAATAAGGAAAGGGCTTCTACGAGAGGGGTATTATGAAGTTGCCGTCTAGATGGAAAAAAATTATCGAACAAAACGGCGCATATTTGAAGTAAATCCGACCACTGTAACACTTTTTATAAAGCATTGAACGAAGAGCAAAAAAGTGGAAGGAAGATATTTGAGAACCTAATAAAAAGATGTGGGAACAAACGCTAAGGTTTTTGAAAACAAATCCTTTAAATAAATCCTTGTGTAAAACAGAAACCGTACTAATCTTGTTCATATATTCTTTCAATTCGGTTAAAAGAATGCCGTCGTCGGGCTCGAATTCGTGGTCGCTGTAAAAGGCGCCAGGGATACGGAGCGTTGTCACGTACAGGAATTCTGCCGGACTGGTGCCTGTGCTCATACGAATTCGAGAATGCAAACCCAGCAGTACGCTCGGCAGGAAATGTGGCCACTCGGGATCGTCGCCGTGACAACTAAAAGCTGGTTTGAGGTCCCGGTGCCAATGCTCCACCAGGCCGTTCGCGGCGGGATGATATACAGACGTACGAATTTGTTCGCGCCCTGTAAAATCTAGCAATTCTTTAAATAGTTTCGCCTCGAACTGTGTACTCTGATCGGTCGTATTACGCAGCGGCGCGCCGAATCTCGCGATCCGCGAGATTATAAAACGTGATGAATCGGGCGGATATGTCTCTAAGAAGTACAGCCTCCGAACCTAGAGTCAGACACGATAAAATGTGACGGTACCGGACGATTATACCGTGTAACCTTCGATGATTGACACGGAATTCAATTTTTACAAAAACGTACTATATCGCGCGACCGGTCCGGTCAAACATATATCTGGCACAGTACCCTGTCGATTGCCTTGCCACTCGGATATGAGTTGATATGAAAGAGGGCAATAAACTCCTCTCTCATCTCGCCCGGTATATAGGGATGCACGGTGCTTTCTTTTCTATCACAATCAAATGGTGTATGGTTCGGATCATTAAGAAGCACTTGCTTTAACTTGAGGGGATGGGTTCTGTCTGCTAAAATTTTGTACATTTCACTCCTCCTCTTGTCTTTGTGCCAGTTTTTCGCGGGGAATAACGTAGGTATTAGTAGCGATACGTTATATGCAGATTAAATGGACCGAGATAGTTTATTTGGTGACTTCGGATCGCGGAGATTTTATCCAACGATTGCGCGAGCTCGTAAACTGACGGTTTATCATCCGTTACTACCTCGAAGGATCGACCTTCTAAATAGTATAAAACTTTTTTGATAGCGTAATAAATCGCGGTTAACTCCAAGTTGTACGTGCTGTACTTTTGCTGCGCGGGGTTAAACATTTTGCTATAGAAAGCTACGGGTTGTCATTGGTTATCGGCTTTCTGTTCTAGCGTGACTCCCATGGCTATGTCGGAGGCGTTTGTTACTAGTCGAATCTCCGATTTTTCCGATCGGAAGGTGGTCTCGGTGACGTTCGCAAGATCCGACTTGCATTTTTCGAACGCAATGTTGCCGGTCGTGTCCCAATGGATCGGTCGCCTATTTTTTTCGTCGCGCTTTTGATATATTTCAGGGGCTGTTCCTGGCTTTTCGCGGCATGCGGAATGGATGCGCGATAAAAATTTACCATGCCAAGAAAATGACGCAGTTCGGTTGTGTTTCTCTGCCTGGGGAACTCGCGTATCACATTAACTTTCTCCGGAGTGGGCGTAAACCCTGAAGCGTTTACTGTTTGCCCTAGGAATTCCAATTCCAGTTCTCCTAGATTACATTTTTCTATGTTAAGTCGTAACCGGAACATGTCCAGGCGGCTCAGCATAGTCTGTATGTCTCGTCTGTGCTGTTGTTCTGTCAGGGTCGCGATCGGGGTCGTTCATGAAAATGAAGGTACAGCGTAAGTCTCTTAAATCGTTGTCGACGTATCGTTGGAATGTCGGGACTGTGTTTTTAAAACAGAAAGAATTGACGTTAATTTCGAACAAGTCGAATGGAGTAATAACAGCTGATTTCTCCTTATCCTCCTCTGTGACGAGGATTTGGTAAAAAGCTTTATGAAAGTCAAGCTTCGAAAATACTGTTTTTTCGTGTCGAAAAGTCTTATATGTGTGGCAGCGGGTATTTATCGATCTCCAATCTTTTTCCTAACCATATGGATGGGAGGCGTCTAGGGGCTTTTCGACGGCCTGATAATGCCTTTAGTCAGCATTTCTTCAAACTGAACCTTGGCGGCCTGCAATTTCTCCAGGCTCAACCGTCGCACGCGTTGGCTAAGTGAAGGGCCCGTTGTTTTCATATGGTGATAAACACCTCTATTAACTAATTCCTCTTCCTGCTCAATACCGAAAATGCGCAAAAACTTGTCGAGAATCGGCGTGAATGGATTGCTAGGATCCATCGCGTAAACGGAGTGATTTTGCATAACACAAGCATTGTATTTGACAGTCTCGTCCATGTCGATCCGGGTTAATTATTTTAATTTTAAATCGAGGACTAAATGCAAGATCTCCAGGAAGTCACTTCCGATTATCGGGTACGAAACGTCCGCGACGATAATGTTCCATATTAGCTTCTGCTGAAACCCTAGGTCGATTGAAATTTGTTTCGTCCCTGTTGTGTTCATAATTTTGCCGTTCGTGGCGAATAGCTTAGGCGCTCGCGAGCCGGGCTCGGCTGCAGTTGGCTTCGCAGGTACGACCGAAATGTCGGCTCGTGTGTCGATAAGCAAAGAAAGCCTGGAAGAACTGTCATTGACTAAGAGTCGCTTGGAGAAAACTAGCGCGACGTCGGCGTCTCAGTGACGTCGCAGCGGCCTAGTTTTCCGAAGGCTTCTTAAAGTTGATGGTCAAGTCCGCGTAGCTTGCGCATTTGGGTTGGCATTTACGCGCGGCGTTCCCGTATTTGTAGTGCACCTTACAGAACTCATCAAATAATCTCTTTTCCTTTTGACTATCCGGAAATTTCGGGATGATATTTTCACGCGGTTTACTCGGCTTTGGCGGCGACCCTTTCTTGGTCGGGGGCGCTATTCCCGGCAAATTATTCGTTCGGCTCAAATCCATTTTGTTCTTCCGATACGCTCACAATGGCGAATATCTGTTTGCGTAAATGCGTTTTAGATCGTTAACATCTCGTCGAAGTGGTTCGAGAGCGAGAGCGACGGCGTTCTCATTGTTTCATACATCAAATACTTTATCCGCCTGAGGTGGTGCGTATTCATCGTCGTCGTTGATAATCGCACACTGTATGTATTTCAGTAGGCCCGATCTCCACAGTGATAATATGGTTACACGTAGAAAATGGGTGCCTGCCTCGTGTAACACTTCCTGTAGGTAGGCGGAGGGCTTTCGGTTGCCTAACTCCGTCTCGCGGAATATTCGGTCAAACTTTTGCTTTAAAGTAGTTGTATGCTGCAATAACAACTCTGCTTTCTACCAGTTGTACATATCGTCTGGCGATAGCGAGTATAAAATGGCAGGATTAAACCTCATTACTTCGCCGGATAAGTGGTTCGATAACGCTTCGAATTAGTCAATATCCGCAGTGATTCCGTGCGTTGCTAAGAGCCGTTCAAAAACTATAAACCATCCTTGCGCACTGACTCGCGTAAACTGAGCCAATCGTACACGACTGCCGTGATTTGTTTCGTTTCCGAACACTGGGTGGTCGTTTGACGCGGTCATTTGACGTCTCTGGTGACGCCGGGGTTCTCAGTGTCCGTACCGTGGTGACTTTGCTGCAGGAGCAAGGTGCGTACAAGCTCGCCTAATTAAGCTACTTGGTTCTGCATTGCAGCATTATGAGCCCGCATTTCCGATAGGCAGAATTTCACGAGTTAACGCGTTCTGACAGTTTGTCAATGTGGTTACTTTCCGACTTAGTTCCGTTCGCGTGGTTATCCTCATGTTGTTTCCTGTTCATTTGGAACAATTACTACTATTGCTCCTTGGCGGGATACGGTTTATGGTGTCGAAAAAAGGAGGAGTTGGAAAAATACCCATTTTGCTTTGTATTTCTTTTTCCACCAACCTAAATGTTCTACTACTACGTAGGAACCCAGAAGGGAGAACGGTCCCTAACCTCTCAATTTCTAAATTTGCTACAAAATCCCTAATAGGTGCACGCAGGCACCTTCACGAAGGCTGTTTTTGCGCAACTTTCCTAACACTAAAACTACGCTACCTGCCTACGTGTGTGTTTAGCTAGGGGGGAAATATATTCGCGAAATGTAAATTTATCATTGAACGGTCCTACTTTATCCACCGCCGCGAATATTTATTAATATAAACCGTACGGCGCAGTGTCGATAATGGAAGCTCACAACCTTCCGATCGCTGCTGATTGCATTTCGTATCCTACTCTTAGTGTCGGTATGGGAAGCTCGCACCCTCCGACGGAGCATATTAGGTAACATTTACGCTGGTCGACACTCGATCTCCTTCGTCCGCTGATTGTCAACCAACTTATATGCAGTTCACGCTATCTATTATGTACGTATAAGTGCTTGGTGGTTACAAACTTATTGCGCGGAATACTAGTTAATACCGGGGTTCTATATGGAATTAATTGATTCTAAAAATTTACAGTACAAATCGCGAGATTCTACCTAACTTTCTGTTGAAGCTGAATAACGAGGACTGTTAAATTTGCCTTGCGCTCTAATTGATTGTTTTCGTGGTATTGGAGTGACTGAAAAGGCCATGAATTTCACTGCAATAATTGATTTGCCTGTTGTTCTATTTTATGTTTTATCATAAATTAATTTCGATAGCGGGCTATCAAAATTATTTAAAAAACCACCAAGTCTTTATTTAATTTACTAGATAATTACAGAAATTTTCAATAATTCGTTCATTTCTTATGATAATCTGAAAACTGAACAGTAGATATATATATATATAT
The DNA here is from genome assembly GCA_018907035.1 of Sycobia sp. Sy_11. NCBI lineage: Eukaryota > Metazoa > Arthropoda > Insecta > Hymenoptera > Epichrysomallidae > Sycobia > Sycobia sp. Sy_11. The sequence goes on along the minus strand of JACCIC010000017.1, from coordinate 3,210,191 downwards.
ATATATATATATATATATATATATATATTGTAACCTATTAATCTTCCTGGTTACGTGTAATTTGATATGTAGTCGTATCTCGTTTGGCCGCTGTTTCTCGTAGTAGTTGTAGCTAAGCTAAGGGGAAAGGGACGTGGAAATAAAAGGATGAAACATATAGTTCAACAACAATCACTAATTTTTATTAGCGCGGCGAACAATTACAATATCTACAGGGTATATACACGGTGACATACCGCGAGCGGATTCCGTGACATCATTATCCGCGAAGTAAGAAGTTATAACTGCGCACGCGGGGGACGGGGAAAGGGGAATACGAGGAGATTTCACAGCAACTCCGAGCATGAGCACGCTACATTACGACGCCGACGACGGCGGAAGCGAACATATCTCTAACATTAGAATATAACGCTACTTGCCCCAAGCTGATGAAGATGCTGTCCCTGACTTCCTCTCGCTGCTCTCTCTCTCTCGCGCTGCTGGATCGCGCTGCTGGCGCGGCGTCCTCTCGCTCATTCTCTTTTTCTCTCGCTCGTTAGTGGTTCGCATGACTTGCGCGGTGTCTCCTTGTTGGCGCGTGCTGCATACGCGTCCGCTGGTGGATTGGCGGTGGCCCTCTCGGAGTACACGGCAATGGTGGTAGCGGAGAGAGTTCGGAACGACCTGGACGTAATAGTTAGCTATTGGACAGCCTCACTTGGAACGGGACTGATGGCTTGGTAGAGTGCCGTTTGCGTCTTTTACTGTATAGTAAAAGACGTATCTACTCTGTCCGACGGCTGAATCGCGAAGAAGGTATCTTTCGTCACCTTTCTTGTTCACTTCCGCCCCTTCGCTCTGCGCGCACTCTTTCGGCATATAATGTACCTTGTTCGCACATACACGCGCACACGCTCGGTTTTTCTACTATTACTACGAAACCGGCAGTTGGTACGGTTACAATATATATATATATATATATATATATATATATATATATATATATATATATATATAGAAATGCGCGAATACACACGATTTAGGTTAGTTTCTCCACCTATAGATTCATTGTTGCGTCGCTGCAGTCGCTGCTATTGCGCTGGTGCCAGATGCGCTGTATTCTGCTTCCTGTTGGTAACACGCTGCTTGTACAGAGTTGTATCGAGTACTTGGAACTGCTTAGCTTTGTTGTTGATTCGTATTAGGGCCTTCCTTTTTTCAGGAAGAGGCTTCGAAGTAGCAGAAAAAGCGTTCTGTCTAAGACGCCGGTTTAGCTCATTTTTTTAGAGTTTTTAGAATTTATCTTACTCTTAGAACTGAATTTCGCTGCAAAGACCCCTCTAAAAAGTTTTATTTTTGAATTTTTAGGAAAGAAGATAGATTTTTGCATGTGCAAAATGCGCGCAAAAATCTCTTTGCCTCGTCCTTTCGTTCTCTTGCGAGCGGTGTATAGGACCGGTGCGGAAAAGTATCGGCGTGACTAACCGCTTTGTGTATATGGTCTGTGCAGTTCAGCGCACGGCGATATTCATAAGTCCACGCGGTATATAGGGCCGCACAATGTATACCGCAATACGTGGTGGCGGTGCCATAACGCTCAAGCGCACGGTCTCCGCTGGCGGTGGATTGGCGGTTGCCGCTCTAGCACGACTCCGTCCTGATGCTGGTGCGTGGTCGGCTGGGCTTGGGCGTGTCCCGCGCTGCTCGGCGCCACTCACTCCAGGCAGGCTAGTGCAGCTTTATTGTGTAAGCACATGTGGCTGCGCGACTTGTAACGGGTTTTCTCTCTTTCTCTGTCTCTCTCTCCGTGTTGTGAGAGAGACAAAGCAAGAGAAAGTTGTTGTGAGTTTCCAAAGCGCACTATATTGAATGCGGCAGAAAAGTTGTATTTAGTATTGCGCACACACTATGTTTTCACGAGCACAATAACTATATAAAACAATTTTGCGGAATTTACTGCACACACATAAAAGTCGAAAATTCACGGAAAAGTTTTCGGCTAACCGAATATGTCCCGATTAGAATTTTTAGTGCGTGCAGAAAAACGTCGTGGTCACCAATGTCGGGTATGAGGTATTTATGTTAAGATATAAGTACCGAGATTACCGCTGACTCGGTGTAGCAACTCAGTCGCGCCCGAACATACACGCGAACTGAATTAAATATAGGATTATATATTACCGGGTAAGGAAATATACAAAATGAGGCTGGCGGTGATTACTTATAAATTAGCTTTATTGAATAAGTTCACACGCACGCACACATTCCTTGCTTCTTAAGAGGTTGCAACTAGACTAAAGGGCTTGGATAGCGTTCTTGCTGAGTACACGAACAATTTCCCCCACCTATATATACAAAGGGCGCAATCTACGTGGTTATGTGCGGGACGCAGTTCCCACAATATCACAGGTAATATATTTTTCCGAGAGCCGAGAGCAAACATTCGCCTTTTCTTCATTATTTTCAATTCAGTCGAGTGGACTATTATAAAAAAGGGTTGCTTGACAAAAAATATGGGAAGGGACCATTGTATATGATGAAACATAATCCTTATTCGTAGACGCGTGAACCTCATTTCGTCAATGAGTCCATGTATTCAAGCAGTTACGCGAGCATTGACAATGAACAGGAAAAATAACAACTACTGGCCTTTGCCGTGTTCGCTCGACTGCGCCTTGTGTTCCTTCGTTTGACCTCCTTTTTCTCGCTCGCAAGCGATGACCCACTTCTCTGAGCCTTGATTGGCTCAAAGGCATAGCGTACTGCAAAAACTATAAAAAATGGACCTACATGAAATTAATATTTACACATAATTTTTCCTTGCCAATACCATTCCGCTAATAAGAGCAGTTATATCTGGAACACCATGCATTTATATATACAAAAAATATATTCAATTTTTATAAAAACCATTTACTCGAAAGAATGAAATAGTTTTCTCAAAGGGTAGATTAGATTTATTTGATTATTCCCTGCCAGTTGTAAAATTTAATAAATATTTATTTGATTTTATTAAATGAAGTACAAAGATTAAAATATTAAATTTAATAAATAAATAGTAAAAACTACAAAATGTATATGTAAATCAAAGAAATATTTTCTATTTTTGTAAAAATTATTTACTTATAACATATAAATAGTATTATTAAAAGATTTATTCATTTAAATTTAACATTTAAATCTTTGTGCTTTGTTTAACAAAATCGAAGAAATGTTCATTGCTTTCTAACAACTCGTTGCGTATAATAAAATTAATATATTTCACCTTCTGATAAAGCTATTGAATTGCTCATATTGAATAGTTTTTTCAAAAATTGAATATATTTGTTCAATTTGAGTATATATATACACGGATGTTCACTAGCGTAGCGCTGAAATTTTACTGCAATATCTAACAGGGGCATCGGCAATCTCTTCTTATTATCTATGCTCCGATTACGTGAACGGCGGAGACCTTGCAGTTTCATAACCGTTCATGACATTTACAAATACGGAAGCAGAGATAATAAAGGGAGATTGTCTGTTAGACATTGCAGTAAAATTTTGACACTCAGCGCTACGGCGGTGAACATCGGTACTCCGTTGGTGCGATATTCCAGATGTTGGTTTTCGAGCTGGTGCGATCGACGGAGAGACGGCGTTCAGAAGGGGGGGGGGCGCCGAAACAATAGATGCAATAAAAGGGATTAAATGTTGTCGAACTTCTTGAAGTGCGTATAGATTTTCTTGTCTGTGTAAGTAAGTGTGTATGATGCATTTATATATACACGTATTTTCTTCAAATTTTAAAGTCGCTGCGTGGCGATGATCGAAGCTACGAAAAGGTGTATCTGGGTATACGCACATAAAGAATTTCTTCGTCGACACCAGTGAATCCCATTTACTACACTCCGCTGCCAAATTTTTAAGAACATACACACACACACACGCACACACACACACACACACACACACACACACATATATATATATATATATATATATATATATATATATATGAGGCCTACGATGGCTCGATCGCTAGAGCGAAGGACTAGTAACTTGGTGACCCGAGTTCAATCCCGGTCTCGGCCGATTGATACCGGCACCGCTATAATAATTTACATGTGCTTTGTTTACAAACACATCGTAGACCTCCGTCGCTGATTAGCAACGATATTTGGAAGCATAAGTAGAGCGACGTTAAATAACATAAATATATATATATATATATATATATATATATATATATATATATATATACGTATTTTCTTAAAATTTTGAGTTTAAAACTTGATAATAAGATTGCGTTGAACTTAATAATAAGACTAATTTGATATAAAAAATTATACTTTCTGTAAATTATTTATATAATAACATTCATTAAATTTTTATATAATAAATTTTATTTCATTGCTATTTACATTATATCATGCATTCATTAAAATTAATTCAATAGTTATTAGAATACAAAAAATATTTATTTAAATTTATGTTTATAACAGAAACATACATATTTAACACGAATGAATATTTTGTAATTTAGAGTAAACCATATACTTGAAACAAACAATTAAGTTTATTTGAATAGCGAACATATATTTATTACTTTAAACTAAATAAATTATTGAAAAGTAATAAATAACTCTTGAATTTTACTAAACGGAACTACATATACGTAACAAATAAAGTTAAATAAATAAATATTTGAGAAACTATATATATACTCAAAATTAACAAATATAATCAATTTTTGGGAAAGCTATTCAATATGAACAATTAAATAGCTTTATCAAAAGGTGCAATATATTTATTTGATTAGACCCAACGAGTTGTTAAAAATTAATAAACATTTTTTCGATTTTATTAAACGAAGCACAAAGATTTAAATATTAAATTTAAAGGAATGAATCTTTTAATAAAACTATTTATATGTTATAAGTAAATAATTTTTTCAAAAATACAAAATATTTTTTTGATTTATATATATATATTTTGTAGTTTTTACTATTTATTTATTACTTTTAATATTTAAATCTTTGTGTTTCGTTTAATAAAATTAAATAAATATTTATTAGATTTTACAACTGGCAGGGAATAATCAAATATATCTAATCCACCATTTGAGGAAACTAGTTCATTCTTTTGAGTAAATGATTTTTTAAAAAATTGAATATATTTCTTGTATATATATATATACTGAAAAAATCATTTCTAATATCAGGCTTATTTTTTCTCAACAGCAGAACACAAATGTTGGGAATTAAATGAATATTTTTTTATTTTGAGAAAATATGTCCTCAAATCAATAGATTCAAATTTAATATCAGGATAATAAATACTTCGATTAATTAAATATCTCCTAGATTTTTGTCAAAATTTTTTAGAAAATAGGTGGCTGAAATTGGAAATTAAATAAATATTTTTTTATCTAAAGAAACTATTTTCCTGAACCAATAGCTGAAAATTTTGGAATCAAAAAATTTAGATATTTGATTCAAGCCGACAAAATTAAGTGAATATATACTTGGATTAAGAATTTCAATACTTCACTCAAGAAATTTAATTTAAAATGAAGAACTCGATTCTTATCTTTAAAACAATAATTACTTGAAATACGTTTTTATTTTCAAAAACATGAAAATTCAAGTATGTTAAATGTTTAAAAGTTGTTCATTGATTCAAAGCATTATTTTCTTGACTTTAAAAATCAAAAGTTTAAACTAAGCGAATAATTTCTTGAATTCTCATAATTAATTTCTTTCGCTTAAAAGAACTTCGACCTAACCAGGATTCTATCCACAGACCTTTGGATTCGCAAGCTAACACCTTATTAATTACGCTATCGCAGTACACTGTGGACAATTATAAAGATCTTATATATCAATTTTAGATCTCTGATAGTTATACTCATATATTTTAAGTAATTATTGTTTTAAAGATAAGAATGGAGTTCTTCATTTTAAATTAAATTTCTTGAGTGAAGTATTGAAATTCTTAATCCAAGTATATATTCACTTAATTTTGTCGGCTTGAATCAAATATCTAAATTTTTTGATTCCAAAATTTTCAGCTATTGGTTCAAGAAAACATTTTCACCCATTTCTTAGAAAATCTTCACAAAAATCTAGAAGATATTTAATTAATCCAAGAATTTATTTTCCTGATTTTAAATTTGAAATCATTGGTTCCATATAATATTTTCTTTAGATAAGAAAATATTCATTTAATTTCCAATATTTGTGCTCTGCTGTTGAGAAAATATAAGCTTTATTTTAGTAACTACTTAATTGGTTAAAGTTTATGCGATTACTTGGTTAAAGAAAATATTTACTTAGTACAGAAAATCGCATAAATTTCTTGAATCAAGTAATATTTACTTTATATTAGAATTTTAGCAGTATATAATTTTAATGAATTATTTCGAAAAATCTATTTCTTAAACTAAGAAAATTTTTATTTAATTAATTCGATAATATTGTTCTTTTGATAGTATCAGAAAAATCTTTGACCACAGATTCGATCAATCTATAATTTAAGTATTTAGATTATTTGCAATTCTAGCTATTAGATTTTCTGAATTCAATGCATTACTTTTATGTTTTAATATAATAACCTTCTGATTTCAAATTTTGTTTTCTTAGATTAAGAACATATTTATTTATATATGTATTGTGTAACTCTGTTCTATATATACTGTATAAAAACAATTAAATACTAATTTCAAGAAAATATCAGTTTGATTATGTAAAGCCTTTTTTAGAGAATTAAAAGTATTGTGTTCAGGTATATGATTACTAAATTTAAGAAACTCAGGTTTTCCATTTTAATTTTGATCAGCTTGTTTGAAAGAAACGTTTTCTAGTAAATGAAAATGCTTTTTTTTAGATTATAATGAGCTCAATGTAAGTAATTAGAACATTTTAATTAAATAAATATTTACTTGACTGAATTTTTGTTCTTAAGAAAATCTATTCTCTTGGTTTAAGAAAATCATGTTTTTCCTGAATGTAAGTTAATATTTCGATCGCCTTCAAATTTTGAATACGTATTCTATACGGTCAGGATTAAATGATAGGATATTTTTTACTGCAAATTTAAAAAAAAAAAATAACAAAATGATGAAAAAGAAAAACAAATGCTCGAACAACGTGCGTGCAGATGGGCAGGTAATAAACATTGAGAGCAGGTGAGAGAAAGAAACGAAACAGTATAGAGGACACTCGCGGGTACATGCAGGTACATGATATGGCAACACCCACCAACATCGAGTAATCCATGTTAATCCCCATGGATTTTTCTTTTCTCCCCTCCCCCTCTCGCTCTCACATTCACGTTCTCTCTCTCTCTCTCTCTCTCTCTCTCTCTCTGTCTTCTCCATACAAGGTAGTTATGTGTCACATATGATTATATAGGATTCTGATATGATACTTCAAAAATATAAAAAGCAATCAAATAATTTTTGGAAAAATTTACAGTCCATAATTAGCAGTTTTTTCGAGATCTATTGCATTCTTAAACATAAATCAATTGCTGACACTGGTCATGAATATTTTCTCAATGTTAAGTTAATTTTTTTTAAAGCGTACGTATATTTTGTTGCAACTTAATTATTTTAGTTCAATAGAGAAAGATTATAAAATTAAATCAAATATACATTTTTTTAGTTCCAAGTAAAACGTATGTCATAGAAATAAGTCTATACTGAAAAAAATTTTTATAGATTTAAATAAAGGGTTGATTCGTATACCATTAATTAACCATTTATTTAAAATAAGTCATTTATACATTTAAAATACTGAATGTTTAGTTAAATACAGTAAATATTTTTTTGATATGTGAGAACTCAGAATTGAAACAAAATATAACATTCAACTGTAGTATTTTAACTTATTAGACCGTCGTTTTCGTAATCTTCAATGATGTAAACGTACACTATATATTATATTACAATAAATACTAACTATATTTACATATTTTTCCATCATTTTTATTGTAATATATATATATATATATATAATATGTAATATATTTGTATTATACGAAACGCAATGGTAGTGAATGTTCAACGCACAGAATCTGCCGTTCAAGCTTTAGGCATCCCGATCAGAATGTTAATTAGGGTTATTATTAGGACTTAATCCTAATAAATAGAGAGTGTTTAACTGTTTAATAAGGCAGTTACATGTACTCTTCAACACTAAAAATCTTAATTTTAAAAATTACTTACACAACTAAAACATACTTTAAATTTATTTTATACAAAAGTATAGAATAAGGCAAGTATGGTGTATTAGTAATTCTAATCATTTAAAAATATTTGTAACTTAACAAATTTAAATAAACTCAACTATTCATTTCAAATACAGGGTTGTTTCGAAATTGCAGAATATTCGTTCCTATTAAAGCTGTATATTTTTGTTTCCATAGAATTTGAATGAATGTTTGTTGGATTGCAAGAAACATACTTTTATGAAACTAATTCATTTGCATTTGGAATTGTTTTCAAGTGTGTAGCACCATGTAAATAATATTCCTTAAAAAATTGCGCGAGATGATAATGTAAATAGAAAGAATTAAAACCTGTAATATAAAAATATAATACATATGTTGTTATATAATTAATTTATATAAGCTAGAGTTGTTTATATATTTGCAACGTAACAAAGACTTTTTGGCTCTTTAAGTAAACTTAACTATTTATTTCAAATATAGGATTGTTTCAAAATTGCATAATATTCGTTCCTATTAAGGCTGTATATTTTTGTTTCAATAGAATTTGAATGAATGTTTGTTGGATTGCAATAAATATAATTTTATGAAATTGACTCACTTAAATTTGGAATAAACACCGTAAAAATCTGGTTTTTCTAAATTATCTTGTAAAATACGAAAAGTCCCAAAAAGGATTGTTAAGAAAAGTTATAAATTCCACTAAAAAACATATTTCTTATTCTATACATTTTACTGTACCAAGATTTCCCAAAAAAATATATTCAAACTAACGGAATATATAGAATAGTCAATGAGAATATTACTGTGAAGTGCATTGTTGTTAATAAAAAACGTTTAAAGAAAAAATATATAAATTAAAAAATATGTATTTTGATGAGATTTTGAACTTTTAGTTACATCATTTAATGGAATTTTTTGTATTTTACGAAATAACTTAGAAAAACAATATTTTCACTGGGTATTAATGTGATTTATTATAAAATTGAAATTATCATCAATTTTTACTACCATATATATAATCAGAATCCTAAAAAACGTATATATAAACATTTTAATAAAAATCGCGTTAATCGACTACTTGAAAATTTTGGTAGCTCTTTGCTATAAGAGATTTTCTCAGCTTTGATGTTTGCCAGTTTTCTTAAAGTTGCCCTAGGTTTCAAAACTTCAAGCTGCTTGCTAGCTGCTGCGAGACTATATATATATATATATATATATATATATATTTATATATGTAGCAATAAAATTTCTTTTTGGTCAGTATAAGCTACTCATCTTTTATTGCACCCCCCGCTGCCGGCCTATTGTCTCGACAAGCTTTTCCTCTGCACGCGCCGAAGACAGTCGTCTCCCCTCTCGATCGCACCATCGCCCGAGCTCGAAAAACATCTGGAATATCGCACGAAACGGCCAGTACCTCGCTTTGGCCGCCAAAGGCCCTCGTTTTCAGTCGAAAATTTTTACTGCAGTCTGGCCCATAAGCGTGGGCGATCTCCCCTTATTATCTCTGCTCCCGCTCTCTTTTTTCAAATGCATGCATTTGAACGAGCATCCTCACAGGTCACAGCCGTCACAGGCATAGGTGCCAGGGCGGACAACCAACTCGAGTATGCGCGTTAGAGCAGAGATAATAAGGAGAGATTGCCGATGACATATACGAAAGGCTCGACGATTTTCGAGCGCCCGGGAGCGTGCGCCCTCAGCAGGCTCAACTGCTACACTAACGCGCCAACGCGACGTCACAGCTACGTCAGCATAAATTAATGTGCGCATTTGCCTACGTCACTGCTCGTGACGTAGGCAATAAATATATATAGATATAGTTATACGCTTTTGTCCACTGCGACGTTGTCGTTTTCGTTTATATCATTACAGAGGCTAAGCCAAAATATCTAATATGCGCACGAGTATCAAAAAGCAATTCAGATCCAACTCCGATGCCAGGTTTCTCATGCCGACGAATTTTTGATTCTGCAGAAAATTAAGACTTTCTTTTCTTCCATTGTAGAAATTTCAAATTGAGTCTTATGATTTTGTGCTAAAATGGATATTCTTTAATTAATTTAAAAAATTTAATTGTAATTTTTAATGCTTATATTATATTGTAGTAAATAACGCGTATGAACAAAAAGAGAAAATCCATTAATTGTCTCAAATAATAAAAATATAAATAATAATATAAATAAAAAAATATTCTGTATTATTACTTATTGGTATGATATACATATTGATACACAATTCGTGTAATTCCGATTTAGCACAATGATTAATCTAAATCATAGTCATTTTCTGTATAAATTAATAACGAAATTATTCTGTTTGTTTATTTATAATATTGCAGTGATTGTGGACATAACCTCACTTATGATGAAATTATCTATTGAAGAAATTGTTAAAAAAAAATTATCTGAATTACTTATGTATATTATAGAGTAATTGCAATAATTTATTTTATTCTGAAAATTATAGTATAATATTTTAAAGAACATATAATCAATCGTTTATAATCATATAATCATATCGCGTTGGCGCGTTAGTGTAGCAGTTGAGCCTGCTGAGGGCGCACGCTCCCGGGCGCTCGAAAATCGTCGAGCCTTTCGTATATGTCATCGGCAATCTTTCCTTATTATCTCTGGTTAGAGTCTTTTTTCTTTCGTATTTTGTCATGTCCTTTTACACTCCTTTTATAACCGCGAAATATAATTATGTAATAAAAAATAGCTTAAACGATCAAAAATAAGTATTTTATATCTATAGCAAATATGTATTTTATAATAGTTTATGAATACAAATAATACTGAATCACTTGATAGCGCAAAGGACACGGACATTCAAAATATACATTATTCATATAGAATCTATATGTATGGGCATTCTGTTCAAATAAATATTTGAACTCCATTTTATAATTGAGTTCGATGGCCAACAAACCTACATGCGCATAGCTGAAGCGAGACGATGCACATTTATGACCGCCGAGGAATTCCCGCAATTAAGCGACGCTGCATGGGAGCAGCTGCAGCGTGCACAACCAGCAAGGGAGAAGGACGGTCGATGCGCGGATTGGCGCTCGCTATACTTAGGGTGGGGAGTTGTGATGTGTGCGGGGGTGTGCATAGAGATGTTTTTGCGGATACAAACACTTCGCTTTTGGCAGCCGCGCAGTTTTATACTTATCGAATAAAGCTAACTTTTAAATTAATATTGTTCTTATTTCATTTATATAATATAATAATTTTAATTAATATTCTAAAATATTGAATTTCAAACGGCACATTTTTTCGCGCACTATAGCTTATTTTTACAGGATAGAGACATCACATTACCCCTCCACGCGCTGATTGGCTGAAACTCGCGCGATATTTTAAAGTTATCTGATCTGTATGATCGTATAAAAAAACAAGCAAGCTGCAAGACTATTAAAAAAATTATTGATACTATAATATATAACTGTGGCCACATGCATAGAAATATTTTACACATGTCCACTACTAAAAACTCATTAATTAATATTATTCATTATTAAAATTATTATTTATTATGAATATTATGATTAATATTATTATAAACTATTATAATAATTATTAAATATTATAGTTATTAATATAAATTTATTATAATTATATAATTTAATATATATTTAATATATATTAAATTATATAATTAATAATAATATTAATAATTAATAATAATATTGATAATTAATAATAATTTTAACAATGAATAATATTAATTAATGAGTTTTTAGTAGTAGACATGTTTAAAATATTTATATGCACGTGGCCACAGTTATATATTATAGTATCAATAATTTTTTTAATAGTCTTGCAGCTTGCTTGTTGTTTTATACGATCATACAGATCATATAACTTTAAAATATCGCGCAAGTTTCAGCCAATCAGCGCGTGGAGGGTAAAGACTCTAACGCGCATACTCGAGTTGACTGTCCGGCCTGGCATCTCTGTTCACAGGGTGTTGCCGCCTTGAGATCAATTCTGTTTTGAAGTCTTGCCGTGTAATTCGACATGATTTTAGCCGAGTTTCCAATCCTTTTTTCTACCCTCCATAATCGTAACTATCGTAACTATTATTAAATATGATATAATTAGATAAATAAATGTATATAAATATTTATTGTTTGTTATGTTGTTCTTACGCACTGTATTAAAAATTTTAGGTATATAGAAGAATTAAAATGTAGATGAAACTATCCAAGATTAATAAAAGTGTGGATTAAAGTCATCCAATATCCATTGTTGGTTAATGTTATAAACATTTTCTAATTTACTAATGATTTCGAATTCACTAAGCATAAAAAAATGAATTGTTCTTCGCCTTTTTCAATGCCTAAGCAAAAAAGTTATTTGTATTTGGCTTCTTCATTATGCGATGGACTGGAAGATTATAATTTAAAGTAAAATTTTTTAATTAATACTTTTAAAAAATATTGAACTTGTACTTTTCACATTTTCTCTTTATATACATTTAGACAATTAGCAACTCTATTGAGTACTAAAGAGGCTGATCCTAATATATTAATGCCATTACAAGGTATTACTCCATTTCATCTGGTTATTGGTAATGATTCTCAAACTTTTGCAGAAGAAGTAACTAAATTATTTTTACGTCATGGAGGAAATCCAAATGTTAAGTATGTACATAATAAAAAACCTTTTCTATAATTTTCTATTAGTTTAAAACTTAATTAAAGTAAAATAAAATAAATTATCATTATATTATATTAGTCAATTTTTAATAATGTTCAGTTTTTAATACATAAAGGAACTAGCATCCTATATAATAAATTTATTGATGCTAATAAAATATTTAAGATTTACTGGATTATTTTTAATTTTTATGATTGTTATGATTGTTAATTAATAATATATCTCATATTTTGTTTGAAATGTTTATTCAAAATTATATTATTTTCTTGTTATAAGATACAGTTAAAAAACAAAAATGACATTGAATAACAAGGTACAGTTAAAAACAATAAAAATACATTATCCCTTGGAATACATTTTCATAGTGAGCATTTATCATTTGATACTGAAAAATAGCAACACATTTTTAAACTGATTAGTTAGTGATTTTTGTTTACCAATCAATTAGTTAGAAAATATTCTTAAATATATATTAATTATGTAAGTAATAGATATTAGAGATAATATTACCTAACTAATAGAGATGTAAAGAAAAATCAAAATAATAACTTAGAAATTTGTAATTGGTAAGACTATAAGAATATATAAAAACACTTTTAATCCAGTTTAAAACTTGTAGAAGTGGAGGTTTAAGCTTACGGAGCACATATTAAATGGCAAGACAGTACCTGTAAAAATTCAAACTATTTGATTCAGTGATTTTGGTTTATGAATACCATAAAGAATAATTAAAAATTTTTTAATAAATTTGAATAGCAATCATTGAATAAAGCAGAAATTTCTACTAATTAATTTTGAGAAATTCAACAAATGAGTTTAATTGAAGCCTAACAACATAAATGATTGTATTTGTTAACAAATCATAGACTGCTATAGAAATTATATTATTATACATAAAAATTGTAAGCCTGACAGAAATATTAATTAGTTTAGAAATAGGATAAATTATCTAAAAGAAATTATCCATTATTAAAAAATTAAAATTGTTCTTATGTTAACCGTTGTAAATTAAATTAAAACATATTTTTATCATTCTTACATTCATTATAAAATAATATAATTATTATTATATGATTTAAATTAATAAATATTTTTATCTGTTTTGCAATCCTTATACTATAATATATTATACTAAAATAATGACAGTCAGACTGTCCTTGTTTATGATCACCCCTGAAGAATCTGAAATAGAACTTATTACTAAAAGTAAATTAGATTAAAAATTAAAAATAATAAAAATAAAAACAATAATAAAATAAAAGAAAAATAATAAAAAAAATAAACTATATTCTATGTTAGCAAAGGATAACCTGACTACGCCCATCAGTTTAAATTTAAATTCTTCTTGGACACCTGATGTTTCGAACCACGATGGTTCATCTTCTAGGACTAAACTAAAATGAAAATCCCAGCATGCTACTATACATATCCTATCTCTACTTTAAATTTATTTGTATAATATTTATAGAGCTCTCACCCTCCTGACTTAAATATAAAACATCATTTTTATATTAATAAAGAATGATAAATATTGTCCAGTTTGCTCAACTCCAACATTAAATTTACATTATTGCCATTTTTCAAAATATGAATACTTTAAGGGTTTTTTTTTATATCTTACTTTTAATACGTTGTTCTAAAATATTTACATTTTCAAAAATGAAAGAATGTAACAAGTCTAAACTATGTCCCTTTAGTGTAGATGTACCATTCATGCTTTGTAAGCTATACTGATGCTCATACATTCTTTGTTTTAGATATATATCCGTTTGTCCAATGTAATATTTGTTACATTCTTTACAAATTATTTTGTATATTACTTCTGCTTTTAAACATTTATCATCCTTATGTTTCCAATTATTAAATAGGCTTCTTATATTATTATTATTTTTTAAGTAAATTTGAATATTATGTTTTTTTAAAGTACTTCTAATTCTTTCTGACAAACCTTTTACATATGGTAATATTACGATTTTATTATTATTATTTTTGTCTTTTATATTATGTTCTTTAATATTATTGTAAATCTTGTTTACTTTCTCTGCAATCATTTTATCTATAATAGAATTAATATATAATTAATTGAAAATTATAATGACAGTTAGAATATCCTTGTTCAAAATTACCTCTATAGAGTAATCTGAAATAAAAATATATTAGCTGAAAAATACGGATGTCCAATAGGGTTACCTCTGTCACTGGTTATAGTCAATTTAGTTATGGAAAGATTAGAAAGTAGTACTTTGTCAAAATTAATTTTTGAACCAATTATATTTAAGAGATATATTGATGATATCTTTACAAATTTTCCAAAAGTTTTAATGGATGAAATGGTGAATGTTCTTAATTCTGTACATGACAGAATTAAATTTACAAAGGAAATTGAAGTCGATAATTAGTTGACGTTTTGGACATCAATATCATTAGATATAATAATAATAAAGTGAAGTTTAGTTGGTATAGAAAACCTACTTGGTCAGGTCGGTTTTTAGATTTTATTTCACACCACCAATTCAGAAACAAAATTGGGACACTGAAATCTGTCATTGACACAACAGTGAAATTGTCACATAAGGATTTTAAACAGAATAATTTGCAGATAGTAAGGGAAACTTTCATTAATAATGGATATCCAATTGAATTTATTAATAAATTAAGTGTAGAGAGATTGTTTGAAATTTATAATACCGAAAATAGACATAATGTAAGAGTTGATGTTAATAGAGACAAAATTATTGTTTTACCATATGTTAGAGGATTTTCAGAAATAATTACAAGAAATTTTCTGAAATATAACATTCAAATTTTCTTTAAAAATATTAATAATTTAAGTAAATTATTTAATAATTGCAAGGATAAGGATGATTTATGTTTAAGATCTGGAGTTGTTTACAAAATTAATTGTATGGATTGTAATGAATGCTACATTGGACAAACAAGTAGATATTTAAGAAAGAGAATTTATGAACATAAATATAGTTTACGTAGTTCACATATTACTTCTGGTTTAAAAGAACATTGTTTGAAGTTTTTACATTCTTTTGATTTTGTGAATGTGGATATTTTGGAACATGGTATTGATAATAAGTACAGAAAGGAGAGTCTTGAAAGTATTCACATTTCAAGGAATCGAAATAATGTGAATTTAATGTTAGGGCCAAGTAAATTAGATAACATTTATCATTCTTTATTAAATTGATTGGTTTTGAACATTTTGTGTAGAGGAGGGATTGTATATTTAAATTACTAAATTTTTAGTTTTGTGGGGATAGAGGTATATATATAAAATTAATAAATATTTTTATTGGTCTTACGGTCTTTATAATATAATATATTAGCTAAAATAATGACAGTTAGACTGTCCTTGTTTATGTTCATCCCCGTAGAATCTGAAATTAAACTTATTACTATAATAAATTATATTAAAAATTAAAAATAAAAATAAAATAAAAATAATAAAAGCAATATTATATGTTAGTAAAGGACAACTTGACTGCTCTCCCGCCACCTTAAATTTAAAATCACCTTGGTGTCCGACGTTTCGAACCGTTACGGTTCATCCTCAGGAACTTAGCTGTATATATAAATTAGAATATTAATATAAGGTTTAGTTAATAATGGGGTATATATAAATTAGAATATTAAAATAAGGTTTAGTTTAGTTCCTGATTAGGAGCCATAGCGAGTTCGAAACGTTGGACAACCTCAACCTATCTTCAATTAGGTAAAGGCGGAGGGGACAATCAGATTGCACTTTGCTAATAAAGAATTTTTTTCAACTAATATATTTTTATTTCAGATTAGTCTACGGGGGTAATTTTAAACAAAGACAGTACGACTTTTATTGTAATTTTCAATTAATTATATATTGATATGTATTAGTATTGATATAAATATATATTGATATTATTATGCATTAATTTTAATTTATTTAATTGGACTATAAGACCAATAGAAATATTTATTAATAGAATATAGTTTATTGTTTTTATGATTTCTATTTTTATTATTTTTAATTTTTAATCTAATTTATTTTTAGTAGTCAGTTCTATTTTAGATTCTTTAGGGGTGATCATAAACAAGGACAGTCTGACTGTCATTATTTTAGTATATTATGTCTGCAAAAAACAAAAGTAAAATAGTCAGGCGAGTTTGATGTATTCTTAGCATAGTAAATATTTTAAATACATCTTCTCATGTATTTTATAAAAAATTTATATAATATACTTTCTGAAAGTTCCAAATATATTAACACAAACATTATTCTATAATTAAATTAAAAATTAGTTCACTGATATAGTCGAATGTCCTACTAATTGTGATAAAGGGAAACATATTAATATATTTTTTTTTATTTATTTTTTTTATGTTATTTAACGTCGCTCTATTTATGCTTCCAAATATTGATGCTAATCAGCGACGGAGGTCTATGATGTATTTCTAAGCAAAGCACATGTAAATTATTACAACAGTGCTTGCGTCAATCAGCCGAGACTGGGATTTGAACTCGGATCACCAAGTTACTAGTCCTTCGCTCTAGCGATCGAGCCATCGTAGACCTCAATAATATATGTTCTTAGTATATTAAGAAATTTACAACTTATAAACCTTATATGTATTTGACAAAAACTTTATATAAAATATTTTTCTGAATTTAATAATATATTAAGATAAAAATACATACATAATTATATATGTAATTATATTATAAAGCTTTTCGTAGTAAAATAAAAAAAATTTCATATACCAGAATAATATTTATACAAAATATTTTTCTAAAATCTTCCGAAATAGATTAACAAAACGACATTATATAACGCAATAACGTCTTAAAACAATGGGTCATTAAAACAAATGGCTAAGTGCATTTTATATACATCCCTATATATAACAGCATGTATAGTTTATACAAATATATATTTAAAACTCTAACAAATAATAATAAATAAATAGTTTTAACAGAAACGCAGCTTAATAAAATAATGAGATCGTTTACAAATAGCCGAGTTTATTTTCACTTCATTTTGTCCATGCGTGAAATAAAAAAATATTAATTATCATGAATAATCGATGTTTTTGGTGAATATTCTTCTGCTATTTATTTTGATGATTTATCATTAGTAAAAAAAGCAGGTATGAACTTACCAGGCCGGCTCCCACAAAGTTTATAGGTGAACAAACCCTATATTGAACTTAACTATATATACACTAAGTCTGAAATGATATACTCTTGAACAACTTAAATAACTTAAATAAATTAAATATATATATTCTAAGGTAAAAGTACATAATCATAATGAATATTGTTTCATGTTTACTTTTCATTAATTGTATACTTTAAATTAGAATTCATTTGGAATAAATTAGTCAAATCTTCAGAAACAATATAGAACCCGAAACTAAACGACAAAGCCAACAGTGGCTGTCCCCTAGAGCGTCAAGGCCAAAGAAGGCGAGAATGAGCATGCTCAAAATGAAATCCATGTTTATTTGCTTCTTCGATAGCAAAGGGATGTTTCACAAAGAGTTTGTACCACCTGGACAAATCGTAAATCAAGTATTCTACCGCAATGTGCTCGAAAAATTACGAAAAAGGGTGCTCAGAGTGCATCAAGAGATCGCGGAAACTTGGGTTCTGCATCACGGCAATGCTCCCTGCCACAGTACATTCAATGTTTCTCAGTTTTTGGCATCTAAAGGCATCCCAGCGTTACCACAATCACTCTATTTACCGGACATATCACCCTGCGACTTTTTCCTATTCCCCATTTGAAAAAATTCGTCAAAAGTCGACATTTTGACTTCGTTGAAGACATCCAAGAATCTGTGAAGAGGATACTCGAAGAGGTCCTACAAGAAGTGTTCCAGAATTGTTACGAAAACTGGAAAACTTGCTGGAATAAGTGTATACATGCGGGAGGGGACTACTCGATTTTTGAATTTGGTCGCATTACTTAATTATCTGACCCCGTATATATTTAAAGTTCTAGAAATTTTAATTTACATAATTGCTTGCACGAACCAAAGGAATGGCAAAACTCCTATAATAATAACAAAATTAGTGAGAGTAGTATTAATTAGTATTAAAATTAGTAGTCTTGTCGACAGGAATAAATATAATAGAAATTTATACGCAGGATTAAAGCATATATATATATATATATATTGTAATGAGGTACTTAATTTTCTTATATATGCCAATTGTTTCCCCACAAGAAGTACACGTTGACAGAGTCGTACGGAACCCCCAGACGGTTTATATTGTTCTGTAAAACAATTTGAATGGGCGATAGGTTCCTTACTGTTTATCCTCGAACTTATCTTATTATCCTGAATTTTTCCTTTTCTTCATATAATATATTATAATTTATTATTAATAGTAATTCAGGAAAAAATGGGTTATTTATCAGGTACAGGGATAAAAAAAGAATTCTTGATTAAAAATATAAATTATAAATTATTTTGTTAAACACTATGCAGAAGTTCTTTGTTTTTATTGAATTTAATAATTTATAATAAATATTAGGAGGCATTCCGACCTTTTTTAACGGTAAAAGGGCATTTATGATGGAAAATGAATACACGTTAGCTTAGTCAAAATATTTTTCGTCATTTTCTACTACTTTTTTCCGATATTTTCGGCAATACGGTGATACCATGGCGAAAGAACGATTGCGGTTTCGAGGCGATCCAATCATCCGCAAATTCTCGCACTTCTTGAACATCTCGGAAGTGTGTTTGAACGAGGTCGTGTTGCATCGATCTGAATAGGTGGTAATCAGAAGCAGCTATGTTTGGCGAGTACGCCGTGTTTTTGAAAGCTTTCGCAACATGTGGCTGAGAGTTGTCATGCAAGAGAATGAGTTTGCACCTATTGCTCACGATTGCTGATCTATGTTCGATCAATTTCTGTTGGAAATCATGTAGTTGGCGTTTGTATACCTCGGCAGTGACAGTTTCATTTGGTTTTAGCAGCTTGTAGTACAACACGCCCTGTTAGCCCCATCAAATGCACAGCAATAGCTTTTGACTGTGGATGTTCCGTTTTGGTGTCGATGTGGATGATTTGCCTAGGTCCACCTATGACTTTTTGCGCTTAGAATTGTCATAGTAGATGCACTTTTCATCATTAATCGCAATACGCCACAGAAAACTCTTCTTCTTTTTGCCTGGCAAGCAAAAACAGTGCGATGTTGTATCGATTCATAATGGCATTTTGGGTCAAATGGTGTGGTATCCAGTTTCCTTCTTTATGAATCTTTCCTATCGCATGTAAACGTTCGTCAACTGCTCTATCACGGAATCCTAACTTATTAGCGATTCTTTCTGCGTTTGAGCTGAGTTTTCATCTAATAATGCTTACAATTCATATCTTCAAACTTTTTCGGTTGTCCAGAACGTTCTTTGTCATTCAGTATCTCCACTTGTAAACCGCTAAAACTAATCTTTACATGTTGTTAGCTTTGGAGCGTGTCTGCCATAACATTCTTGAAGCAATCGATAAGTTTCTACTACATTTTTTTTCAAATCAAAATAGTGCATAAGGAAATGTCGAAAAAACAATTTATCACGATTCATTTTTCACTGATCAAAAAATTATAATGAGGGCGCCTGTTAACTAAATTTTATTGGTAAATGCCAAAACTAGAAAATAAGTACTAGATCCGACACATCTGATTTTTCGTACTACTTATTGTCCGGGAGCCAGCGACATTTTTGTCATATATTTATCCTCGGCCAAAAATTAGTTTAAATGATTCGTTTCATGTTCTCTAAATTGTAGTGATCGTCCACTACGTCAATTAATCTGGATGCGGCAACGCCAGGCACCCAAACTTTGTAAAAATATTAAAAAATTGATAAAAACCGGGTTTTATGAAATAATTTTGAGTTTAGAAAAAAATTGGTCAAAGTTTTAGATCCTATTGAAAAAAAATTTGATGTTCTATCCATTTTTGCTCTAAAGCTAATAATTATGGAGAAAACGCAATTAATTATGAACATTTCGAGCTGCTATCGACCCGAATCATAGTCGATACGTCAGTGATCTACCTTGCCGCTCAGATCATACATGGTACAAGTACTTTTTAATTTGTAATTTTGCTTATAAAATTGTAGTTTTAAAGCAAAAACATATGAAATGTAAAAAATTTATTGTAGGTAGGTCTCCAAATTTTGTTTAAAACAATATGTAACAAACTTTCTACTGTTTTATATATCGTCATTTATGTTATTATTTACAAAGTTTTTAATACATTTCACTATTTCAGTATTAATTCAGCCAATTTGATGTATATTATTAATGATCCAAAGCTCCAAAAATTATTTGTAAAAACCTTTTCCTAATTGTTATAAATTTTTCATTGCAAACAAATCAAGAATACTAAAATACAATAACGGTGAAAAAAAATTGTTATACAGAAGTATGGTAGTGATATATATATATATATATATATATATATATATATATATTTACATATAGTTTACATATTACTACATTTACATATAGAATTTTTTCCAGAAAAATTTATAAATTATTACAATAATATGCACGACTCCTTCATTTATAATAATTAGATATTTGTATACTGGTGTAATGCATGCGATAAAATCATTTAAAAGTTCTTGCAAAATTACAGAAATTATGTACGCTCGTATCACATTCTGTCAGAGAATCATATAACAGATAGATATGACAAAAATTATTCAAATGATAATAAGATTCTGGAAAATTTATTAGGTGATTCGATGACAGTGCACTATGCGAGATATTCATCGTGTTCCAGGTTCTCCGAAAGCTCGTGTTACAACTGCAGTTTTACTTATCAGTTGTCATCTATCCTCGTAAAATTATTTTCCCGCACTCGGGGCGCAAAATACGATTTTCTGCAGCTGTCTAGAGGGAGCAAAATGCTACTTTTCCTCCCTAGGGAGGAAAAGTGTTTATGGCCGATTCCCGACCAATCAGAAAGCAGAATTTTACTTTTCCTCCCAAGGGAGGAAAAGCGAATGAACGGAATCGTGTAGTCCGGTAGGATTCTCAGTTTTCCCTGCCTGTGCAACATCTGGCATTTACGATGTTTAGACTTACGAGTATATGCGCCCGTCGACCGCGGGTTGGACCTTTTTTTGCACTTTGAGTTAGGTATTCAAGATTTTAAAATGAAATAAGATTTTTATTCTATCTAAAATTTATTATAAAAATTTTTATGTTTTTTAAATATTAAAAATTATTTATATCTTTTTTGTAATTAGTTTTAATTTAAAATTCTATTTATTATGCTATTAAATATTTAAAATATTTTAATTTGAGCGTAGATTATTAACAAACTTATAATCTTCAATTGATTAGTCTTATTTATTTATAGGAAAGGGGGGGCTCCGCCCCCCAACCCCCGGCGGGGGTTTCACTCCCTGCACCCCCACCACCCAATCCTACATCTCTTCTTAACATACTATATTAATTTCCAAATAAGAGGAAATTATTTAATTTAATTTTATTCAATTCAAGTAAATTGCACGTATAACCTTAAGAAAAAACCGATAATATTTTATACCTGCTTGCTCTATCTAAGCATAGCTAACACATGGAGGGGGGGGGTTTAACATTCTTTAATTCTGTGAGTTTGCCGTTCAATTTTTTGTGCATTTCTTTGAGAAAGAAAAAGCACCCTCGTATGGGAAAATAGTATGTGACACACAGGAGCAAAGGCGTTTTCGGACTCGGGTAATTTGACGCCCTCAATTTGCTTGGGCGGCAAACATACCCTCGTAGGAGAACGCCTATTTTGCTCCCTTGTGTCACAATGTACTATTTCCATCTTGTTATACAATACATGTAAGTTCATTTATAATAATTTTTAGGATTGCGACAATCTGGAATGTATGTCCGCTGAATCAATGAAAAGTACGTTCCCTATAACAGAAACGTGAGTAAAGTGCACTCGAAAACGCGTGTTTCAATTGCTGTTTTAACCATCAGTTCCTCTTTATCCTTGCAAAATTCTTTTGACACCTTGTTCGACAATACATGTAAGTTCATTTATAATAATTTTCTAAAAATAGATTGAAATAACATTAATTTTAAAAAATGTGAAAAAGTAAGAAATATCGTTAGACTACTGCCGTATAATAAACTGCTTATTATCTCTGTCTAAACTAAGAGTCTAAAAACTTGTATGCATGCTGTTATTTGTGAGGATACATATAAAATGTACTTAGCCATTTGTTTTAATAGTCCATTGTTGTCAGCTGTAATTTCCTTATATAATTTATTTTTTATTAAGTTATTTCGGAATATTTCCGAAAAATATTTTATATGAAGTGAAAAAGGGATCAAGGGCAGGGGAATTAATATTTATTTCCTATTTTTAATTATTCTTTTTATACAAAGTAAAAGTTATACCAAAAACAATGTAAGATACAGAACTTAAGTTGATTTGTTGATCATTGAGATTTAATTTTTTTTAAATAAACGAAAGCCATCATTTTTGGGATTTTGAGGGGAGTGTGGAGGGTACACAGAGCTGAAAATTTACAGAACTTTTTATTAAGCTACTTAAACATATTAGAAAATATGGATGAAATGGCTGACCGCTCCTCACACAAGCCGGTGAAAATAAAAAATGTCGGCCTTATACATACGCGCGCACACACACACACACACACACACACACACACACACACACACACACACACACACACACACACACACACACACACACACACACACACACACACACACACACACACACACACACACACACACACACACACACACACACACACACACATTTATTAGTAGAATATTAGTATTAGTGCAATTTTTATTGATTTTTTAGATCAGTTGATGGGATGACACCAGTTCATGTAGCTGCAGCATGGGGAAGACTTCATATTCTTGAGCTTTTACTGGCCAATGGAGGTGATCCTTTATGTCTTGATGTAGATAACTGTTCTCCATTTCACTACGCTTTTGAAGGATCTCATTATGAAGCTGTATCAATACTCAGTAGATATTGTATCAAAGTAAAAAATGAAAACGAATTACCTAAGTTTAAAAGAGAACTAGGTAATTAAAAAACTCTTATTCTATACTTTCGAGCATGAGTTTAAATTATATTATATATACTTTTTTTTATTGCAGATAAAGTTTTAATTAATAATGGTAAGATTTTAGCTGAATATATTGCATCTGATGATTCATCAATCACAATTTCAAGTAACTCATCATTTTTCAATAACGTTAATGAAAATTCATTATTGACTAGAAGTATTTATACTTCCAAAAAGGATTCTACTGATAGTATCTCCATAAATCATGATTTTGTTACTATCAGAAAACAACATAAAAAAACATTTGGAAGGAATAATGTGCGTAAGATCCTCAAACAAAATAGAGATAATTTTAAAAGGAATTCTATAGAGCAAAAATCTTTAATTAATAAAATTCTTTTTCAGTTATCAGGTACAATGACAAATGACTTAGATGTGAATAGTAAATTTAAAAATGTTGAAGAAGATTGGATAAATAATTATAGAACAAGTTCACCAAAGAGTGAGAAAATAATAATGACATTTAATAGATCAAAGAAATATAACGATTGTCTTAATACAAATAAGGAACAAAGTATTAATATGCAAAGTTCAACCTTTCAAAAACTAAAACAGAATAATAACAATAGAAATTTAAAATGTACCAAGATATCAAATAAATTTAAGCAGTCGTGTAGCATGTTAAATAAAAATTTACATTATAAAAAAACTGTTCATAAATCTTGGACAAATAAAATAAATTCTAATAACATTAAGCTAAATACTCCGGTACAAGAAAATTTTCGACAAAACTGTTTTGATGAAACAATAATAAGTAAATCACCAAATTTAGATATTAATATATATAAAAATGAGAAATGTTTAAGAAAAACTTCGAATTTTAAGAAAAAACTATCATTTTTGCATTCAAAACATAAAACGGCAAATAATGTAAAAAGTAAAAGTTCAAGTAAAAATAAAAATTGTGCATCATGTACTCGAATTCCTAAATTCAAGAAATATTATGCAACTGCTCTTGAAATAAATGACTCGTTAAAAAAAACCAATAATTTTAAAAAATATGAACAAAAAAAGGTATATCCTTATAATTCTATGTACAGTAAATTCGAATCTTCAACTTCTTCACTGACTGTATTTAGCGATCAAAAATTTATTTATAAAATTAAACAAAATGATTTAAACAACAGAGAACTGAACTTGAAGACTTCCATGTATAACAATGAAGAAGATATTATCAAAGAAAAATATACTTTACATACAGATGGATCTAAAAAGTCACTTAATGTGAATCAATTCATATCTGGTATGGAAATACTTCATTCTGATATGATTAAAAATTCAAATTTAATATCGGACTCAATTACTAATATATCAGAGAAAACAACTTCTCAAATAATGGATAGTCATTTGAAAATTATTCATGATTCCTTTTCAAAAGATTTTAGTAAAGTAGAAAATACAATTTCTGATAACAGTGATAAATATAATAATTCCTTAGATAGTTTGTTATGTGAAAAAAACTCTGTATTTTCTGATTCTGCAGATAGTTTCTCAAACCTAAACGAGTATGAACAGACAAATATTGGTAATAAATTTAGTAATAGATATAATATATTTCTTAGTAATATAGTTCTTAAGCAATTCACATTTTTACCAAATAATCTCATCTTATCTAATGATAGTGTATCTTTTTACAAAAAATTTGATTCAGATACATTTGTCAGTGTAGAGGAAGAATACAAATATGAAGATTTCGAGAAGGGTATAGCTTTTTTAGAAAGAAGACTTTGCATTACCCCGACTTGGTAAGTTATTTTCATCAACCTCTCATTTATAATATATTACTAATTCATATTTGGATATTATATAAATGATTTCAGTACGTCAGATGTAGATACATCGTATTATTCTTGTAAAACTGATAAATCCGAAACTGTTCCCAAAGAAATATGCTTTTTAGATTATGTAACATTGAGAAAAAAACTCAAAAATCTTGGTGATAGTCCAGGACCCATCACAAATACAACACATCGCCTCTACTTGAAACGTCTTCAAAAACTGGAAAGTCAAGAAAGAAGACCTATTTTTGAAAAAATAAAGCAAAAAAATATAAGTAATTTTGAAAAAGAAAAACAAATGTTAAAACCTTTACTACTCTCAATGAAGTGGATAAAAAATCTTGATGAATTTGAAGCTCTTGAGCAAAAGATATTTATGGAATTTGCTAATCCAAGTCCATCACGTAAGTGGCGTGAAGGTACAATTAAACATTCCTTTAACTATTTATTACTTGATCCGCGAATTACAGAAGATCTACCCAGAAGAGCTAGAAATCTTAATTTATTGCAAAAATGGGAGATATTTTTATCAGCTATATTTTATGTGGGTAAAGGAAAGCAATCTAGGCCCTATGCACATCTTTATGATGCTTTTAAAAGCTGGGTATCTCAAAAAGATCCAGATATAAATAATAAAAAAGTTCAAAAGATTGTAGATATTTGGAATGATGGCAAAGGAGTTGTTGTTCTACATGTATTTCAAAACACTATACCAGTAGAAGCTTATACTAGAGAAGCTATGATGATTGAGGTCTTAGGTACACAAAAATTGGGAAATTGCAAATTTGGAGAATATTATGGAATTGTAAGCACTTGGAGATCAAAAGAAAAGTGTGAATTAGGAAGGTACTTACTTTTTAAAGCATTGCAAATATTATTATTAGAGGGTGAGAGGCAAATTTTTCCTGATAACTTATGACTTTTACATAGAAGGGTACAAATAAGATTGTATTTTATTTAAAAGTATATGTAAATAAATATTTTAAAAATAACATAATTTATGATACAAAAATATAATTATTAATATATAATATAAAAATGTTTAAATTTTAAATAAATCTATAAATGAATTATTTGTAGTTAACTTGTTAAATCTATCATATAATTTTAAGATCCTAGCGAATACAAAATTATATAAATTTAAAAATATTTTTTTAAGTTAAATACAGAGGAACGTGTTTAACGTATTTAACGGATTTAAGCGTTGCGCACTGAGGATAAAATCTTCACGGATAATTTTATTGGAAGCTTATAGATATCTGGTTTTTAGCGGAGCACTGTGCTATTATAATCACACCTATACCAGAGATGAATAGAGATTGCCAGGGATATAGGCGATCGGGTTCCGTTGCAGCGCCACTAGAAAAATTTTTTTCTGCGGTAGAACCGCGAATAAGGTCCGTTCAGGATCGGTAATGGTAGGAGCAGGTAGGAGTAGAGATAATGATTGCCGATGCCATATACGAAAGGCTCGACGATTTTCGAGCGCCGGGAACGTGCGCGCTCAATAGGCCCAACTGCTACACTAACGCGCCAACGCGACGTCACAGCTATGTCAACATAAATTAGTGTGCGCATTTGCCTACGCCACGAGCTATGACGTAGGCAATAAATGTATATAGATATAACTGTACGCTTCTGTTCAATGCGACGTTGCTGTTTTTCTTTGAACCATGCAGAGGCTAAGCCAAAACATATCTAATATGCGCCCGAGCACCAGAAAGCAATTCAGACCCAAACTCCAATGCTAGTTTCATAATGCAGACGAATTTTTCATTCTGCAAAAAATCAAGACTTTCCTTTCTGCCATTGTAGAAATTTCAAATGGAGTCTTATGATTTTATGCTAAAATGGATATTCAATTATTAGTTTAAAAAATTTATTTTTAATACTTTACGCTTATATAATATTGTAGGAACAGAAAGAGAAAATTCATTAATTGTTTCAAATATTAAAAATATAAATAATAATATAAACAGAAAATTGAACTTTTTAATTTTTATCAGTTATACATTTTCTAAATTATAACCACAAGATATAAGATTTACATTGTATAACGTTTTACAATAGGATAGAATTTGAAGTTTCTTATTTTCTACAATACACATCAATAAAAAATGTATAAGTATTTTAAATAATTATTTAAAAAATAGTTATTATTTATTTATATTTTATATTTTATTATTTATTTAAATAATAAATAATAAAAAATAGTTAACGGATTTGATCAACCCATGTCTCTGATACTACATACTAAATATAATTCATAAATCACTAAAACATAAATCAATTCATTATTCCTAGTTTACTTCACATTCAAACAGCATACTTTTAATTTGTATTTATTCTAATCTACTCTGTATTGTTACTTATTGATATTTTAAACAATTCGTGTAATTCCGATTTAACACAAAGGTTATTCTAAGGAATAGAGTCATTTTCTGTATAAACTAATAATGAAATGATTCTGTTTGTTTATTTATATTCTTACAGTGATTGTGGACATAACCTCACTTATGATAAAATGATCTATTGCAGAAATTGTTAAAAATAGATTATCTGAATTACTTATGTATATTATGGAGTAATTGCAATAATTTATTTTATTCTGAAAATTATAGTATACAATTTTAAAGAACATATAATAAATCGTTTATAATCATAAATATATATTATTTAATATATGTAAGCGAATACAGAGCTGTTTCGAAAAATGTTCAAATGTACGTAAAAATTGATAAAAATTCTAGATAGATAGATACGTATAGATTTTGATTCGCTTGATTATGATTCGCTGATATAAAATTGTTTGATTGATAGATCTTTTAAAAATAAAAATTTTATTTTTAAAATATCTATTGATAAAAATTCTAGATAGATAGATTACATATAGATTTTCATTCGCTTAATTACAAATATTATTTGAATTGATAACAAAAAAGTTTTTGAAAAAAATTGAATAAAAAAATATAGATGAGATCAATATATAACTTATTTTCCATGCAATTTTTCTCTATAAGAAAAAAATAAAACCGAATATAAAAAGATCGATTAAAAAAGAAATTGCAGAAAAAAAATTGGTGAAAAAAATTGATAAAAATCAAACCAGATTAAAACAATACATAAGAAAAAAATCCCAGAAAAAAATTAGTTAAAAAATTTTAAAAAATGTTTAAATAAAAGCGATTTAAAAAATAGATTGAAATAACATTAGTTTTAAAAAATGTAAAAAAAGTAAGAAATATCGATAGACTACTGCCGTATCATAATACATTGGTAGATTTTCGAATCAGTAAACTAAAAATATTTGTATATGTAAATCTTTCCGTAGAATAAGAAAAACAAATGTTCGTATATAAGAACAATATTCATATACAATATTTTTCGGAAATATTCAAAAATACCTTAACAAAAAATAAATTATAAAACGAAATAACAGCTAACAACAATGGACCATTAAAACAAATAGCTAAGTACATTTTATATGTATCCTCATAAATAACAGCATGTACACGAGTTTTTAGACTCTTAGTTTAGACACAGATAATAAGTAGTTTATTATGCGGCAGTAGTCAATCGATATTTCTTACTTTTCTTACATTTTTTAAAACTAATGTTATTTCAATCTATTTTCTTAAATCACTTTTATTTAAACATTTTTTTAAAAATTTTTAACTAATTTTTCTCTGGAATTTTTTTCTTGTTATTTTTTTTAATCTGGTTTGATTTTTATCAATTTTTTTTTATCTCACAATTTTTTTTCACCATTTTTTTCCTGCAATTTCTTTTTTAATCGATCTTTTTGTATTCGGTTTTATTTTTTTCTTATAGAGAAAAATTGCATGGAAAATAAGTTTTATATATTGATCTCATCTATACTTTTTTATTCAATTTTTTGCAAAAACTTTTTTGTTATCAAATTCAATATTATTTGTAATTAAGCGAATGAAAATCTATATGTAATCTATCTATCTAGAATTTTTATCAATAGATATTTTAAAAATAAAATTTTTATTTTTAAAAGATCTATCAATCAAACAATTTTATATCAGCGAATCATAATCAAGCGAATCAAAATTTATACATAATCTATCTATCTAGAATTTTTATCAATAGATATTTTAAAAATAAAATTTTTATTTTTAAAAGATCTATGAAATAATCTTATATAAAACATAAGTTTTATTATATTTATGAATGCCGTTGATTACTAATATTTGAATCAATAATAATAATTGGTAGATATTCAAATCAGTAAACTAAAAATATTTATATATGTAACTTTCCGTAGAAAAACAAAAACAAATGTTCGTATACGAGGGAGGATTGATAAGTTTCTGGCCTGACCAAGAGATGGCGCCACTAGGCCTACCTTGAGGTAGCATTCTATAGTACCATTCTTAGGTAGGTTGTAGCTATAGTTTCAGTTCGATCGTCATGTTAGTTTAGGTTTGAGAGCATGCTGAACAAGACGCCTCTGTGTTTTTCGTAAGAATGGAAAAGCTGGAAAATCGTGCTGTCATCAAATACTTTTATTTGAAGGGGTTAATGCCGAAGAAAATGAAAGAAGAGACGGAGTCAACATTGGGGACATCCTCCCCATCATATTCAACCGTTCAGCAGTGGGTTTCTGAGTTTAAAAAGGGTCGTGTGAGCATCTATGATGAGCCTCGCTCAGGACGCCCCATTGAGGTCACAACTCGAAATATGATCGAAAAAATCCATCAAATAGTGCTGAAGGACCGCAGATTAAAAGTGCGTGAGATAGTTGAGACCTGTAAGATGTCATATGAACGTGCACAAAATATTTTGTACCAACATTTGTATATGGAAAGGCTCTGTGCAAGATGGGTGCCGCGTTTGCTAATAGTCGACTAAAAATTGATTCGAAAGAAAATTTCTACCGCAAATTCGGCGTTGTATAAGCGTAATCCAAGCGATTTTTTGCGTCGATTCGTAACCGTTGACGAAATTTGGGTCCACTACTACACTCCTGAAACCAAACAACAGTCTAAACATTGGATTGGATTAGGGGAACCAACTTCAAAGAAGGCAAAAACAATTTTTTCGGCGAACAAGGTTATGGCTACTGTTTTTTGAGATGCAAGACCTAGTATATACATTAATTACCTTGAAAAGGGTAAAACTATCACTGGTCAATACTACGCAGACTTATTGCAACGTTTGAGCCACGAAGTGAAAATTAAAAGACGTGATCTGGCGAAGAAAAAAATCTTGTTTCATCACGCTATCGTACTAGCGCACACATCAATCGTTGCGATGGCTAAGATCAACGATCTGAAGTTTGAATTGATGCCGCACCCTCCCTACTCTCCAGACCTAGCCCCGAGTGACTATTATCTGTTTCCTAACCTCAAAAAATGGCTTGGTGATAAGAGATTTGCGGCCAATGAAGAAGTAATCGAAGCTTAAATGGGTATTTTGAGGAGCTTGATGAATCAGTCTATATAGATGGTATTACTATACTAGAACACCGCTATGAGAAATGTATCAGCATTGGAGGAGATTATGTTGAGAAATAAAAACAAATTCTTAAAAACTTGGGTTTTCTTGGTCAGGCCTTAAACATATCAATCCACCCTCATATATATAGAAAAATATATGTATTATATATTTAGTGACACCCCAACAGCGAGAGAAAATGAATATATATACAACAACAACCAAAACTTTTTATTCTTCGCCGTTGGGTCTCATAGAGGAAGAGAGAGAGAGAGAGAGAGAGAGAGAGAGAGAGAGAGAGAGAGAGAGAGAGTGAGTGAGTTCCCGGGACCTCAACCACCCTTAAGAAACCAGGGTCTTTTCCTTACGAATTTGTGGACGTCACGATTAGGGCATGTTTCCTCTTTTGTGACGCGCGGATATCCGCAAAAGAAACACCGGTGGTGTCGGCCGTACCGACCACTAGGGTCGTGGAGGTAGTACGACCGGAAGTCTTCATCTGGGGTTTCTATCGGTTTCTTCTTGTTTTTCGAAACCCCAGGACGGGCATTATCTCTACGTGAATTACCCGACGGACTTCCCCTGCCACGACCGGCAGGGCCACCGGTGGTATACCCTGGCACCGTACCACCACGACTTCCTCCGGGTTGCGAAGCTGCTCTTCGCAGTCACTCATGCGCGGCTAACTCCGCGGAATCCCGAAGGAAGAAGGGGACATTCTCCCCAAACCGGCGCGCCTGTTCACGGGTACGGAGGACCTCGGCATGCACTCGCTCTGCCTCTGCCTCGGCGGGTTTTTGGCGTGCAAGTGCTGCCGTAAGTTCCTCCATTCCTTGTCGCTCACGGCACTACCGGTGTAAGCTCAGGAATGCTTCCTGATCTTTCGTTGACTCCAGCAAGTCATCGAGTTCTTGGGCCATGTCGGGACCAACCTGCTTTCTGCCGCTAGGTTGATCTCGCAACTCTTCCCAGAGATCGATGACTCTGGATTAAGCCTTCTTGGTAACTTCTGCCTTGGCTTTAAAATCAGCCAATGTTTCCAAGAGGCGTTGCTCCATACGTTGGAGCGGAGTCATACGTGGAGGAGGCATCTTGCCTTCTCCGGTACCCGAAACTCCTGCTTCGGGCGGAACAGACGAGTGACCACAATCAGATGATTGTGGTCTTGATGTCTCCTCGATCCCTGGATCGTGAATCTCCTTGGAGTGGTGGGCTTGGTTGTAGAGGCCTCTTCTCGCTCCTCAGCTCCTGCTGGAAAGCTGGATTGCGCCTCTGCCTTTACCTCCTCTTGTCCCAGAACTCCTGCTCCGGGAGAGGTGTTTAAAGGTCCCGGAAAAGAAAGAGATTCCGCTGTGGCACGACTTTCTCTGGGACGGTCGGGACGCACCCCCTCTTGACGCGAAGCTCGTGCTTCGGGAGGGGTGATTTGGGCCTTTGGAGCGGTGGGAGGCGAAGGAGGCTCCCTTTCTCCTCCGTTTACCTTCGGACGAGAAGGTCTCGACGTCGACTTAGGACGTCGGGCAGGGACGTAGTCCTCTTCATCCGAATCCGGATCTTCCTCCTCGATTTCTTCAATCACTTCCGAGGAGGGATCCGGAAGGAACCAACTCGGAGGGATGGGGCGGGCAGAATGGTAGCTTCGACGGACCACCGTAAAAGCTAAGCCCTGCTCCCACATCTCTCCGAGTAGCTCCTTAAAGCTAGCAACGAAGGCTTCGCCCATCAGGTTATCCATCTGAAACAAATAAAAGAAGGACGAACTATATTAATAGGAAGGGAAAAACCATTTGACCTTCCGCGGCCTCTCACGCGGTCTTCGTTCTATAGGGTCCTTTCTATGCGAGGACGCCATATCTTGAGACCAAGGCCGCTCCACCATAATTCTATTTTTGCGCGGACGACCTCGTTTCCTACCCGGGACGGAATCTAACGCCTCACGTGTATATTCGTGGTTGTCCTGCGCAGAGGACCTCGCTCTAGAATCTAACCCGATGGTGAAGCTTCTTGCATGACACGTGGGTCGCTCGTCGCCTGGTCGCCATCTAACGGCGGTTGTGGATTAGTCTCTTTTTCTGGTTCCAGCGGTAGTTATGGTAAAATTGCATCCTCTGGTTCCAGCGTAGAAGTGGTCTCCCAGAGATTCTTTTCCTCCGGTTGGACGTATGGTTTGAGTTGTTCAGCATGAATTAATTGTTCAATCCGTCTGTCACAACCTTCCAGCTCATACGTATTAGTCCCTTTCTTTTATAGGATAACAAAAGGACATACGTATTTAGGTGCTAATTTGGACATTACCCCTTGAGCCGTAGAGGATAAAGCACGATTTTTCTTTCATATCAGGTCACGCATCTGGTATGGAGAAGGACGTCGCCTGGCATTATAATAAACTGCTTAGTGACGCTGCTGTTCTTGAGATCGTGTCTTAGCGGCTTCTTGGAGCTCACTCAGCTTACTCATTTTCGCTAGCCAGAAAATCTCTGTCTTTCTTTTTGTTGATTTCCGCCGTAGTCTGATCTTGGCTGCGGCGGAGAGGTCCTGGCGTAGTCAGCTCTCGTCCGAAATTCAATAGAGCCGGAGAGTATCCAGTGAAACTATGTGGCGCAGTGTTTAGCGAGAAATTTAACTCAACGAGTTTCTCGTCCCACATATTATGAGATTCTTCTACGAACGCCACAATGCAGGTTTTCAACGTCCTGTTGACCCGCTCCACCGGATTAGCCTTCGGATGGTATGGTGGGGTAAGGGTATGAAGTATACCCGCTTCCACTAAGTATTTATCAATCGTATGATTTATAAATTCGGTACCATTATCCGACAGGAAGACCTCTGTTGTGCCGAATTTGAGTACGATCCTCTCTTTCAATTTCTTGATGTTCGTCCTGGCATTTGTTTTACGGTTGGGGATACATTCGATCCACCGTGTAAACAAGTCTTGAAATACCAGGATATAATCAAATCCATGGCGACTCTTTACAAATGGTCCAGTAATATCACCGGCGACCATTTGCCAAGGTCTCTTTAAAACTCTCTGACCCATTAATCCGGCAGGTGACCTTTGGTCCACCTTGGACTGCCGGCATATAAGACCGTTTTTCACACATTCTTGAACCGTCTTGTAAAATCCATGCCAGTAATAATATTTGCTGACTCCAGCGAAAGTTTTCTCATGTCCTGGATGTCCGGCTGTAGGATTATCGTGACATTCTTTAAGAACTGTATCACGACGTTCCTTAGGAACGACGATCTTTCAAGCGTCCTGATCGCCAATGATTACTTCGAGGACTTCATCGGGACGATAACATTAGAATTGTCCCCCGGTTATTTTTCATTTTGGATAATCGTTGGGACGATCTTCGACGTTCTTGAACCATTGTAGATACCATACATCCTGGGTATCTCTTGTCCAGATTACATTTGAGCAAGATAGATCGTCTCCCTCGGACATCCTAGAAAGGGCTTCTGGCACGTTGTTCAGCGTCTCTTTACGATGCTCTACATCGAAACTTTGCCCTTGCAATCTTAGAGCCCATCGTGCGAGTCTGCCAGTTGGGTTCTGCATCGTACGAATCCACCTCAAACTGCTGTCGTCCGTAATGATATGGAAATGATATCCGTCTATATAGGGACGGAACTTATCAATAGCCCATATAACAGCTGAGCACTTTCTCTCTCGGTTACCGAATAGTTTCTTTCGGCTTGGGAGAGTGCCCTACTCGCGAACTCCAACACCCGTTCTTGTCCATCGACTTCCTGCGTAAGAATCGCTCCGATACCAGTACCACTCGCATCTGTTTGCACGGTAAACTGGATATCAAACGACGGTCTATGCAGGATGGGTGCCGAAGCGATCATTGATTTGATCTTGTCGTCATAGGCTTGTTGTTCCTCGGTCCACTCATAACGATAGTCCTTTCTAGTTGAACGTGTGAGTGGTTCGGCGATGGTAGCGAAATATTTTAGGAATTTTCTATACCACTATGCCACCCTGAGGAAATGTCTAAGTTGCTTCAGGTTTCTCGGTTCCGTGTAACGCATTACTGGTTCGATTTTCTCGGGATCGGGACGGAATTCCTCACGATTCACGAGAACGTTTCTCGAACACTTCGGGCAGTTATATGTGTGATAATTCACCAAATTAGGTTACCGGAGAAATGTGTGAAAAATGCTATCACACTCCTCCATCACCGGATAAGGCGATTTTGCGCGAAGCCGTATATAAATCGCTGAATTCCAAGCGGGCTAAAACTAAAGTAGCTGAAATTGCACATCAGGAAAATCCTGATCAAGAAAATCCTAACATGGCAGAAGTGCTCAAAGTTCTGGCTCGCATAGAATCCAAATTTGGGCAGGTGGAGACGTCTAGTACACCATCTGCTTCTCAGGGTAATCAAAGGCCGATTTCAGCAGAAGAAAGAAGAAGGCCTTCGAAATCGAACCGCCAACCCTGGAGGCGGAATCGAACACCCTCTAAG
Organism: Sycobia sp. Sy_11; assembly: GCA_018907035.1. Lineage (NCBI taxonomy): Eukaryota > Metazoa > Arthropoda > Insecta > Hymenoptera > Epichrysomallidae > Sycobia > Sycobia sp. Sy_11. The sequence continues at coordinate 3,174,503 of JACCIC010000017.1, read as the reverse complement.
ACGACGTCTGCTAGAACTACCAATCCGGATCTTGCCAATAAAGCTCTGGAGGGCCGTCCCCCGGATAAGTAGAAGAGTTCGGACGGTCCGGTAAAATGTTATATGTGTTGTGAATTAGGTTACAGCGTTTATAATTGCCCGAAACGTTCGGGAAACGGGAAGCAAGTCGACCAATAGGGGTCAGGTCGACTTGCAACCCAAACGTGACCCCAGACGAAAATATTCGAGGATCTTGTTCCTCGAATTCTCAGTCGTCCTCGACTAATCAGATTGAAGAGACGCTTGATTCAGTTGAGATTCCATGCGAGCCAGAACTTTGAGCACTTCTGCCATGTCAGGATTGATCCTCTTTTCTTGATAAGGATTTTCCTGATGTACAATTCCATCTACTTTAGTTTTAGCCCGGTTGGAATTCGGCGGTTTATATGCGGCTTCGCGCAAAATCACCTTATCCGGCGATGGAGGAGTGTGATAGAATTTTTCACACTCCAATGCAAATTCGGCTTCTATGGCCAAATTTAGGAATTATTGAACATTGTTAATGGACTTCTTTGATATCCTTTGCTGGATTTCGGGACGCGTATTGCGCAACAGTCTGTCCAACTGCTCTGTCTTGGGGAGAGGTGGATTTAACAGATCAAATATCGAGAGGAGACAAGCGATATAATCACTCGAAGGTTCGTTGGCTCCTTGGGTTCGAGTTTCTGCCTCTCTAACCCATTTTCCTCGATATGCTGGACCGGCTCCGTACCATATTTTCTCGTACCATTTTCAAAGCATCGAGCCATCACTCTGTCTTCCCCTTGAATATTTCGATGAGCACCTGAGTTAATTCTAAATTAGATATCTGTGAACTTCTTTAGCGCTCCTCAATCAGCTTGAGGAATAATTCTAGATCCTGATAGGAATCCTTGTAATGAATATCCCATTTACGGACCACAAGACCTATATCCCTGTTGGATCCCGCAATGACTTCTAACTTATCACTGTGCAATCCTCCGTAAAGTGTAATCCTCGAAGTTTCTGATGGCTTCGAGGAGTTCCCCCCTTCCAGCCACGTTCAGGGTCTCGAGGACTTAAGCGTGGCGTAGAAACACCACTGGCTGGAGATTCCAGGGAGACTGACGATTCTTCCTGCACGGTGAATGTATGACACACAAATGTGTCTTGTATTTGCACCTTCTTCCGTGCAGGGTCGTCAGCCAGTTGTGTACCGCTGACCGGTGCGAAACGAATCTGCGACAGAGCAGATAGTTGACTGGTTATAGCAGCAATTGCTTCTTCTAATTTCTTTGTTCGGAGGTCTTGTGCTGCCATAAACCGTATAATATCTTTCATTGTACATGGAGGTAGACTGCCATTTGGGGAGTTAGTAATTGCGCTTGACAACGTGGGTGGGGTCCTCTGCCCCAACTGTTCTTGTGGGAGGAGTAGGCCTCCTTCAGTCGTCTGCTTATCCACATCAGGTTGGATGGTCAGACCTACCCTCAAGCGCAATCTGAAGGCTTCTAGATTCCGTTGGACCTTTTGATCATGCTCCAATGAATAGTGCCATCGCTTTGCAGAGACAGCTGATGGAGGTATTCATCGACTTCCCCTCCCGCCAGATATAAACATCATTGATTGACCAGAGTGGACGGTGTTTTAGAGGAGGGAGATGTCGACCTTTTGTTCATCGTGTAAAAACAAGTACCTACAGTTAAAAGTGTGGAGGATAACTCAAAATGTGTTGTTTCTTAATAGAGAGGGAACTACTAAAAAAAGTGTGCTCTCTATAATCTAAAAGCAATAAGACCAAAATGCAAAATATTCCTTATCTAACACAATTTGACTTCCTCACTGTTCGTGAGGTGACTTACGTTCTGGGGAAATTTTATAATAACTTTACTGCCTTATATGGCAGGCCTGAGGTGTTATCCTGGGCTTTAATTTTATTATATTTGGTTATTATTGGTAGGAATTTATGTCTTCGTCCCTAGAGAGGCATCAATTCCTACTATTTCCTAATATTATTAATCTGATATATTATTTCCTAATATTATTAATCTGATGAGATTAATTATAAGAAAAGAAAAATTTCCATAAAAATACAAAAAAAAAATTTCCCTTGTGGGCGCTAAATTGGCGTATTCGCCAAGTGCTGTTGACAAGAACAATGAATCATAAAGAGACAAAAAAGAAAAAAAAATTTCCTCTAGAATGTCTAAAGCACGTTGGGCGCCATTTCTGTAACGGGGTACTTATTTAAGAAACACCTAGTAGCAGAGGTCTAAAGAACCCCAAATGGATTAAATTGTTTTAAAACAATTTGTTTGGACCGTAGGTTCTTTACATATATTTCTTCCTCAGACCTACCTTTAGTGAATTGAATGATATAATGTTAGTAGTAATGAAATAAAATTTAATATATAAAAATGAATGTGATTACATAAATAATTTACAGAAAGTAGAATTTTTATATCAACATAGTCTTATTATTAACGTCAACAAAGTCTTATTAATCAACGTAGTCTTATTATTAAGCTTAAACTCAAAATTTTAAGAAAATACGTATATATATACCTATTTTTTTAAAAATTTGGCAGCGGGGTCTAATAAATGTGATTCACTGGTGTGGACGAAGAAATTCTTTCAGTGTGTATATCTTTTCGTAGCCTGATTCTACACCACGATCATCGACAGGTAGCGAATTGAAAATTTTAAGAAAATACGTATACACGAGGTGTGTTAAAAAAATAACGAGAATTTTGGTTTTATGAAAAAAATATTTATTTATTCATCAATATCTATTTTGTCCTCTTGAAAGTAATCCCCCTCTGATATAATGTACTTGTGCCAACGCTTTTTCCAAAACTCGAAATACTTTTGAAACTCGATGTTTCTAATAGCTTTTAGCTCTTTCAGCGATTTCCTTTTAATATCATCTATGCTTGTAAAAGGACGGCCTTTTAATGTTCTCTTTATTTTTGAAAATAGAAAAACATGACTCGACAAACAAGCTCGACAAAACACGTCTAACGTTAGCGACTGCCGTTTAAAAAGTAAGCAATGAATATTGCTGAAAATCTTATCGTACTTCAGGGGCATGCGTACCAACATAAAAAAAAATTTATATAGGCGGACTCTCCAAACCCGCGAAATTGATAAATTCTCGTTACTTTTTGAACACACCTCGTATATATATATGCATACATACATACGCGTAAACACTTACACACTCAAAAATCTATACACACTTAAAAAATTTCGACCCCAGTGAATCCCTTTTATTGAATCTATTGTTTCGCCGTCCTCCCTGCTGAATAGCTGTTTCACCCTCGATCGCACGTGCTCGAAAAACAACATCTGGAATATCGCACGAACGGAGTATCGACGTTGACCGCCGTAACGCTGAGTGCCAACATTTTACTGCAAAATCTGACATGGGCGTCAGCGATCTCCCCTTATTATCTCTGGTAAAATACTGTAGGACAAGGTCTGAATAAACAAACATATACGTGTGCAGGCGGTGCAAGTGGCATTGAGTGTTCACTGTACAGGCTGGTGCAAGAGGGTGAAGGAGGCATTCGGATATATAAAGCAACAAGAGCGTCACTTTACGAGGAACAAAAGGAACTACAACTGTAAGCTGCGTATGCGCTTGTTTCTCTTATGATTACTATTCTATCCTATTATCTCTCTATCTCTCTCACACTTTCTTTCGTTAGACCATTTTTCTACGATAATTAAATATTTATTAATAAATATTTTTTCATTGGTCTTATAGTTTAATCAAATCAATCGAAAACAATACGTAACAATATCAATACATATCTACATTAAAATTAATACATCAATACAAAAACATAATAAAAATTAAAATTAAAAATTATAATGATAGTTAGACTGTACTTGTATGCAGTCACCCCCGTAGACTAATCTGAAAATCATTCTAAATAATTATTTTAGAAATAAATAATATTATATTATATTATCAATAATAATATTATAAATAATAATATATTATAAAAAAATAAATATTTTCAGATTAGTCTACGGGGGTAACTGTATACAAGGACAGTCAGATTGTCATAATAATTTTTTTTATGTCATTATAATTTGTGGGGCCGGTGGTTCTGCCAAAGATGTCCTTGATACCAGGGGAGAAGCGGTCTCCTCTGGCTTCATTCTTCTCAGTGTACGGCCTTGCTTTCTTTCTTGTCTTACTTTTTTCCACTCTTCGATATCTCTCCTGTTCTCTCGATCTCGTTCTTTGTCTCTTTACACCCCGCTTTATTCTCTTTACCTTCCTCATCTCCTCGACGATCCAGAGCGAAGTGAAGCCCGCCGCGCGTCTCTGCAATTTCGAGTACGAAAAAACGGGCTTTTCATACAACGACGGATTAAACTTCTTAAATATATACATAATGTGTAATGTAGTACAGAATGCAAAAGGAAATTTATGCTTAACTTGTCAGATTTTATTTTTATGAAATTCACGCATCGACATTAGATACCCTTTCATCAATTATTCCTTCTTATTTCTAATAATACAGATTTCATTTATCTTATTTTACTTGTACACTACATATATTTATAGTTCACTTTACTTAATACAATTTAGTTAGATGTTTAAAATTATCCTTTATTTCCCCTTTTTTTGGATGGCATTATTGATTAGGTTAAGAGATGCAACAGTGTCTGAAACAAACAAAAAAAATTGATATCCTTTACTCTTACAAGATACCACAAAAAACAGTAGATACCAAATTATAATTATTTTTTATAATAAAAAAAAACATCAGTTTTAAATTTATATAAATTGAATAATGATAAAAAAAATATTATTTAGTAGTATAATATTATAAGTACGTTTGAATGCTTGCCTTTCTTAAATAGAACTTCTGTTGTTTGCGAGACATATTTACTGTAATGATAAGCTAAGTTTTGAATGACAGGTGAAATGTTGTTAGATAATGTTACATTGCTCGTCTATATACGGGTAATTTTCAATTTATTCACTGGAAATATTGACTTAGAAACTAGGCTAGTGAATCACATGCGTACATGCGTTGTTACAAATTACATATTTAATTGCGTGTTTGTAATATGTATATTAGTGAACAGAATCCGAAAGGCTTTAAAATAGATATTGTACGTGATCGGTTTGAAGCTAATCAGTTGAATGAAAATGAACTGTTACTTATGTGATTGTGAATCATGCAGCTGTTAAGAAGCCGGTAAGCAAAACTAATACCATAAATTCATCTATTTTTGTCAGTTTCGGCTTCTTCATCATTTTTCTCGTTAATTGTTGTTATGATTGTCAAATTAGACATGATGTTGAAACTTCAATATCCTCGTATTCGTTAAAGATCAATTACTTTGTGAAGGAATAAATTTTTATATTAATAATTAAAAAAAAATGATGTGTGTAAAACTTTTCTTGGTAATAGTATTGCTTACAGACTTCCAATTATTTATAAGTTGCTTAAGTCATAAAAAAATTAGCGTTGGATCAAACTTCTGTTATGACTACTCATTATTCTTAATCATTCAGTAGTTATAAATCAAGAGAATGCACAAACTTTATTTTTAATTAAGAAAGCGCGCTCTCAAGAGATTCTAACAGATAACAAAAAAAGGAGAAAGAAAAATTTTTTATTTAAAAAAATATTTATAATTTTGTATCTACTGTTTTTTATGGTATCTTGTAAGAGTGAAGAATATCAATTTTTTTGTTTGTTTTTGTATCAGACACTGTTGCATCTCTTAATCTAATCAATAATGTCATCCAAAAAAAGTACAAGTAAAATAAGATAAATGAAATCTGTATTATTAGAAATAAGAAGGAATAATTGATGAAAGGGTATCTAATGTCGATGCGTGAATTTCATAAAAATAAAATCTGACAAGTTAAGCATAAATTTCTTTTTGCATACTGTACTACATTACACATTATGTATATATTTAAGAAGTTTCATCCGTCGTTGTATGAAAAGCCCGTTTTTTCGTACTCGAAATTGCAGAGACGCGGGGCGGGCTTCACTTCGCTCTGGGTCGTCGAGGAGACGAGGAAGGTAAAGAGAATAAAGCGGGGTGTAAAGAGACAAAGAACGAGATCGAGAGAACAGGAGAGATATCGAAGAGTGGGAAGAAGTAAGAAACAGAGCGAAGAAATAGAGAAGGAAAAGATAAAGAGAGAGAGAGAGAGAGAGAGCTCGAAGGAACAGGGGAAACACCACAGAACGACAAGGAAGAAAGCAAGGCCGTACAATGAGAAGAATGAAGCCAGAGGAGACCGCTTCTCCCCTGGTATCAAGGACATCTTTGGCAGAACCACCGGCCCCACAAATTATAATGACATAAAAAAAATTATTATGACAATCTGACTGTCCTTGTATACAGTTACCCCCGTAGACTAATCTGAAAATATTTATTTTTTTATAATATAATATTATTATTTATAATATTATTATTGATAATATAATATAATATTATTTATTTCTAAAATAATTATTTAGAATGATTTTCAGATTAGTCTACGGGGGTGACTGCATACAAGGACAGTCTAACTATCATTATAATTTTTAATTTTAATTTTTATTATATTTATGTATTGATGTATTAATTTTAATGTAGATATGTATTGATATTGTTACGTATTGTTTTCGATTGATTTGATTAAACTATAAGACCAATAAAAAAATATTTATTAATAAATATCTAATTATCGTAGAAAAATGGTCTAGCGAAAGAAAGTGTGAGAGAGATAGAGAGATAATAGTATAGAATAGTAATCATAAGAGAAACAAGCGCAAAGAGAAAGAGAGAGAGAGAGGAGAATAAAGGGAGTTGAAAAAGTAAATAAAAAGGAAAATGAAGGAGTTGAAAAAGTAAAGGTGTAGAAGGAGAGAGAGAGAGAGAGAGCTCGAAGGAACAGGGCAACACCAAAGAACGAGAGAGAAGAAAGCAAGGCCGTACACTGAGAAAAACGAAGCCAGAGGGGACGGATGGCCTCCTCCCCTGGTATCAAGGACATTTTTGGCAGAACTACCGGCACCACCCTTCCTTCCAATGGATCCAAAAGCTTCCTCAGGGTGACATCGAGAGGTGAGTACGCGTCGTGTGGTGTAGGACCCTCCTTGGCCGAATAGTCGGGTTGACGGTCGCGCTGACCGGGTCGCCCCGGATGTGGTGCTCACGTGAGATGCGCGTCTCTCAAGTGTATCGAGTATAGAATTAGTGCGAAATAAAGCGTGTATGCGCGCCCGAGAGCGTGAGTCGGCTAGGTAAAATTCATTTTTTGTCTTGACATCACCTTTTCCTCTTTCCTTTTATGCCCGACCAACTCTTGTGCTTTCGAAACCTAGTATAGGTCGGCGGAGCCCCCCTCCTCCAGTGAATCACAGGTGACTAGAGGTTAATTTATGACTTTATATGCGCGAAATATCAAATTAATATACCGCATCACAATATATATATATATATATATATATATATATATATATATATATATATACACGCATACGCATATATATGGAGAAGGAAATGAATATATTTGTTTATATTTATATTTTAAAACATTTGCATATATGTATATATTTGCATATATAAATACATATATACAAATTGTTTAAAATTTATATTTGTACCTCAAAATTTACCTGGTGCGAATCATAAAGAAGAGGAGGGGGCGGAGTGAGATAGGCAGAGAAGAACAACGCCAACAAAAGGGATTTACTACGTCTGCTACTGCACTACGCTTGCCCGCCCCTTCCCCCTCTTGCACGAGCCTAAACAGCGAACACTGATCGCTGCTTGCATTGCTTGCACACGTATATATTTTTCTATTCGGACCTTGTCCTACAGTATCCTACCATTACCGATTCTAAACAGACCATATTCGCGGTTCTACCGCAGCAAGCAACAGCTCCATTTTTAGAACCTTTCGTTAACATGGGCTCTGGGAGCAGTTCGGCGTGTGATGTTTTTAGATTTTAGGCCAGGTGTACCATCTAATGTACTTAAAATGAACCTTTTCATAGTTAAAAGGCGCCATATTTAAGGATTTCCATCTCTGCTCGTAAATATTCGGCCGACCCGCCGAAAATGATTATTATTATTAAAAATGTCGAAAATTATTATATATATATCAAGTTGTGCGGTAGCTGCCCGAAGAGAAGTTTGTAAACTATTGTTACCATGACACAACTGCTACACTATTTATTTCTATATTAGGATCCTAAATTTTCGAAACATGAAAACAAAATATTAAACATTGTTCTGCCGACGTGTTTTCAACGTATACGTATAGTATTTATAAGCTAAAGAATCATTTCTCACCAAAGTTATTGACTATAAATCTGTATTATATATGTAACCACGAATGTGATATACAAAATGCTCAAAAATATCTTTTCAATATACCACGTTTTGACCATCATTTTGGGTATTTGTGGATACTACATTGATATAATGGTTTGTGAAGCAAACTAACCTAATTTTGGACTTTCTCATAAGAGTCGAAGTGCTGTTCAGTTAATGCGTGTCCCATCGATGGAAACAACTGGTAGTCTGAGGAAGCCATTTCTAATGAACATGATAGGGGGGTAAACAGCTCCCAATCATGTGTTCTGATGATTCTGAACCGGTTTTGCTTTGTGTGTAGGTTCATTATAGTAGCAAATTACCTTGTCCTATCTTCTGTCCCATTCTGGTCATTTTTCAGTTAATGCATAATTCATATTGATCATTCTTTGACGACAGTGATCAGTTTCGACATAGGCGCTTTGCTGGGAGTTAGTTCTTGCACCGGCTCAACCCGCCTCGGCCCCGATCGTTCAGCCCGCCATCGAGTTCTTTTCACTCCACCAAAGGCTATTTTCTATTGTTACTTGCATAAGCGGGTGGCTCCGGCTCAACCCGCCTCGGCCCCTAGTCGCTCAATGCGCCACTAGGTTCGCTCGTGCAAGCTCATATTTTATTAATTCTTATTTTAATTAATCACAGTGCGCACTGTACTTTGGTCTACGCTTAACCAGCCTAGGCCCTTGGTCGCTCAACCCGCCACCAAGTTTGTTCTACTGCACACTGTGAAGAGAAATCCAATTCTCACTCTCGCTCAACTCGCCAGAGTTTGAAGTGGATTTTTCCCGTAATTTTCTTTTTCTTTAAAAGACGTTGCTGGGATTTGGACGGCAAATAAATTTAACTGGCTTACGAAAAAACTATAACAAATCTTTATTTATAAAATACTAAAATTTAACAAAAATTATAATCTTTCGGCGCCGCTGCGCCAGCCGCTGTTTCGGCTTCTTTGTCTATATGCCGTTGTCCGCTGTAACATTAAATCATAAAACATTTCCTTCATGATTTCATAAAACCAAGAAAAATATTTACATTCATTATTTTACACAAATTTAACGCTCTGCGTGAGCATATTACAAATCCTAATAATATTTCTTCCTATTTCTATATTACGCGATCGCATCCCGCGTTCTGAGTGTGCTGAAACTTGTCGCCCGCTATCGCGCCGAGGACAGGTCCCCCTCATTTAGGCAGTCTCGAGGCCGCTGGCACACTGAAATGCAGTCACCGCGGCTCTATTTGATATTTGGGAGAGAGCGCTCGCTTTCCGCTTACCGCACCGTACCGCGCTTAGTCCTCGCGCAGTGCCGTCGCCGCTCGCGACTTCGCGAATTCAGCGGTTCGCGAGTTAAATATCATACTAATTTATAAAGACAAAGCGTGTTTTTATTTGTATGCGATAACCGAAAAAAATACTCAACCGATTGTTCTGAAATTTGACATATAGATTCTATATTATCTTGTGAAGGACATAGGCTATGTTTTTTTTATTGAAAATCGTTTTACCTTCATCAGTAAATTAAGTTAATGGTTTTAACAATCAGTTTCACCAGCGGCCACTAGGTGGTGTCTTGAATCACGAACATCAACTCAAAGTAGTCCGCTTAAATATTAATACCAGGCCAGCTGGTGGATGGATCCTAAAGAAGGTGTGGCGTTAGTTGGTATAACCTTTTTTATTCTTCAGGTTAATACGACACTACTCTCGCACTTTATGGATATCTTTTGATTTTTGTAAATTTTATTCTCTTTTACGTAAGAAAATCTCTTTCTCTCTCTCTCTCTCTCTCTCTCTCTCTCTGTCTGTCTGACTTTTTCCTTCTCTTATAAGTTCTTTATGCCAAATCATACTGAATATAGTTTGTGACGATAAAATATAATTTTGTTTTTATAAATTATATTAACTTCAGAATTGTGGTAAGAAACTATGTTCTTTTTAGTTTGAACAAAAGAAATGATGGCAAAATAGGATTCTTTACCAATATCCTCGAAACTATGAATATATATATATATATATATATATATATATATATATATATATATATAATATATCCTCGCTTCCGCATAAAATAGCAATATTATCCATCGTCTGCTTAAAAAATATACTATTCGGATACTAACATTTTGCTTAAATTTCAGTTGGTATCACTACGAAAAAAATTCACCGTATTTAATTGAACACGGAAATATAAGATATATATATATATATATATATATATAGTATGTATATTATATTATACATATTATATATACACATTTTGAATACGGTTTCTATTGAAAAATATTGTATTGGCGTGTATGGGCGGTTGATTACGATACCCCGTTGCCTCAAGACGATTTTTATAGGCAGTTGTGTATTCGGATGATAGAATGCAATGTCCAAGTGTCTCTGGGCGGTTTCTACGGGGAATGTTGTCTTTAATTTATAGAAAACGAGATCCAGGTATGAGAAGATCAATTTTTATGGGAAGATTCGTGTTGGGACGATAAAATACGGTATCTAGGTCTTTCCAAACGACTTCTACGGGGAGTATTGTGTTTAGTCGTTAGGAAGCGATGTCTAGCTTTCTCGAGACTACTTATACTGGGACTATCGTCCTTAGTTGATCGACAACTTCTACGGGGAGTTTCGCGTTCGGATGATAGAATGCGATTTTCAGGTGTTATGGAACGACGTCTACGGGGAATTTCGTTTTCGATCGGTAGAAGACGATGTTCAGGTATGGCGGGATGATTTCTACGGGGAGTTTTCTGTTCGGATGATAGCATGAGATTTCCAGATGATTTGGAACGACGTTTATGGGGAGTGTCGTGTATAGTTGGTGGGAAAGATTGGCCAAGTATGTCAGTACGACTTCTATGAAGAGTTTCGTATTCTATCATTCGAACACGCACACTCCCAGCAAGAATCATCCTGAGACACCTGGACATTGTATTCTACCTCCTCAAAACAAAACTGTCTATAGCAGTCGTCACCAAACATTTTCTATAGTCCGAACATGATATTTTCCGTAAACATTTCCTCGAGACACTTGGAAATTTTTTTCTACCGCTCGAACTCGAAAGTATAATTTTCACCATCGAAGCCGTATTGAATATGCATATATATATTGTATAAAATGGTCGGTAAAATATCAACTTTTTGAAGTGGACGCTACATTGAAACAGTTTTTATACAGAAGCGACGATAGGTAAATTACGGTCAATTATTTATAGAAATATAGATTTATATATATAGAGAGTACTTTTTTACTTGGATATTATTGAATTATTTATGAAATCGGTTAAATTAATATCTCGGGCGAAGCCGAGACGGGGGATGCTAGTAATATAATAATTCGCGCGAGTCTATGTGGTCATCGCACAGTATGAAATTTTTCACTGTGTTTTAGCAACTTGTACTATACTTGAAGCAAAATTGCACAAGTTTTCGGTTTTCCTACTGTCTTTCATTGAATTAACGTGGCTATTATTTTCCACACTTTTAGATCGTTGCCATAGCTTGTAAGCGGTCAGAAATTATTTGTTACGTAACATTTATCATTTCTGACATTTCCTTTGACTTAAAGTATAATCTGCATCCAGTGTCGTTCGAATTACGGATTCTTCAAACTTCTTTGGTGGACTTTCATGTTCTTTATTTCTCACATCATA